>OY744527.1:111800423-111867923 GCA_963556195.1 Sepiola atlantica
CAAATATTCAAAATAACATAGTATTCAAAACACAAATATGATCCCCTCAGCACGGCCATGTACTTGCTCATATGAAGAATTGTGCACCTTTTCATAATGATTTTACCTTAAGTAACAACACTTAGCTCGATACTCCACCAGACTAGATGAATTATTGTCCTGGAATTCGGTAAGACCAAGAGATCACAAAAAAGATATACTAGAACATAGTTTACTGGTCAATTGGAGAGGGGAAAATAAACGTTTTAAACTTCTTTACTAACTCAACGTTTGACAGGTAAAGGAAAACTTTAATAGAATATTACAATATCTATGTACATCATAGGAAGATCAAGTGTTAGCCCAAAGAAGGGACCCCTTTATTTCTGAGAACTTTGACTGAAATAAAATGAAACAAAAGAGAGAAATATATATATATATATTAGTTTGAGGAGAATAGGGAGTTTGAATTACCTACAAGACACCATCCTCGAGTGTCTTTGATCTCTCTGTACAAGGGTTTGTCAGGATACTTCACCCTACAAGTAAACCCTGACCAAATATTCAAAATAACATAGTATTTAAAGCCCGAATAAGATACCCCTGACACGGCTATAAACTGACTCATATGAGGAATGGTTACTTTCTTCTAGTGATGTTACTTCAAGTAACAGCACTTAGCTGGATACTCACCAGACCAGATGAATTCTTGTCCTGGAATCCGGTAACACCAAGAGACCACAAGAAAGATATACTATAACAGAGTTGGCTGGTCAATTGGGGGAGAGGAAAATTACTGTTCTTCACTTCTTTACTAACTCAACGTTTGAGAGGCAAAGGAGAACTTTAGTTGAACACTCGGCTATTTATGTATCTCATATAGAGAGCAAGTGTTAGCCCCAAAAGGGGCCCTTTGATTTCTGAGACTTTACACTGAACTAAAATGAATATATATATATATATATATATATATATATATATATATGGTAAAATGAAAAAGGAAAACCAAAAACTGGATGTTTTTTATGTGTACATCAACGTTTCGTCTTTATTTATAAGACTTCATCAGGATGATGATATAGGGAAAAGATATCATGCAAGCACAGATACATGTAGGGTAGACATGTTGGGAAGAAAAATAAAATAAAATGAAAAATAATGGCAGCGTCTTGCTGGACGTCCGTACTTGTTCATTCTCTAACAAGTACGGACGTCCAGCAAGACGCTGCCATTATTTTTCATTTTATTTTATTTTTCTTCCCAACATGTCTACCCTACATGTATCTGTGCTTGCATGATATCTTTTCCCTATATCATCATCCTGATGAAGTCTTATAAATAAAGACGAAACGTTGATGTACACATAAAAAACATCCAGTTTTTGGTTTTCCTTTTTCATTTTACCATCACGTCGGATTACCTTCATCCTTCTCTTCCCATATATATATATATATATATATATATATATATATATATATATATATATATATATATATATATATATATACACTATTATCAGCCGACTTAACGAATAAATTTGTTCATGAAAAAGAAATTGACTCCCCCTACTGCTAAGCGAATATTTAAGCTGTGTCTATTTATAGAAATAAGCAAATAGGATTCTTCTGTTGTGAATCTCTTTTATCCAAATGTTATTTTTCTGTGTCTTGCTGATTCTAGCAACAACAGAATCGTTGCCAAGGATTGCAGGCAGCTAGGAAGGATTTCTCACTGACCAGCCGTCAAAACTAATCTGATTTTCTTGGGCAATACAAACAAGTTGCACTGTCCAGTCCGAGCAACTGTTGTTATTGACAGAAGCAAGGAGCATTCAAGCACTTTTATGCTTTCTGTAGATTCTTTTATTAAAACTCATTGGCTTCAGTTATTATGAAGACACACACACACACACACATATATATATATATATATATATATATATATATATATATATATATAAAATGTTTAAATAATGAAAGAAATGTAAAGTTACATACTTTACAAGTTCATTATAATAAACAGATCTTAAAACAAGGAATATAATAAAATATTAGCATGGTCTTTAATCCATGAATTTTCAAAAAAATACTCTTATCCTCAGAAGAAAAAAAAACAAGTATTAATTTGAACAATTTACAACACAATTTAAAGTTATGCTTAAAGCAAATTATATAATATATATACATATATATGTATGTATAAAAGTTAATGTGAAAAATATATATCTTAATATAACTTTTATTTATTTTCTATATTTTGACCCGTAGGAATATCAATTGTCCCTTATATAAAAAAAAGTTTTTTGAGAGGAGAACGTCAGTGTAATGGGGGCTGTGTGTGTAAGGTTGGCGGGGGGTGGTGGTAAAATCGGAGAAAGGGGGAAAAAGGCCAGTGAAATGATAGACAAACAGGTGTCCGTCCCTAATAGCTGGGAGGCAAGGGTCAAGTGTTCATAAACATAGTACATGTGTACTTAGATATAAATAAATGTAAATAAATTAATATATAGATAGATACACAAGTGAACCTGGGCATATACATACTCACGCATACACACAGACGCATGGGCACATTCACCTACGTATGTCAGCTTACATATACACACGCATACACACAGACCAACATCCATATACACACAAAGCAGGAGAGAGAGAAGGGGGAAGAGAGATAGCTGTGGATAGGCATATATATATATATATATATATATATATATATATATATATATATATATATATATATATATATGAGAGAGAGAGATGAGAAGAATATACGTCCAAGGACGGGTAAAATTGATTCCTGAAACAAAACAGTTTTCACCACTTTTATGTATTCTTACTAAATAGTCTCCTTCTGTTTCAAGAAACGTCGGATATCCTTTAAAAGAGTGCCTTCACACGAAGCAGTTCATAGTGTCATGGAGAAATCCAAGACGACATAAAACAATGTTAAGATGAGTGGCTCAAGACCGCTTTTAGTTTCGAGTTGATATTCTTCTAGATAGTTGCCCCGCCAAACCTTGAGAGTCTAGTCTACCCAACTATGTAACCCATAGTAACGAGAATAGAGATTCATGTCGTTCTTAAAGAATGAGAAAAAGTGACTTCAAAGACACTTCCAAGCTAATATCACCTGATATTCCAAAATGGCCACCCATCTAAGTACTGAGCAGGCTCAATGCTGTTTAACTTTTGTGATCTGAGGAGAACCGACTTTTAAACGAAATATACCCCATATATTTTTATGAAAATTATGTTTAACTGTTAGAATTCACGTGCAGGTGAGTAAACTTAGATTATATATCCATAAATATATATATATATATATATATATATATATATATATATATATATATATATATATATATATATAGGCAAACATTATTAAATAACACGGAGTGGTTTTGTTTGATGCGACTTTTTTTATTTTTTCAATTTTCCGAATTGTCCATCTAATGTGTCGGTCAAATTGATATAAATATGATGCATGGGTTTCTTGTTCCATTCTTTTTTCTTTTTTGCAAGTACTTTCGATTTGAATCGTCAAATCATCTTCAGGCGGTATTAGTTTTAGTGTCTTTACTGTTGTGCTCATTTTTGAATTATAACTGCAAGTAGTTTATATTTGAAAACGCGTCTGTAAAGTTGAAATGTATATATATCATCACTATCACATCAAGTTGAAATGTATATATATCATCACTATCACATCAAGTTGAAATGTATATATATCATCACTATCACATCAAGTTGAAATGTATATATATCATCACTATCACATCAAGTTGAAATGTATATATATCATCACTATCACATCAAGTTGAAATGTATATATATCATCACTATCACATCAAGTTGAAATGTATATATATCATCACTATCACATCAAGTTGAAATGTATATATATCATCACTATCACATCAAGTTGAAATGTATATATATCATCACTATCACATCAAGTTGAAATGTATATATATCATCACTATCACATCAAGTTGAAATGTATATATATCATCACTATCACATCAAGTTGAAATGTATATATATCATCACTATCACATCAAGTTGAAATGTATATATATCATCACTATCACATCAAGTTGAAATGTATATATATCATCACTATCACATCACGTTGAAATGTATATATATCATCACTATCACATCAAGTTGAAATGTATATATATCATCACTATCACATCAAGTTGAAATGTATATATATCATCACTATCACATCAAGTTGAAATGTATATATATCATCACTATCAAGGTTTTTGATCAATCCTGGAGTAGGAACCTTTACTTGGTTACCAACACCTTATTGGCGATAGTCATTCAGGGTTTTTTGCCATAGTCGCCATGCTAGGCACTTCGGGTAGGCGACACTATTTACCGAGAGCTAAGTGTATAAATAAGTATAACTTTCAACTCTATAATAAAGACCAATGTGTATTTATTTGTACGTAAATAAATGTATGTACTTCCATCCCGTCATGCAAAAGTTAGCAAGTAAAACATCTGCCTTTTCTAGCCTTGGACGAATCCATTTCAAGTGTTGAGAAGAAGCGAAGGAAGTAAATAACAAGTCAGGCAACAACCTGAAAGTTACCCGTCGATCTGACATGAATTCAGAAATAAATCTTCCATTCTATAAAAAAAAAGTCTACACTGGGTATTTTTCTTCTTGTTTAGCAAATAAGAAATAATAATAATCATTTATATATGAAAATTAAATTATTGAATAATACTATGATTTTATATGAACATTTTAGTAATATATTTAGATAAATAGCGAGTGCAAACACTGGCAAAGCATAATTTTTGTTGTCATTTTTGACAGAGTGTACACTAGTTTATATATATATATATATATATATATATATATATATATACATATATATATAAATAAATATTAATTATTTTAATACCTACAGACATCGATGTTTCATGCTAATGCAATCTTCAGTGCAGGAAGCTAATTCTCAACGGTCGGCGGGCGCGAACCCTGATCACAAATCGCCACTGATCTGTAGTCAAGAGTCTTAACCCCTCGTCCATAGACAATTAGTTAATAATTATGAAGGAATTTTACTTTGTAAATAGCGAATCGGCGGCTAAATTTACACAAGCAGCTAGAGTGATCTACGAACGTATTCGGATCGTGAATGCAGCTATTAGTACTGCTTGTTATTAAAGTCACTCAAGAGTGCCCGGCCTTTGGTGAAGGGGGCTAATAATAATATTTATAAATAAATATTAATTATTTTAATACCTACAGACATCGATGTTTCATATGAAAGCTCTGATTTATATAACCTATTAATTATTGAGCTTATTTTTAACTGTAGTATTGAAGCATATCCTGGGAACATCATAATATCTATTTTTAATAAAAGTATACATGATTGAATATCATCCAGAGTAACTCTCGAATTGTCTTTGTTCCGTAACTCAAACTTTTCCTGAAATTGTTTTTTATCAAACGGAACATAGACGTTAGAATTAAAAATATGTGGTGTGTGAAATGAACGTTTTTCTTCTTTTCTTTCGTCTGTGTTTCGTTCGAAAAAAAAAAACAATGTATATATATAGGGTGGGCAAAAATAAGGGTCCTATTTTTAAAAATTCATAACTTTTTTATTTATTGATTTTTTTAAATTTTTTTTTTAGAATAAGTAAAGGACCCCTTCCGAAGCAAGCATGAGCCGTATTAGCCCTAAGGAACGTACCCTCATTTAGAAAACATTATTTTTACTTAAAAAACTCAAAACAGTGTAAAAAACAATACTTTAGTTTTTGTAAGTTTTAAGAAGTGTTTTTCTGCTAAAATTTGTTTTGTTTATTTCAAAAAATCTCGGAAGGGTCAGTCTACACACACATAAAGTTTGGTGAGTTTAACTTTTATTTTGTGGAAGTTATTCAAATTCAAGTTATTCAAATTTAAAGATAGGACCCTTATTTTGGCCCACCCTATATATATATATATATATATATATATATATGTATTAGTTATTGTTTTTGTTACATTTGATACTTCAGTAAATAACCAAGAATGATAGAATATATTTGATTAATACTTTTTTTTATTTATTTTAACTTTGTTTATTTCTGACACTTCATTTGCTTTCCATTGTTTCCTTTCCCCTGTGGACAGTTTGTCATAAAAAAATTGATCTTCTGCAAAATCAAAACAAAAAAACTTCCCTGAATGGCATAAGTTGCATGAGAAAACAAATTCCGACTGGAAACATAAAGTAACAAGTCTGTTTACACCGAATGCCATAAACAATGCCAGGTCATTGTTATTTACTAACAATAGCCAAGTCTGATATAAGTCCAAACATAACGGATACATAATTGGTCTAATGGATACAGTCACAGACTTTGGAATCAGCTATCACGAGTTTAAATCCTGTCGGATCTATTGTATTCAATTATGCACTAAATATCAATCTGGAAAAGTATGAACCTTCAATAACTGAGCTCCAATCTTTAGTTCTTCCTTGCAAGACATTCACAGCAAGAACTCGTTTTGCTACTACAACGAAAAGTGACTTTCCTTTCTCCCTCCATGTATCTAGCATAAGGCGGAATTTCCATAGACAAACTTCTGTGCAAGGACTTCACGCCGATGGACCACATTACTGTAGGACTGCTTCCCTGTTGATTACAACTTGCTCATCTTCAAATCTAAAGTCAACAACCAAATGCAGTTCATACTGTTGATCCATGCTAGGCGGTGACGGTAGTTAAGTGGTTGACGACACAGACTAAAAACCTGGGTGTGGCAGGTTCGAATCCAATTCGTTCCACAGAAACACTTTCATCAAAAACTCACACCTAACCTCCTGGAGAGGAGGTAAAGAAAATCCTTTTTTTCAATGTTAGTACTCCTATAGTGTTTCTCATCGGCTGATAATTATTCTGTCTCATTGATCTTATCCTCGAGTGGCCTTTGGCATTGATAAGCGGTTACTCAATAGTAAAAATAAAGCTATGGTTAAAATAGCAACTTGTGTTAAATTTAGCGTATAGTCTCGCTTCTTCGTCCAGTTTCAGCTTCAGCAGAGTTGGGCTTACAAAAGAAATGTAATGATATGTCTGTTCAGTTGTACATTACTTGGTAGATCCATTCATCATCATATTCAGTATAACATCCGTTTAACATGATGGCATGTGTTGGACGGCTCTTAGAAATTAACTTCAAAACTAACCTATCTGTGGTCAATCCTCATAACTCCCTCCAATGTCTTACTTGGTTTTCCCCTGCCAACCGACCCTGCTACTTCAACTGTTCTACATCTACTAACCCAAGAAATCTAATCAATTCTTTCAACGTTACCATACCAATGAAATCTCCTGTTCTGCACACATCTCTCTATACTGTCCAGGTTTAATATTCCTCTTAGGTCATCAGATCTAAGCCTGTCTTGAATACTATAGATGTGTAATGCGAGTATCATTATCATATCATTTCTCTCCATGCCACACATCTTCTCAATCCTCACTGACCAGATTTCACTTCCATACGTCATCACATTGCATATATATGCCTGATAGCCTCTTCTCTTGGTTGACAGTGGTAATGCTCTGCTGGTTAATAATGTCAGAAGTTCTATTAAATTACTTCATCCACTCCTAACTCTTGCAATCATACTAGCATCTGCTCCTCCCTGTGCTGATATTGTGGTGTTTTCCTTCTCCAAGAGCCGTTGCTCTACTAAAGCTTGCAAGTCTATTCTACCTTATTATTTCGCTCATAGCTTGGGTCGAAGTAGAGATAAATTCATACTTTTCTCAAGGACTGATCAATTTTTACTTTGTAATTTTCAGGCTGGCAAACCTAATTGATAATCAGTTTATCAATATCATCGATAACATTTTTTTGTGAATAGTTGATTTGTTTTTTTATTTAATTCACTTTTAACCAAGTAAACTTGAAAACCTCACCAAGAAGAGAAGGAATGGAATTCCCAACGCACACAGTCCGAGGAAAGATACTATCAAAGTAGAAAATCTTCCAGCATCTAGGGACTGCTACAGTGAAGGGGTGGGAGTTTGCTGCTAGTCGAGTGGATCGGAGGTATTTTCTTTGAGGGGGTACAAGTGCCGTAAGTTCATTAGACTACACCGAAAAGAATGTGCAACTTTGACTAGTTTCTTAAATAACAAAACATAAAATAAAGAGATTTGAGGCATTTCTGGAAGACTTTACATCATAAGAAAACAGGAAATCTAATGAAGACAACAATGCAGCTTTAGAACATATCCTCAAAGAAATGTTAAAATCAATGAACATTTTACTGGAATTATTTAATTATCGTATTACGTTTTCTGTTAAGTTCCGAGTGATTTTGACAGTTGTGTCATCATTATTATCAGGGTTTTTCATCACTCCTGGAGAAGGAACTCCTCCCTGGTTTTATTTACTCCTCCCCAGGAGTTAGGCACAAGGCCAGTTTTATCTTACTCCCACAAGTAAGATGTGACCCAAGATCGGGTCGAGAAAGTGGGGTTTGAAAAGCCAGCGCTCGAGAGGTGAGCACTCTGGCCATTTAAAAATTGCCTGGGCAGCCCCGTCGGCATTCCCCGGTAGGGGCGCCTCAGACAGTAAGCAATAAACTTACTCCTCCCCAAAGAGGTGAGGCAAAGCCTGGGAGGGTGGACCTCCTAGAACTGCACAGGACAGGCGTGCAGTATCCATCGGAACAGATACTACACTTTGATCTCAGCCAAAAGGCCAAGAAGTTATTTAGGCCGGTGAATTCCCTCGGACAACCTCCATCTTTATCTACAGATGGAGATTTTACAAACCTTGGGAACTCACCAGACCTTAGGCATAGCGCCCGGGATGTAGGGGGGGGGGGGGTCGGGGATAAGTGAGACAAGCATTTAACATTTTTTATTTTCAACAAAAAATACAACAAAAACAGAAAATAAAAACTTTTGCTTACGCTTAACCAGATTCTTGCACCAAAAATACCGCATTCACTCTGTGGATGGATCCCTACTTAACATATCCCAAAAAATTTACGTTGTAAATGATAATTATCGTGGGAGTGGGAAAAAAGATTAAAAACACCCAAAAAGAAAGAAAAATAAAGAACCAAATAAAATGATAAAAAAGGGGGGTTAGTATGGCCCGTCTTTCCCTCGTTGCTAAGTGTTGGACCACCCGCTGTTTTCCGGCCCAAGACCGAAAACAAGCGGGTCAGTCCCTAAATGGGAGTGGGAATTTAAAAGAGGGGTATTCAAAAATAACTTCATCGGGAATGGGATCTGGGGTGGATGGCGGCTTCCAAGATGGTAATGCCAAAGGTTTCAAGCGACCGGGGACAAAGTAAAAAATGGAAGTGGGAATCTTTGGAAGCTCTCTAGTACCGGCAAAAATAATATAGGGACAGGATATCTCTCATTCCTACTAGTTAAGAGTTGCTCTTTTAATTAAAAAAGTCTACAGGGGTGGGTTCCGTAGAACCTAGTACCGCGTGTGCCATAACTATGGAGGGAACACGAACTCAAACTTGGCGCCTCGTCGGATGCACAAACTAGTGTCATGCACCCATCTCCTATTGAAATCCATGCGATGTAATCGCTTCCAATCGCATCTGATTTTCACTTTAGGTTGATGTTTAAAGTAAACTACCAGATCGCGATCTGAAACCGATCCAACCCCATGAACCTCATCAAGACGTGTAACCCACGTCACTAGTCTCGCTACGGCTAGGATGGTCAGAAACACCATTCGTTTTTCCCCCGTCCATTGCGGAGCTGCATTGTTGATGACAGATGCGACATCCAGGACCATCGGCTGCTCGGCGTCGATGCGAGCCGTCACCTCTCCGACATACTCCCAGAGACGTCGAACTTTGCTGCAGGTGAAAAAGGCGTGCTCGGCCGTTTCTTCTTCGTCGTCTTCACAGCGCGGGCATAAGGGGACGTCCCTTAAGCCATCTCTGCGTAGTCTGCCATAGAGGGGCAGTGCGTTCCGAACCAGTCGCCAGGTCAGAGAATACTCAGAATTGTTGAGATAACTCTGGCCCGGCGCCCAACTCCACTGGGAGCGGGCCTCCTCCCTCGACAATCCAAGCCGCTCCTCAAGTGGGTCCGAAGCGGTACCCTCCACTAGATCCCGATATAGTCTCTTCCTAGACCGGGCAAGGTTACTGGACCCCGGCAACGCTCTAAGCGCGGCCCGGCATTCGGTGAAGAACAAGGGCTCCCCTCTCGGCCTACGTCGACCTTCGACCGAG
Source organism: Sepiola atlantica (assembly GCA_963556195.1). Taxonomy (NCBI): domain Eukaryota; kingdom Metazoa; phylum Mollusca; class Cephalopoda; order Sepiida; family Sepiolidae; genus Sepiola; species Sepiola atlantica. Next base: position 111,810,652 of record OY744527.1, read on the forward strand.
AGGTCGGGTATGAGGTTGGGAAAGGCGCTCCCGACCGCAGGGACCCATGGAGTGTCTTCCATCAAAGTCCGACTCAGGAAAGCCAGTCTCTCGGCATGTCGATGACTTGCCAAGTCAGGCATCCCCAAGCCTCCCACACTCGGAACTTGAGTACAGACCTGTCTGCGGACGTACGCCTTCCGGCCCTTCCAAAGAAGCGAGAAGAGCCAAGAAGCTGGTGTCCTTTCACCTTGTTTTGTCCATAGCTAGGCGCAGCTATGTTGGACCCAGTTGGCTGTCGAGGTCGTCTCTCCAACGGGTTTTTGACCTTCCCCTTGGTCTTTTCCATTGCCTCGCTCTAAGTGTCCACTTGTTGTCTGCATATCTAGAAAGGTAATTTGCCCATCTATGTTTAGCTGTTCGTATGGTGGTGATGATGTTGCTTACACCAGTTTGCTGTCTGATCAAAGTGTTTCCTTTTCTTTTTCATAGACTGATGCCAAGCATAATGCGTTCCATTTTGCGACTCTTAGCTTTTCTTTTTGCTGCATTATTAAGTGCCCATGTTTTGCTACCATATATCATAACATGCATGATGTATTCATTAAACATTTTCCGTTTAATGTTCATAGCGAACTTTCTATTTTTCATGACATTGTCTTGTTTGGAAAAAGCTGTCCATCAAAGCGCAATTTGCCGTTTGACCATTATAAACGAGTTGTATCATGTAAAAGGAGTAATGTTGGTACAACTAATATGTTGGCATTACTTAAACAAAAACTCAGTATTGCAATAAAATCGATCGGACGCTCAAAGATATGTTGAAATTTAAATCCCATTAATACTTTAAAGTTGTTTTTTGTTTAACTATGCCTTTTTTTATCAAATTATTATATTTTTTTTAAATAGGATTTTAAATGTTAAATTTAATTATTAGGTAGCCTTTGGAAATTAAATTATTAATTAAAACAAATTGTTATGAAACTATTAAAGTTTTTTTTTTGTTTAACTATGCCTTTTTTTATCAAATTATTATATTTTTTTTAAATAGGATTTTAAATGTTAAATTTAATTATTAGGTAGCCTTTGGAAATTAAATTATTAATTAAAACAAATTGTTATAAAACTATTAAAGTTTTTTTTTTGTTTAACTATGCCTTTTTTTATCAAATTATTATATTTTTTTAAAATAGGATTTTAAATGTTAAATTTAATTATTATGTAACCTTTGGAAATTAAATTATTAATTAAAACAAATTGTTATAAAACTATTAGAAGAATACCCGTCTCAGGACAGGTAAAATTAATTCCCTGAAAAGAACAGTTTTGCACCATTTTTATGTTTCGTACAAAGATTAAAATCAAGATATAATGTTACTAAACCTCATGTCTAGAATACTTATTCCAATTTTGATCAAAATCCATTACATCATTTTGATTCGAGAAAATGTCTAAAATGTAAGGCTTACGAAGAAATTGAAATTCAAGGATTATTGCTTAATTGGTGTCTAATAACCGTGGATCAACTATAATGCAAATCGCAAAGACTTACATTTTTAAATGGGAGGTTGTTTCCATATTATGTTCCCTAAAACCCCTTTAAAAGGCTCAAATGAATTTGAAATTTGACGAATATATCTAATACCTATTGTTAAAATTTTACAAAATATAGCCCATATTATCCAGCCTTACACCTAGCAGTTATGTTCCAAAATTCATAATGATTGGTTAATTAGTTTAGGAATTAATCATATACTTATATATAAACATATACACATACATAACTTTATGTGAATAAAAATAACTAATTTTTTATGGTAATGTTTTAATCTGTATTTATAAAATTATTGGATGTAAATAGCTTCCAAAACTTTCAATCTTTTAATAAATGAGGGTTTGTCAAATAGAGATATGATGGATGACTATTTCAAAAATGAAAGTAAAGAGTCTCCCGGGTAACGCGGTGTGGCTAAAACTAGTTAACACTAATTTTTCATTTCTTAACATGCCTGTTACTTGTTTTATATATCAGTGATAACTTTTTTGTGAAGTCATGTATGTTCTTAATTTTCAAATTATTTATAGACAATAAATAAAGAATACTAATTTTGTTCAAAATGTTAGCTGTGTGTTTAAATCACACGTGTACCTTATTATAATAATACAGCGATTGGTAAAATGTATCACAAATTATGTGGATTATTTAATCAAAATGCGATCACACACAAAAACATATCTAGGGGAAGAAAGCGTACTGGTTTGGTTGGTTGTTTTGTTTTACGGCATATCAACCCTTTTCAGGTTATTTAATGCCGAATGCAGTCATTTTGGTGAAAGTTTTTATGCTTCAAGTTGTTTATATCTTCAAATATTTATTCATGGTGCCTAGTTTGGTTGTCCCGCTTTACGGCACATCAACCCCTTTCAGGCCACTCAATGCCGAATGCAGTCATCCTGGTGAAAGTTTTTATGCTTCAAGTTCCTCACACGTTCAAATATTTATTGATGGTGTTTGGTTTGGTTGTTAAAGTATATTTGTTTTCTTCTCTTTTTTGTTTCTTTCCCCTTTTAATATCTGTTTCTATTTAACCCATAGTTGGGACCCTAACAGGTACTATCACTCCAGGTCAGGGTGGACCTGGGAGCAATGGTAATTAAGAGGAGGCTCCACATTCCCCAAAGTCCGTAAGCCGGATCTCACCATCGGATGTAGTTTAAGGTCATATCCAGGACCGGGAGTAGGGTAGGAAAAATAAAATAAAAAAGGGGAGGGAGAAAGGGAGAAGGGCTGTTGTTTTTGGTTTTGGTTTTGTAGAACATAATTAAGTTTTACAAAAAAAAAAAAAAAAAAAAAAAAAAAACGTCAATGTAGGTGAATTTCGTCTCAGGGAGCTACAGGGCAGCCTGATCTGGTATCACCAGGAAAGCGTACTGTGTTCCATATGAAATTATAGATAATCTAACTTAAAATTATAAAATTGAAATATGAAATAATAACGGTGTTTCAAATATGTCTTGCTAAATTTATTCACGAGTTTTAGACTGTGGGAGGGTTAATTCTTCTTATTTCCACCATAGTATTACTAATCAAAATAAAAACTGTTGATCAGATTAAATATTAAAATCAATCAGGGAAAAAATTAAGTACATACTCGAATGAAAACGATGTTTATATCGCAACAGACTGACTCTAATTTATATATAAGATATAATTTTTTTATTTACATCCTTAAACAATGCTGAAAACTTTGCAGATGATCGAATGAAAACAAAAAATAGACAAACTTAAAGAGACATTATTACATGAAATGTACCAATAATTGGTGAACGTAGTTTTTTCTGTTTTATTTGTTTTATGATATTCGATTCCAGAGAATAAATCAAATCAAAAGTCTAAAAATAACCTCACTTTTCTTTTGTTTTTAGATTACTCTTTGCTACCAAAATTACTGCCAGAATATTTGCTCCTCAAAACTGAGCCATGCCCTCCATCGTAACATGCAAGCTTCCCTCTGGTTCAAGAGATAAAGTCACTACCAAGATGTCAACATAAAAAAATAAATAACAGGAACGGGTGTTCCTAAGATGCGTCCATGTTTAAAAATCAAAATAATATTTAAAACGTAAGTGTGACAGATCAAGGAAAATGCTATTTAGAACATGTGTGACAGACCGACTGATGGACACAGTCTACTATAGAGATTCTTGTATGCATCCGTGGTGGAGACTTACCTTGCCAAAGCAAGAGAAAGTGAATTGGTTTTATATGTACTTGCAAGGAGAATGTCATCACAGCTTTGATGAAATGACACGGTACATGCATTATCGACCAAAACGAGGCTAACTCAAGTATGAGATTCTCGTTTCTCATCAGAAACCAGGGAGGGATAAAAAGAAGTGGTTTTTGGTTGAGTGGTTAAGTTTGTTTTGTTTTACAGTGTATCAACCTCCTGTGGCTCATTTAATGCAAGAACATTAGTTTTTAAAGTTTATGTATTTTAATATCAGTTTTTTTAAATGCTTATGTATTTTAATATCATTTTTTAAATGTTTATGTATTTTAATATAATTTTTTAAATGTTTATGTATTTTAATATCATTTTTTAAATGTTTATGTAATTTAATATCATTTTTTAAATGCTTATGTATTTTAATACCATTTTTTAAATGCTTATGTATTTTAATATCATTTTTTAAATATTTATGTATTTTAATATCATTTTTTAAATATTTATGTATTTTAATATCATTTTTTAAATGTTTATGTATTTTAATATCATTTTTTAAATGTTTATGTATTTTAATATCATTTTTTAAATGTTTATGTAATTTAATATCATTTTTTAAATACTTATGTATTTTAATACCATTTTTTTTTAAATGCTTATGTAGTTTAATATAATTTAAAAAATGTTTATGTATTTTAATATCATTATTTAAAATGTTTATGTATTTTAATATTGTTTGTGTTTGGTTTAGTTGTTTTGTTCTATGGCATATCAACCCTTTTCGGGTTATTTAATGCCGAATCCGGTCATTTTGTTAAAGTTTCTAAGTTTCATGTTCTTTACATGTTCAAGTATTCATTCATTGTGTTTGGTTTAGTTGTTTTGTTTTACGGCATATCAACCCTTTTTGGGTTATTTAATGCCGAATCCGGTCATTTTGGTAAAAGTTTCCATACTTCAAGTTCCCAATATGTTCAAGCATTCATTTATTGTGTTTGGTTTGGTTTGGTTGTTTTGTTTTACGGCATATCAAACCTTTTCAGGGTATTTAATGCTTAATCCGGTCATTTTGGTGAAAGTTTTTATGCCTTTTTTATGTTTTTTTATATGTTTAAGTATTTATTCATGGTGCATAGTTGAGTGAAAGGGGTGAAGGGAGAGAGAGAGGGGTGAGGGGGGGGAAAGGAAGGGAAAGGGGCAGAAAAGGGAATTGTTGGTTTTGTTTTGGATTTTGCAGAACATGATTGATTTTTGCAAAGAAAAAGCAATAAAACATCAATGTTTGGTGCCTTTTGAGTCAGGAAATCAATAATTTCAGACAGCCTGATCTTGTAGCACCAGTAAGTTTTATTTGATCCATAGGTTGGGCCATTACAGATACTACCATTCTGGGACAGTGTGGACTTGGGAGCAATGGCAACTAAGGGGAAACTCCATATTCGCCACTGGATGTCTTTTAAGGTCATACCCAGGACCATAGTTGAGTGGTAGTATTGTTTATGGCACTAGTGAAAACTAGACCTGTGTTTGGAGAAAGAAAGAGAAAAGGAAAGAGAAAGATACAGAGGGAGGGAGAGCGAGCTCTTATTTGTATGTATGCATTTGTCACCAGCAGGAGTAGATCCCAGTAAGACACAGTTCTTCCTTTTTGACCACTTACTAGTAAAATAAGATGTGCTGGTTCAATCTGCAAATGTAGTGATGAAAATACTATTTAGAACTTAAGTGCGACCAGTAACGTGCAGAGAGGGCAATCGGGTATTGACCCCGGGTATTCAAATTGGAAGGGATATCCAATCATATTCAAACTATCTCCCTTTCAATCAAGGAGTTGGCTGAGTACATCACCAGGACATCATCATACCTCTGCACGCCAGTGAATGTGACAGACCCGCCGACCGATGGACAAAGTCTCTAATTGAGATACAAGGTCGCATCTAAAACAAAAATTCCATATGGGTTATTGATATCGCCGTTATCCTTTAAACCAATATTGATAAAAAAAAGCAAGTTTTTATTTGTATTGAAGCACTTTTTTCTTTTGCTATTAAGAACATTCGAAATATAATAATAACAAATGATTAATGATCGCGTAATTTAATCAGTTCAAATTACCGCAGAATCTGCCATGAATAATGTCATTAAGCGCTACTTCATCTTTGTAGATACCGGCCACAAAACATGTGACTTGATATCAATATCTGAAGGAAATCAATAACATAAAAACCCATCAGAACTTTCGAGAGGAATTCACAGCGAAAACAAAGTACTCAATTATGAAAAAGATAACAAAACAATTCATGAAAGCAAAAAAACAAACAAAAATAAAATAATTTTTTTCCAAACCAACGACAGGTTTTTATAAAAACTATTACAAGATTTTCTTTGACTTATAAAAAACATTCTTTGACAAGTTTTGAATATTTTTTGGGAGGAATCATTATTTATATTGTTTTTTTTTTTTACACTGTTCTCTTCATCTTTCTTCGTATTCTTCATCTTTCTTCTTCGTCGTATTCTTGTATTCATTTAACTTCACTTTTTCCTTTGTTCAGGTGTCAGACGTTTTCTGATATCATGCAAGCTCACTTCTCAGTTTTCAAGGTTCGGCAGGTCAACTGTATCCAGATTCCACTCTGTGTTATCTTGTCTAATCGCTTGCTTCCAAATGTTCTTTTGCCGGCCAACCTTCCTGCGATTTAAGGCATTCATGCAGTGGTTTATCAAGGATGAAGAACGCTCCACATGGCCATACCAGCGTAACCGATTCATTCTAAGGATATCCTCTATGCTGGGCAACTGTAGTGCTTTCAGCAAATCCTCGACCTGATGTGTTGGCTTTGGGCAGATTTCACATCGCAGATCCATCTAATCATGGATCTATCATTGCGCTGCAGTCTTCATCAAATTTCATATTTCTATTTTAACAACGTTTCAGCCATTGTTTCTGTCGGCATTCTTCATTTAAATTGATGTTCTTTTTTTAAATATGATTGTTGTTGTTGAGTTGTGTACGTTGATGAACCAAATATGAAGCTCTTGAAGGCAGGGGCAGATTCATTATTGTAGTGTTTGCTGTATGCTTTTTTAGAGAGTTTTCATCATATTCGTTTTAATGTCCATTTTACATGGTGGCATGTGTTTGACGTCTTTTAGGAACTGACGACCAAACTAACCTATCTCTGACCAGGTCTTTATTTATCCCCATTCTCTCAAATACATCCTTATCACTTTCCCACATGTTTTCCTTGGGCTTCTCTACCAACCGACCCTGCTACCGCAACTGTTCTACATCTGTTTACCCAAATAACTTTTATTGATTCTTTAAATATGACCATACCATCAGAGTCACTTGTTCTGCACACATCTCCCTATACTGTCGATATTTACTCTTATTCTGAGGTCATCAGATCTAAGTCTGTCATTGAGGTTCACATTACACATCCATCATATCATTCTTATATCATTTCTCTCCATGCAACGCATGTCCTCAACCCTCACTGGCCAGGTTTAACTTCCATGCATCATCATACTGTGTACACATGTCTGATAGACTCTCCTTTGGTCGACAGTAATAACGCTCTGCTGGTTAGTAATGGCAGAAGTTTCCTGAACTTACTCCATCTACTCCTTACTCTTGCAATCAAATTAGCCCCAGCTCCTCTCTGTGCTCCAATGGTATCACCAAGGTAAGAACACTTTTGAACAACCTCGATAGCTTTGCCATCCAAATATACTTTCTTCCTATCTTAGTTCTCATCTGTCTCCATTGTCTGACACTTCTTGGACACAAACTGGTTATCATCTCTCGAACTACTTATTTTCCCAGTTCACTTATTCATAAAGTGCAGTATTATAGCGAGATACAGGATATAGTTATGATCGAAGCACATCAAGTAAGCATTAAAACTCCTCAATTTATGGAAGCTAATGTGGTGGAATGGTTTACCATAATAGAATCACAGTTCTATCATAAGTGTAATTCTACTGATGGATCCTAATAAGCGACCTCGCATTTCTCCCACTCCAAGAATAGTTTTTACACAGGAAACCGATGACCCCAAAATAGTTAAGTTAGATAATTAAAAGAAGGTGAGAGACACAAAAATGTGATTCATCATATTTGGTTAAACATCTGTTTCATATGCTGGCATGCGCTGGATGGAGCGATTGATTAAACAAAATCATGTGTTAGTTTACAGAAAGGTATTTCTAAATAGTTATGGTAGTTTGTGAGATGCAATGATGGACTGCAAATGGTTATATGCATAAGAAAATAATAATTAAAATACATAAACATCCATGAAGCGACCCATAACCCGGCCGAGGATGGTTTTATGATTCATAAATTAATATTTTTAACATTCCACACATTCTGATGTGGTCATCAGTTCATTCATGTAGTCTATGACTACGAAGAAGGAAATACAAGATGGTGACCCAGACATGGTTCACACGTGGGAGTCTAGATAAAGCCACGAAGACAATCACATGAAAATAAATGTCTAAGAAGAACTATTTCTGCTTCCTCAATCTTAAATAGATTCTTTATGACAAGGAAACCCAATTCTTTTATGATTGGAGAAGGTGTTTTAAAATGTTTTTAGATGATGTATATTTTTGTATCTTTGCGTTCTATGTGTTGTCTCTGTCTGTGAAAATGTGTCTAAAGATATTTAACGCTGCCTTAATCAAGGCATTAGCTTTCATCCATTAGATGAACCACTTTATAATCTTATGAATCTATCTGATCTTTAAAAAAAGAGCTTAATTATGACAGGGAATTCTAGCTGATCAATCTAAAAATAATTATGCAGGTTCAAGGTCTAAACATGAGACAAGTGTTTTCACCAATAGTAAATATGTTATCTTTAGAAAAGAAGAAATAAAATAAACAGCATTTGTAACCTTACCATATAATGGATTGGTGGAACTTTTTATCTTGTTTTGGTATCCAGTTTTTATTAAAGGAAAGAACGTATATTCTTAAAGTATGTTCATTCAATCTATACATCCAGTAAATGACTGTCTATTTGAGAGAGCAACGGACATTTAAAGCATGATAGACTGACAAAAACGCTATTTCAAACTTAAGTGTGACAAACCGACGAAAACATTATTTAAAATTAAAGCATGATAGACTGACAAAAACGCTATTTCAAACTTAAGTGTGACAAACCGACGAAAACATTATTTAAAATTAAAGCATGATAGACTGACAAAAACGCTATTTCAAACTTAAGTGTGACAAACCGACGAAAACATTATTTAAAATTAAAGCATGATAGACTGACAAAAACGCTATTTCAAACTTAAGTGTGACAAACCGACGAAAACATTATTTAAAATTAAAGCATGATAGACTGACAAAAACGCTATTTCAAACTTAAGTGTGACAAACCGACGAAAACATTATTTAAAATTAAAGCATGATAGACTGACAAAAACGCTATTTCAAACTTAAGTGCAACAGACTAACAAAAGTGCTTTATGTTGAACTCGGGAATCTGTACGGAATTTTGAACGAGTTCGACATAAAAATTCCCGAGTTCGACAAAACTCATCCGAAGAAGGTCGGAGTTTTCATCGTCAGAAATGTTATGAGAATAACATCCAAGATTAGAACAGCAGTACAAATAAACCAAATAACGCAAAATATCAATCCTCATCTAAAAAAGTCTGAAAGATAACGAAAGTGCTACTTAAAACTCATGTGTGACAGACCAACGAAAATTTTATTTGAATAAAAGCTTGTTCAGATCGAGGGTCGTGTTCCCCCGATTATAAACGTGTTCAGTAAATCAAGCAATTGTTGCATGCAAAGACAGAGTAATAATTAACAAACAAAATGAAGTAGTTCAAATAAGGTTTATTGAACGTGTGTGTACGTGGAATGATGAAGTGTGTGATGTATGCATGTGTGTTGATGGAAAAACAGTTCTTGAAAAGGTATAAGAAGAAATGAGTCCGGCGTAGGAAAAGTCTTTGAAAGCCGTAACACAAAGAAAACGAGTTGAGAAACTCTTACCGTTGTTTGCCCACGTGTGTTAGTAGTTGTTATACCGATTGAGAAGAAAAGCGTGAGACGAAACGCTAGTGTATTAGCGTCGTTCTGTCGACCAGAGAAGAGTGAGACGGAACGCTAGTGTCAGCGTCATCCTGTCGAGGCCAAAAGGCGAATGAAACGGAGCGCTGGGGCCAGCGTTGTTCTCCGATGCTGGTCGGTGAAAGAGAGAGAATTTCCGTTTTGCACCGGCTCTTATAGTCCGAAGGGCAGATAACTCTGGTGTCGCTTTACGGCGCCACCTGTCGGTGAAAAAGCGCCACCTACCGGCAAACCGGTGTAGTTATGTTTTGAAAGGAGGAGGTGACTGCTACAAGGACTCCCCCCCAGATTGAAAAATATTGAAGATATTATTCAATATGTACTGTTGTAGATGAGAAGCGTTCTTTGTGGGTATGTCTGTTTTGCTGTTGAAGATTAGAAAAAAGTAGTGTGCACGCTACTTATTTCTGTTTCTGCATCTGTATTGAATGATTGATCGCAAGTGCATCTGCGGAATTGAGTGTTTGTAGCGCATGTGGATCTGCGTGTTGTTTGGGTCTGCATCAAGTTTGAGTGCAAGTGAGTTTGCGGTCGAAAAATGTTGAGTGCAAGTGAATTTGCACTAGTTGGTGGCGTTGTTCATGTTGATTAGTCTGCGTGATGCAGAGCTGATGAACAAACGTTGAATTATCAGTGTTGTCCGGGAATGTTTGGTGCTTGGGTCTGCGCGGTTGTTGATGAGTGAGCACAAGTGGGTCTGTGCGGTGTTGATGAGCGAGCACAAGTGAATCTGTGCAGTTGTTGATGAGTGAGCACAAGTGAATCTGTGCAGTTGTTGATGAGTGAGCACAAGTGGGTCTGTGCAGTTGTTGATGAATGAGCACAAGTGAGTCTGTGCAGTTGTTGATGAATGAGCACAAGTGAATCTGTGCAGTTGTTGATGAATGAGCACAAGTGAATCTGTGCAGTTGTTGATGAATGAGCACAAGTGAATCTGTGCAGTTGTTGATGAATGAGCACAAGTGAGTCTGTGCAATTGTTGATGAATGAGCACAAGTGAGTCTGTGCAATTGTTGATGAATGAGCACAAGTGAGTCTGTGCAATTGTTGATGAATGAGCACAAGTGAATCTGTGCAATTGTTGATGAATGAGCACAAGTGAGTCTGTGCAATTGTTGATGTTGTTCATGTTAATTAGTCCGTGTTGTGGAACTGATGAACAAACATCTAGTTGTTGAGATTGGTGGTACACTATGGTCAAAATCAGATGCACAAATGTCTGCAAGTGAGTTAGCAGGTCCAGGTACAAGTGGGTCTGTACTGGTGTTGGTGCGTCGTTCGAGTTGATGTGTCCCCAGTTGATCAACGAACGTCCAGTTGTTGAGTATTTAGCGTGCTTGTGCAGTTGTACTCATTTTGAACTGGTGTGATTTCTTCCATAGTGCCGTCAGTGATGTCCGGAAATGTTTCGTGCTTGATGAATGTCCGGGAAAATGTGGTTGTTCCAGTTGTGTTGAAGATTGTTGGTAGGCCTTGAAGGGTGATGTTGGTCGTGTTTGTCATCATGTGTTGGTCGTTTTCTTTTCCTTTATATATATATTACCAACACGTGGGTAGAAAGGAAAAAGAAAAAAAAATGGAGTCGTAATTTGTTTCACACGAGGAATGACGTTTTTTGTTTTCGTTTTAGTTTTTTTGAATGTTAGTTTCCACGTAGAGAAAGAATGGCGGCTTCTCTTTTCTTTGTTGTCGAAAAGAAAGAAAAAAAAAAAATTCGTATTTTTTTTTTTTTTTTTTTTGAATTTTCATTTCCGCGTGGTCCGAGAGATAAAAATGGCGTTTTTTTTTTTTTTTTTTTTTTTTTATCAACACGTGGTCATGGCAAAGAGTGGCGGCATTCCTTTTTGTTTGCTTTTTTTTTTTTTGTCAACACGTGGTTATGAAAAAGATGGGCAGCGTGTGAGCGTTTGTTTTCTTTTGTTTTCTTTTTATCTCCACGTGTTCAAAACAAAGGAAGTGGCGTCTTGTAAGGTCCTTTTGTTCGTCGAAAAAGAAAAAAAAAGGATTGGCAAAAGTTTGTCCTTTTCTTTGTATATATTTTTCCGACACGTGCGTGGAGAAAGAGAAGAAAAAATGAAATTGTAATTTGTTTTATACTCGGAGAAAAGCCGAGGAATGTTTTTGTTTTGTTTTGTTTGGGTATTTCCGCGTGGCCAGGAAAAAAAAATAAAGATGGCGGCTTCTTTTCTTTTGTTTGTTTGTATATTTCTACCACGTGGGTAGAAAAAAAAAGGAAAAAGATGGGTGCGTAATTCGTTTCACCACGAAAGAAAAAACGAGAAATGATTTTTTTTTTTTTTTTTTTTGTTCTAGTACGAAATTAATTACTCCGTCAGATACAACAAAGCTTGCACGTCGGGTCACCAATTGTTACGATCGAGAGGGTCGTGTTCCCCCGATTATAAACGTGTTCAGTTGAATCAAGCAATGTTGCATGCAAAGACGGAGTAATAATTAATAAACAAAATGAAGTAGTTCAAATAAGGTTTATTGAACGTGTGTGTACGTGGAATGATGAAGTGTGTGATGTATGCATGTGTGTTGATGGAAAAACAGTTCTTGAAAAGGTATAAGAAGAAATGAGTCCGGCGTAGGAAAAGTCTTTGAAAGCCGTAACACAAAGAAAACGAGTTGAGAAACTCTTACCGTTGTTTGCCCACGTGTGTTAGTAGTTGTTATACCGATTGAGAAGAAAAGCGTGAGACGAAACGCTAGTGTATTAGCGTCGTTCTGTCGACCAGAGAAGAGTGAGACGGAACGCTAGTGTCAGCGTCATCCTGTCGAGGCCAAAAGGCGAATAAAACGGAGCGCTGGGGCCAGCGTTGTTCTCCGATGCTGGTCGGTGAAAGAGAGAGAATTTCCGTTTTGCACCGGCTCTTATAGTCCGAAGGGCAGATAACTCTGGTGTCGCTTTACGGCGCCACCTGTCGGTGAAAAAGCGCCACCTACCGGCAAACCGGTGTAGTTATGTTTTGAAAGGAGGAGGTGACTGCTACAAGCTTGACAGACTTACGAAAATGCTATTTCAAACTTAAGTGTGACAGACACGTGCCTAACATTTCAAACTCAAGTGTGACAGTCTGAAGTTAATTGTATTTCAGACTAAACCTCAGTCTTTTCAGCGTGGTCTTTTCAAGACTAAGACCAATAGGCATCTCCTATCTTTGCAATAAGTTTTTTTCGTTCTTGTGAGCTCCTTACATCAAGTTGCTTCATGATTTGTTTGGAGCGATTTCCATTAAAAAAAACCATAACAATCCAATTAATATTTTGTTTTAAACTTAAGCAACAACATTGCCATTTCAAATTTATACATGGCAGACGGCGAAAATGCTATTTCAAAAGTAAGTGTAACAAACCACTGAATGTACAGAGCCTCTTATAGAGAAAGAAATATCTAAAATACGATTGTCTATTCAATCTCGTTCCGATGGATACTGCACGCCTGTCCTGTGCAGTTCTAGGAGGTCCACCTTCCCAGGCTCCGCCTCCCCTCTTTGGGGAGGAGTAAGTTTATTGCTTACTGTCTGAGGCGCCCCTACCGGGGAATGCCGACGGGGCTACCCAGGCAATTTTTAAATGGCCAGAGTGCTCACCTCTCGAGCGCTGGCTTCGACCCGATCTTGGGTCACATCTTACTTGTGGGAGTAAGATAAAACTGGCCTTGTGCCTAACTCCGGGAGGAGTAAATAAATATTCAATCTCGTTCTTGGCCTTTTGGCTAAGATCAAAGTGTAGTATCTGTTCCGATGGATACTGCACCCCATAGACTGGTATTGTCTTGGCCTTCGGGGCTTGATTTACGCCGGTCTATGGGATTGTCCTGTGCAGTTCTAGGAGGTCCACCCTCCCAGGCTTTGCCTCCCCTCTTTGGGGAGGAGTAAGTTAATTGCTTACTGCTTGAGGCGCCCCTACCGGGGAATGCCGATGGGGCTGCCCAGGCAATTTTTGATGGTCAGAGTGCTCACCTCTCGGGCGCTGGCTTTTCAACCCCCACTTTCCGACCCGACCTTGGGTCACATCTTACTTGTGGGAGTAGGATAAAACTGGCCTTGTACCTAACTCCTGGAGAGGAGTAAATAATATTCAATCTGCGTGTCTAGTGATGAAAATGCTATTTCATACTGAAGCATGACAGACCGACTAACGCATGGACGAAGCCTCCCATCACCATGCAACGGCGTATCTCCAAAAATGCTGTTCAGATTGTAAAGCTTCTATAAGTCCTTTAATGGCTAATGTTTTCGATGATAACTTGCTGTTTTTGTTGTTCAGTTGGCTGAAAGGACAGAATACGAGCGCCAGGTTTTAGTCTAATCATTTTAAGATGAAAGGACTTAACTATCTTAAATTACAATCAATTTTAATGGAACATCTTTGCAAATTGTAATCCTAGATTGCAAAAAGGCTCTTTTGTTTGCCATCAGTTAGACATGGCTTGTTGCGAGAAATTCCTTTCATGAATATTGATTTTCTACAAATCTTTAAAATGGCGACGATCTTCTTCAATTGAAACTTAGTTATATGTAGATACGTTTACTCTAAAACATGACAAGAAGACTTGTAAATGGATGAAGCTAATTTATTTTATTAAATAACATGAAATAAACTTGAATTTAAATGATAAAAATAAATACGTTTGTACAAATTTCTCACAATTTATATTATTTGAATTATTCAAACTATTCTTCTCATCTTGGGTGGACTTAGAGTCTTATGTCCTTAACTTTCAGTTCTTCCAATTTTTTTATTTGGCGAGATTTAACCTGAAATTCTTGCTTATATGACATATTCAGGTATTCTTGGATGTTGGTTCTGTCATCATTCAGATATACCTTCCAGGAAGAGGGCGAGATCGCTTTTGCTTTCAGTCTGCAATTGATGTTTCTTCTACCGCTGTTATGGATTTCATCTCGGACGAGCTCATGCCCCAATTGTCTTGTGATCTTTTTGTGTTCTCCTGGAACTGACTGGCAGTTTCAAGGTTAAGCCTAGTGGAACTAACTTTAGATCATATCATCTGCATAGGAATGTGAAGTGGTTGCTTATTCTTGCCAATTTTTGGTATTGTTTTTCAATTCGTTTCCATTTCTGTATTATTCAAGATGAGAACAGTAGTCTGAATAACCCAAATCTTCCCACAAGTATATGTTTAGTATCAGTAAAAAAAAAACTCAACTTTCTTAGGGTTAGAGTTTGGTTTGGTTTGGTTGTTTTCTGCCAGTAAATAAGAAATTTTAAGTTATTCAATATCGAATGAACTCATTTTGATAATAGATTTATGCTTCAAATTCTTAATACCTTCATTTGAATTATTTGGACTACTATTTTCAAGGTTTCGTCCGACTTAGCGCCCGGAACTTCAGATGCATCTTTTCAAATATGAGAACCTTCTTGGAAATATGGCCTAATGGTTAATAGCGTTGCTTAACAATCAGTTTTATGAAAATGACAGTCATCTGAAGGTTTAAGTTTCAATCCTTACTACAGTCGATAACTAAAAATTACAAAAATCCGTGCCAATGAATAAAAATGTATCACATAAAACCGCTTGAAAATAGGAAGAGACTATAGTGAAGCAAGGGTAGCTCAATCTCTAACTGTGCTTCGGAATCGGCATTGCTTGTGTCGAATGACAAGAATAAATACAATATGACTGGAAGCAACAGTGAGATAAGTAGAGAAAACTAGTGTTATTTTATAAGTTTCCTTCTCCTAGACTAGTTACTTACTCTACTATTTCATTTATAGCTATGTTGAGGAGATATGTATTCATATCTGTAACAAGGGTATCATAGACAGTAACTTTGCAGCTTTGTTGCACTTGAACAGCACTGTCTACACTTCTAACTGCCAGATCCGTCCTAAGATGGAGTACTGATGCCACATCTAGGAGAGGCGCCGTTCAGAGCACTCCGATATCTACTGAGCGATGAACTCTTCAGTTACTTAAAACTTCTTTCGCACAGTAGAAACGTTACCCTATCATTATTTCTATAGAAGGTGCTCGACTGAGCTCCAATGTCTTGTCCCTCTCTGTAAGACATTCACAGCAAGAACTTGTTTTACTACCACAACGAAAAAAACTCCTTTCTTCGTCCATGTTACTAGCACCAAGCAGAAGTTCCATGCACTGAGCTTCTTCGTAAGGGCATTATTAAATTTATTCGCCTCTCAACTGACAATCATTCCATCTAATTAACACTTATCCTCAAGCGATTTTTGGTCTTGATAAGTGGTGACCTTTCCAGTGAATAAAACCTGCAAATATTTGTGGAATATTTATAATCCAGAATGTATGTTTGCATATCAGATATGAAGATGATGAGCAAAAAGGATCACAAATAAATTTCCCCATGAGAAGATTGTAGAATCAAAAATATGATACTTACCCTTGAAAGAAAGTTCCAAGCTAGTGTACAGTTTTGTAGAAAAAATAATACAGGCTGTAACTTAATATAGACGCCGTACCCAAGCATGAAATGAAAGATATTTATTAATCATAATCTCACAAAAACAAACAGCCAATCAGAAATCAAAGAATAAGCTGGTCCAAGTAACATAATGGAACATCCCAGCCTACTATATAACCAACTACCAATTGGCTCTGGGGTTCTTCAGAGCAGTCTCGTATCACTGAACTTTGATTCAGATACATAAATATACATCGAGGATATGTCCTCGGTGATCAGTCCAATAGACAGTGGGTTGTTGTGGTTTCTTCTGGCCCTGCTCTGTTGGGCTGAGGTCTTAGTCCTAGTTAATTCTAGGAGGTCTACCCTTTCATGCTTTACTTTGAGAAGGGGTTGATTTATGACCAATTGCTCAAGGCGCCCTTCCAGTGGAATAACGATGGAGCTGCTCAGGCATTTTTTATAGAGCCATAGTGTACTACCTCTTGTGTGCTGGCCTACCATCTCCACCTTCCGGCTTTGTGCTACATCTGACCACAGTTGGAGGTAGATGAATGCCTCTTTAATACAGCTGAGTACTGATCTGTTTTTCAAATAAATTCCACAACAATAGTTCCTCTTTACTTGCCTCTCTACAAAGGCAGAGTCAGACACAAGGTCGGTTTTTAATATGATGAAAATCTTGCTCCTAAAAAAGGATCACTCTAGTTGAGACAAAAATAAAATAATCAAAATTATTGTATATTTTGGTAGCATGTTTTCATTGAGACAAGTGTAGTTAACGATTAAAGATAAGAATGGTTTCTTCAGTTTTGGTCAAATATGTTGAAATACAAAGTGGATGTATGACAATGCATGTCACGTTTTAGCGTCTTAACTGATTTTATTTTATTAGTATTGTAAGTGAGAGTTAGTGATGGTGAAATGGATACTCGGCGTGCAGTGTTCAAGTCTTGTCGTTTGCATAGCTTCACTTTCATTAGTGATGTTGGAAAGCTTCACTTCGCACCCATGAGTATCTGATTAAATCGATGACCCCAATGCCAGCAAGAAAAGAGTTAAAATATTCATACGGACAACGCGTTTTAGTACCGTAAGTGAAACCAGTACGAACAAACTAAACCTGGAAGTCGTTTTAGTTAATCATTTTTCATTTTTAGTCCAATGTTGAGTTTGGATGAAGAAAGAAACACTACAATTTGAAAAGTCCTATTAAGTCTCTTATCAACTAATGCGTACTGATGGGAGAATATTCATTGTTATTCAGTAGAATTAAAAGATGAGAAATCAGAGAGGTTTTTTTTAATCAATTTAAAAGGAAACGACTCAAACAGAATCATGATGTTTCATAATGGAAATAGTTTTGTAATCCTTTATTTCAAATGAGCCATACTTACCCAGCGTTATCTGGGATGTAGCGAAGTAATTTTAGTTCTTAATCATTTGTTTACACATTTTTTAAACTTATACAGAAAAACAAATAAAATTTTAGTTGTAACAGAAACAGCTCTTCTTATATTCGTCAATTAAAATATGAGTTATTCCCCCTTGCTGATTTAGAATTTTCGCTCATAATTGAAATACTTTTCCATATTACCAGTTATCTGAGTGGTACTACATTTTTTTTTTAATAAATTGTATTGAAGTATGTTATAATTGACCCAATAACGTGGTACAATAACAGCTGAAACTTTGCTAGTCAGAATCAAAGTTTGATATGTCAGCTTAAATGCTATTTAAGTCCAACTTTTAAACTCTCACAAGATAACTTTATATGTTAGATGTTCCTTTTCCCCATGTTTGACAAGAATATAAGTGTCCTTGAATACTGAGAAGGATAAAAATGGGTATTCTTATGATGTGCACAGTCAATATGTGCATTTAACTTAAGTATGACAGACCGAGGAAAACGCTATTTCAAACTGAAGCATGACAGACCGACAAAAATGCTATTTAAAACGGAAGCATAACAGACTGAGGAAAATGCTATTTTAAATTGAAGCATGACAGACCAAAGAAGATGCTATTTCAAACTTATGCATCGGAAGACCAACTAATGGACAGAGCCTATTACAGAAATTCTTGGGCACTTCTAAAATATGATGCATGCATCAATTTGCACGTTTTGTGATGAAAATATTTCAAATCGCAGTGTAACAGACCAACAAAAATCATATTTGAAATTGAAACGTGACAGATCGAAGGATATACGCGTGGATGCATTAAAAACTTATATCGTCTTATTTTATTTGTCAAAAACATTTTTTTAAAGGAAATGTGTTTGAATTAACACATTTTGTATTGTCATCCGAAGGTTTTTACTAATAACTCAAATGGCAAATATACAAATATAAAAGGGTTTATTACTGTAAGTGAACAATGTAATAGGTAGTTACAAGTTGGGTAACTGGCTTGTAATGTAAACAGGGAACAACCAACATACAAATATAAAAGGGTTTATCACTGTAAGTGAACAATGTAATAGGTAGTTACAAGTTGGGTAACTGGCTCGTAATGTAAACAGGGAACAACCAACATACAAATATAATAGCGTTTATCACTGTAAGTGAACAATGTAATAGGTAGTTACAAGTTGGGTAACTGGCTGTACTCGTACTACTATCCTACTTTTGGAGGCTATCACTATCATTATACGGAATGGAGTGTTAGTACTTTCGCTACAGCAACAAATCCCAACTACCTCTTTGTAAAAACCATAATAAACAATATGGTGCTTTTTTTATAACAAATAATTAGAGATTTATTCAAATTAGTTCGATTTTCAGGATTTGTTCAATAAATTATATTTAATAATGAAATGCAAGTTAACTTATTTAACATCATAACGATTTTCAAAATAGTGGAAGTTTGATCCAGATTAACACATGCGCAGTAACGTTTTTTGTTTGTTTTTAACAAAAATATGTTGTTAATATTAAAAGTGACTCTATATAATTTTTTCTGAAAACATATTAAGTAAGCAAGATGACCTTCAGAAAGCTGCCCAAATCATATTTCTAGGAAACAATGCTAAGTCTGAAGGTTTCAATATACAGAATTATCCATATCTAGCCGTACCTACCCGGCGTTGTCCAGGAGTCCCTTTTTATTAAAAGTGACTCGATATGATTTCTTCTGAAAAAAACCCAAAAAACTTCACCTTCAGAAAACTGCCCAAATCATACTTTCTAGTAAACGATGCTGAATCTGAAGGTTTCAATGCACAGAATTATCCATATCTAGCTGTACCTATCCGGTGTTGCCCAGGAGTCTTTTTACTATGATTTTTGTTTCGCTTCTTTTTTTTTTTAATTTTAACTCTACAATTTTTGTTTTTCAAATTAAAAGAACAGGAAAGGTAAACTTAATTATTACTGTATCCTTTAGCTATTAAATTATTAATTGAACCAAATTGCTATGAAACTATAACTAATTTTGATGATGTAAAAAACATTTTTTTAAAGAAAATGTGTTTGAATTAACAAAGTTTTAATCTCTTACAAGTAATTGAACTTGCACTTTTTACAATAGTTGTTTATGACCGTGTCAAAAAGAACACTTACATGATTTCATTAAGCTATTTATTTCACTATAGTGCATTTCATTTTCTTATAAAACAAAGAAAGTTTTTTTTGCAGATAGACCTATGAAGGTGAACATTGATAACAATTAATCTGAATCAGAGTATATACCCTCCAGTGTTTCTCAGGGTCCAATATTTGTTCCTTTGTTATTTTTAATATTCATAAATTACTTACATAATGATATACACTCAGGAAAAGAACTATTTGCTGATCACGTTAAACTACTTGTTAGATCATTATCAAAATAAATAACACAGATGGACCTAAAAAAAAGTGATCATATTGGCAAAGTATTTTTAAGAAATTAAAATTCATTTTTACTATTGGGTCACCACTTATCAAGGCCAAGAGCCACTCGGGATAAGGGTTAATGAGACGGAGTGATTGCCAGGGTTAATGAGACATAATGATTGATTAATTGTATGAAACAATTTTGCATAGACAAATGTAAAGTACTGCATGTTAGATCCAGGAATATTCAAGTTGCATATATATTAAACAAGAAAAAGAAGTCGACTTATCTCGTCCAGGATGAATGCCGCAAACAAGGCAAATCAAAAAAGTAAATGAAGAATACGATTTTGGAATTGGTTTTGATAAGACATTTAAAGTTAACAATCATATGCTGCCTACTGTATCAAGAGAAAATATAATGATTGGATAGATGGTTAGAAATATTACTTTAAGGGAACACAACAATTGTTTTAGAGATAAATAAAGCTTTAATAACACCTCATATAGAGTATTCTATTAAGGCCTGGGTTTCAGTGGCTATGCATGGAAATTGGAATGTAATATTAAGATTAGATGGCATACAAATTGTGACAAAACTAAGAAGAGAAGTAAGATTACGGTTGAAGGGAAACATTGGAAAATCAGGATTAATTACTTAAAGATAAATGTGAGGTGATATGATTGAAACTTTCAAAAGGATGGAATTTCTAACTATGGGGGGCATTTTTTTTTTCATTATTTCTCCAGGATCTGGAAGTTTAGTCTCAGGGCAGATTTTAAAATGTAACAACGAATTGAATTTTTTTGCGAATAGAGTAATATACTTTTAAAACAAGTTGTCACATCAGATTAAGAACAGAGCAGAATATTTGAAGATGAAATTAGATGAATTCAGATATACTGGTAAAAAAGGAATAAAGAAAACATTATTGGGAACTATCGGATGCAATATTTAACAGGATTTATCTGTATATTAATATTGTATTATTTGTGTAAATATTAGTGCAAAAGTGGTACTTATGCAGTTTACGGATCGGGCTGAAATAATAACGTTATTTTTTAGAAAACCATTCTTAACATGTGGAAGGGGGGCTTTATTATCTATTCTGTACTTTCACTTAACATTTTAATAAACAAAAAATACAGTAAAAATTGAATTTAACTTAAAAATCCTATCTAAAAAAATAGCCCGGTCCGTAAACTTCATAAGCACTGCTAAAGTTTTAATTGAGAAAATAGTAAAATAAATAGGGGAATGTCCAAAGAGGTTTATAACAAGCAAATAATAATAACATCTCGATTATATTAATGATTTGAAGAAAGTCTTAAAACCCCTTCAGAAATTAGTCTCATAAGAAATCGTTGGAGTCCATTGGACTCCTCGAAAGACCTTCTTCCTTTCTGTTGTATGAAGTAGAAATACATTGTGATGTTTATGCCTTCAGCAATATGGATTAGAAATGGTTTGAATGAAGGACCAGTTGACAGTCTCATCGTATACACCCACTAATGTCTAGAGCTTTCAGTTGGTTGCCATGGAAACGCTTTAATGCATGGCTAAACAAAAATGCGCCCTGAAGATAGGTAGGTGGTGGAAGTGTCTACAAAATAGATGTTCTGGAGGTGTTTGAGTAATGGACACAAATGCCTTTCGTCTTTTACGTACGTACGTACGTATATATATATATATATATATATATATATATATATGTGAGGAAAATGCATTTACATATACATATAATTATATATTCCCAATTATACATACAACATGTTTACCTATATATATATATATATATATATATATATATATGCATTTATCGATGAAATATATTTTGAATACACATATACTTATATATAAAATAGATTATGTATTACACTACTTTTATGTTGATATTGTTTGTGTGGATAATACCTTTAAATAAACGGTTAAATTATCCCAGAAGTTTAGTTAAGTTGTTTTGTTTTATGCTATATCAACTCTTTTCAAGTTATTTAATACCGAATCAGGTCATTTTGGTAAAAGTTTCTATGCTTCAAGTTCTTTATATCTTCAAATATTTATTCATGGTGTTTGGTTTGGTTGTTTTGTAGAGGAAAAATGTTTTTGTTTTTAGCTTTGCAGAACATGATTGAGTTTTGCAAACGAAAAGGAAAAAACAAACAATAGCATCAATGTTTGGTGCATTTTAAGTCAGGAAGCCTGTATCTTAAGACAGCCTGATCTGGTAGCACCAGGACCCAGAAGGTCAGAATAGCCATAAAAAAACACAAAGAGAAAATTGAGACTTGTACAGGTTTCGAATCTGGTTAAGGCGATACCCACAACAGGTATCCCTTCTTTTGGAGGCAGAGGTTCGAATTCTCAACAAGTCTAAGTTTTCTCTTCATGATTTTCTATTTATTCTAGTCACATAGATCCAATTAGCAGTTTATCAAGAACATTACACAAACAGTGTGAACAAAAGGATCATACATAATATCTTGTTGGAGATAAAATTGCAATCTTTGCCTTATAATATATACTAGTAGGGCCACCCAGCGTCGCTCGGGGCAGTAGTAAGTAATTTATTTTTATCATAACAATTGATTTCCAATGTCACATGTGACATGTGATGTAAATCTTACTGTAAAAACCGAAAACAACTAATCAGGGTAAAACTTTTACTTGCCTCCTACCCCAAAAAGATAGCAACAACTACGCGAGTTAAATCTTCAAAAACAAATATGCAAGTTTTACAAAAAAGATATATATATGCGAGATAAGTTTTACTTAAAAAATTAAAAAATCCACTCTCTTCTGAATCTGTAAATTAAGCATCTCTGTGCCTGTAGATTAATTACTATTTCAGTCACAAAAATATTAAGAACGGGGTAATATTTTTTTGGTCTATTGAAAGTGAAAGAAATTCTTTCTTTTTAATTTCATCATCAGTTATTAAGATTAAGCCTCCTCTTTTTTGCCAATAAAAATTAAATTTGCGTAAGTAATTATTCTTTCCTTTTTTTATTATTACCAGTTATTATTAAGATTAAGCTTCTCTTACTTTGTTCATAAAAATAAATTTGCTTACATAATTATTGAAGCGAACCGAACACGTGTATGCTCACTTTTATTATATAGAGTCTTGGAAGTTGTTCAACCTTTAAAACTATATGAAAGAGAATAATAATAAAAAAAAAACACTTTTAGTCCCAAGTTCTTCGTCTGGGGCTACCAGATCAGGCTGTCTGAAGATACCGGCTTCCTGACTTAAAATGCACCAAACATTGATGTTATTGTTTTTTTCCTTTCCCTTTGCAAAACTAAATCATGTTCTGCAAAGCTAAAAGCCAAACAACAATTTTCCTCTACAAAACAACCAAATCAAACATCATGAATAAATATTTAAAAATATAAAGAACTTGAAGCATAAAACTTTTCCAAAATGAACGGATTACGCATTAAATAACCTGAAAAGGGTTGATATACCATAAAACAACAAAAAACAAACCAAACCCAAGTTCTTCATTGGAAAATTACTTTGCTAGTAAGTCAATGTTAGTCCTAACATTTTTTGTAGGGATCATCAGTGATTTACCATGAAAAAATGTTTCGGGGATTTAAAAACAAAACAATATTTTATCTCATAGCTCCCTAGCAGTTTTCAACAGACATAATATCTCTTATAAAACAAGAACAAAAACGTTCCTGATATCACATTTAATTTTTTTCCTAACCTATTTTGTTATTAAAAAATATATATGATATGGGAATAAACAAAGTAAGTCACAAGTGAGAGTTTCATTTTTCACTTTGTAGTTTTCTTTGTTTGCTCCCAGCCCTGATAACTAAATTAACTGTTTATTTAATGGTATTACCTATGCAAAATAACAGTGTGATACATAAGATATTGTCGGAAATAAATTCCAATATAAACTATATAACAAATTCATTGGATTTGCCTGCTCAACACAATTTCGAAGAGATCCTGGTTACTTTGGTAGTAAAAATGTAAACAAAGATTTATTGAAGAGCTCAGAGAATGAGTTATTTCCATTTAAGCTTTCTCTAACTGTGCAGCCCATTGGTCACTCGGTCAAAGACGACACCCACATTAAGTGATCCCTCTTTCAGAGGTGCAGGTTTGTACCCTATGCAAGTCATTTTTCAATTTACTGCATGATACATAATATAATTACAATTTATATATAAAGTACATACATGTCTATACAGATTTACCTATCTGTAAATATGTTCATATATAAGAACATTATATAAAACATCATTTTGAGGTGTCATGCAACAATTTTTGTAGTGATAGCTTCACAATTTTGAAAATAGTGTTTATCTCGTTTTGCATGATAACTCATATATATATATATATATATATATATATATATATATGATGAAAATTATGGAATAAATGTTTCAACATGATGGAAAATGAAAAAGGAAAAACCAAAATTATTTATATATTCATCAACGTTTCGTCTTTATTTAATGACTTTCTCAGGATGATTGATTTGAAGAAATTACATACAAGTGCAATATTTGAAAATATGTGGTGTATTTGTGACATGAAAATAATGTCACAAAGGCATCACATATTTTCAAATATTGCACTTGTATGTATTTTTTTCAAATTAATCATCCTGAGAAAGTCATGAAATAAAGACGAAACGTTGATAAATATATAAATAATTTTGGTTTTTCCTTTTTCATATATATATATATATATATATATATATATATATGAAAAAGGAAAAATTAAAAAAAACAACTTTATTTTCAAGTCATAATACTAGTTTGAGATAAGGTAGAGTTAGACTCAAACTATAAGTACTTTATGTCTGTCGTTTTATTAAACTGTACATAATCTTTGAAATTACTCTTTCATTATAATAATTTATTTTAGTTCTATCAAAGAAAACCTTTTTTTCTGTTGGCTATTGCTTTTGAGAAGTTCACATTTGGCATAAACTGAATGTTTGGTTTTGAATAACAGTTTATTTCTTTTAAAGAAATAAGTTACTTGGCCTTTTAGTACGATCCTAGCGGTAGCTAGACTAGTAGTGGGACCTCATGCTTAGAGATAGGTAGTAAGGGTAAAGTGCCTTCTGATTACGATCTGATTTCACACTTTAAACATCAGCTTTAAGTCAAAATCAGATGTGATAGGAGGAAATTGCACTCTGCACTATTCAGAAGAAGATGGATACGCACCGCTAGCTTATGTGTGTTTGGACAGATCAAGTTTAAGTACGTGTTCCCTGCCTAGGCATGGTTCACACCAAATTGAGGTCTTACTAGACTCCATCCCAGATAGGAAAATCTCTTAGCTAGTGATACAAATGAGATCTGCCACCTTTCTTTTTTGTTTTTTCAGTATTAGAGTTCCTCTGCAATTCCCACTACCATATTTATTTTGTCCCTACCTCGACGTAAAACATGGTACCTATCTCAGAAGACACCACTCTTGCCCACGAACCCCATCCAGTTTTTTCTTTTTTTTTTTAGTCCCCGTTCCCACCTACGAACTGACTTGCTTGTTTTCGGCTCTTGAAACAACCTGGAAAATAGTGAGCAGCTCATACCTAGATAAATTTGGGGGGGTCTTACTAACCACCACATGTAGCGTTTTATTTTGTTTCATTCTTTTTCTGTAGCTACTGGTTGTTTGTAGTACCCCCAGCCCTAACCGATGAAATTGTATATAATTTTTTGTAAATAAAAAAACATCAAACCACTGGGAATAATTTTAAGCAGATTTTCCCATAGAGTGAATGTGGTATTTTGGTGACTGGAACTAGTTTAGAGAGCAGACCATGCATGACTCCCACCCCACTCCACCATACCCAATTTTGACCTTGTGCCACATCTTGTTATTTTATGAAGAAATTTGCTTTTGTGAAATATTTTTGTAAAATTTTAGAGATAAATGAATTCGCCTTTTGGCTAGGAGTAAAGTGTAGTATCTGTTCTGATACTACATTTGATCTTTTCTATCCTCGGTCAGTGAAAGAAGAAATTCTTCTAGACTGAGGCAATTTTATTTTTTATCCCAATCTAGAATGCCCCTTTTTCGAGAGCTTGATTTTCTCCACATTAAAAACTGACCTTCTCTCTAAGTCTACCCTGGTGGGGAGGCAAGTAAATATGGACATATGTTACTATGCGAAATACCTTTGGTATATATTTCATACTTATACTAATTAATTTTATTTGACCGGTTTACTAATGTATGCCTATGGTTTAGGAAGTAAATTTTGGGAGCTCAAAAAATTTGAGGAATTTCATTGTCTTTACTAGATAGAGGGTCACCGAAAACAAGGCTTTCAGACCACTCAGCATAGAGTAACACATGACAAGTTGACAATGATGAATGAGGATTGAAGGAGATAAGAAAAAGGAAACATGATAAAGAGATACAATTAATGGAAAGAAAAGAGTGGCTAAATATCAAATGACCCTTGACTTGAAAAGGTCATGGTTATATCTGCCAGTGAATAGTCACAAGGAAGTTTATTCCTGAGAGAAAGGGGGTAGTAATATGGTTATATTTACGTATCATTTAATCACAGTAGTAGTTGAATATATTTTTGAGTCCAGCTGCCCGAACTTTCTAACATCAATATTAAATTAAGTTCTGAACTAAATTTCAAACTGCTTACATTGTTGAAAAGGACACCGACCTAGCTACATTAAAATATGTGAGTACATCAACCCTATTCAGACATAGAGATTGTTGGTCAGAAAACCCTATTCAGAGATAGGAATTGTTGGTCAGAAAACCCTATTCAGAGATAGGAATTGTTGGTCAGAAAACCCTATTCAGACATAGAGATTGTTGGTCAGAAAACCCTATTCAGAGATAGGAATTGTTGGTCAGAAAACCCTATTCAGAGATAGGAATTGTTGGTCAGAAAACCCTATTCAGACATAGAGATTGTTGGTCAGAAAACCCTATTCAGAGATAGGAATTGTTGGTCAGAAAACCCTATTCAGAGATAGGAATTGTTGGTCAGACAACCCTATTCAGAGATAGGAATTGTTGGTCAGAAAACCCTATTCAGAGATAGGAATTGTTGGTCAGAAAACCCTATTCAGACATAGAGATTGTTGGTCAGAAAACCCTATTCAGAGATAGGAATTGTTGGTCAGAAAACCCTATTCAGAGATAGGAATTGTTGGTCAGACAACCCTATTCAGAGATAGGAATTGTTGGTCAGAAAACCCTATTCAGAGATAGGAATTGTTGGTCAGAAAACCCTATTCAGACATAGAGATTGTTGGTCAGAAAACCCTATTCAGAGATAGGAATTGTTGGTCAGAAAACCCTATTCAGAGATAGGAATTGTTGGTCAGACAACCCTATTCAGACATAGAGATTGTTGGTCAGACAACCCTATTCAGAGATAGGAATTGTTGGTCAGAAAACCCTATTCAGAGATAGGAATTGTTGGTCAGAAAACCCTATTCAGAGATAGGAATTGTTGGTCAGACAACCCTATTCAGAGATAGGAATTGTTGGTCAGAAAACCCTATTCAGACATAGAGATTGTTGGTCAGAAAACCCTATTCAGAGATAGGAATTGTTGGTCAGAAAACCCTATTCAGAGATAAGAATTGTTGGTCAGAAAACCCTATTCAGAGATAGGAATTGTTGGTCAGAAAACCCTATTCAGAGATAGGAATTGTTGGTCAGAAAACCCTATTCAGAGATAGGAATTGTTGGTCAGAAAACCCTATTCAGAGATAGGAATTGTTGGTCAGAAAACCCTATTCAGAGATAGGAATTGTTGGTCAGAAAACCCTATTCAGAGATAGGAATTGTTGGTCAGAAAACCCTATTCAGAGATAGGAATTGTTAGTCAGACAACCCTATTCAGAGATAGGAATTGTTGGTCAGACAACCCTATTCAGAGATAGGAATTGTTGGTCAGACAACCCTATTCAGAGATAGGAATTGTTGGTCAGAAAACCCTATTCAGAGATAGGAATTGTTGGTCAAAAAACCCTATTCAGAGATAGGAATTGTTAGTCAGACAACCCTATTCAGAGATAGGAATTGTTGGTCAGACAACCCTATTCAGAGATAGGAATTGTTGGTCAGACAACCCTATTCAGAGATAGGAATTGTTGGTCAGAAAACCCTATTCAGAGATAGGAATTGTTGGTCAGAAAACCCTATTCAGAGATAGGAATTGTTGGTCAGACAACCCTATTCAGAGATAGGAATTGTTGGTCAGACAACCCTATTCAGACATAGAGATTGTTGGTCAGCAAACCCTATTCAGAGATAGGAATTGTTGGTCAGAAAACCCTATTCAGAGATAAGAATTGTTGGTCAGAAAACCCTATTCAGAGATAGGAATTGTTGGTCAGAAAACCCTATTCAGAGATAAGAATTGTTGGTCAGAAAACCCTATTCAGAGATAGGAATTGTTGGTCAGAAAACCCTATTCAGAGATAGGAATTGTTGGTCAGAAAACCCTATTCAGAGATAGGAATTGTTGGTCAGAAAACCCTATTCAGAGATAGGAATTGTTGGTCAGAAAACCCTATTCAGAGATAGGAATTGTTGGTCAGAAAACCCTATTCAGAGATAGGAATTGTTGGTCAGAAAACCCTATTCAGAGATAGGAATTGTTAGTCAGACAACCCTATTCAGAGATAGGAATTGTTGGTCAGACAACCCTATTCAGAGATAGGAATTGTTGGTCAGACAACCCTATTCAGAGATAGGAATTGTTGGTCAGAAAACCCTATTCAGAGATAGGAATTGTTGGTCAAAAAACCCTATTCAGAGATAGGAATTGTTAGTCAGACAACCCTATTCAGAGATAGGAATTGTTGGTCAGACAACCCTATTCAGAGATAGGAATTGTTGGTCAGAAAACCCTATTCAGAGATAGGAATTGTTGGTCAGAAAACCCTATTCAGAGATAGGAATTGTTGGTCAGAAAACCCTATTCAGAGATAGGAATTGTTGGTCAGACAACCCTATTCAGAGATAGGAATTGTTGGCCAGAAAACCCTATTCAGAGATAGGAATTGTTGGTCAGACAACCCTATTCAGAGATAGGAATTGTTGGTCAGACAACCCTATTCAGAGATAGGAATTGTTGGTCAGACAACCCTATTCAGAGATAGGAATTGTTGGTCAGAAAACCCTATTCAGAGATAGGAATTGTTGGTCAGAAAACCCTATTCAGAGATAGGAATTGTTGGTCAGAAAACCCTATTCAGAGATAGGAATTGTTGGTCAGAAAACCCTATTCAGAGATAGGAATTGTTGGTCAGAAAACCCTATTCAGAGATAGGAATTGTTGGTCAGACAACCCTATTCAGAGATAGGAATTGTTGGCCAGAAAACCCTATTCAGAGATAGGAATTGTTGGTCAGACAACCCTATTCAGAGATAGGAATTGTTGGTCAGAAAACCCTATTCAGACATAGAGATTGTTGGTCAGAAAACCCTATTCAGAGATAGGAATTGGTGGTCAGACAACCCTATTCAGAGATAGGAATTGTTGGTCAGACAACCCTATTCAGAGATAGGAATTGTTGGCCAGAAAACCCTATTCAGAGATAGGAATTGTTGGTCAGACAACCCTATTCAGAGATAGGAATTGTTGGTCAGAAAACCCTATTCAGAGATAGGAATTGTTGGTCAGACAACCCTATTCAGAGATAGGAATTGTTGGTCAGACAACCCTATTCAGAGATAGGAATTGTTGGTCAGACAACCCTATTCAGAGATAGGAATTGTTGGTCAGAAAACCCTATTCAGAGATAGGAATTGTTGGTCAGAAAACCCTATTCAGAGATAGGAATTGTTGGTCAGAAAACCCTATTCAGAGATAGGAATTGTTGGTCAGACAAGCCTATTCAGAGATAGGAATTGTTGGTCAGACAACCCTATTCAGAGATAGGAATTGTTGGTCAGAAAACCCTATTCAGAGATAGGAATTGTTGGTCAGAAAACCCTATTCAGAGATAGGAATTGTTGGTCAGACAACCCTATTCAGAGATAGGAATTGTTGGTCAGAAAACCCTATTCAGAGATAGGAATTGTTGGTCAGACAACCCTATTCAGAGATAGGAATTGTTGGTCAGACAACCCTATTCAGAGATAGGAATTGTTGGTCAGAAAACCCTATTCAGAGATAGGAATTGTTGGTCAGAAAACCCTATTCAGAGATAGGAATTGTTGGTCAGAAAACCCTATTCAGAGATAGGAATTGTTGGTCAGACAACCCTATTCAGAGATAGGAATTGTTGGTCAGAAAACCCTATTCAGAGATAGGAATTGTTGGTCAGAAAACCCTATTCAGAGATAGGAATTGTTGGTCAGACAACCCTATTCAGAGATAGGAATTGTTGGTCAGAAAACCCTATTCAGAGATAGGAATTGTTGGTCAGAAAACCCTATTCAGAGATAGGAATTGTTGGTCAGAAAACCCTATTCAGAGATAGGAATTGTTGGTCAGACAACCCTATTCAGAGATAGGAATTGTTGGTCAGAAAACCCTATTCAGAGATAGGAATTGTTGGTCAGACAACCCTATTCAGAGATAGGAATTGTTGGTCAGACAACCCTATTCAGAGATAGGAATTGTTGGTCAGAAAACCCTATTCAGAGATAGGAATTGTTGGTCAGAAAACCCTATTCAGAGATAGGAATTGTTGGTCAGAAAACCCTATTCAGAGATAGGAATTGTTGGTCAGAAAACCCTATTCAGAGATAGGAATTGTTGGTCAGACAACCCTATTCAGAGATAGGAATTGTTGGTCAGAAAACCCTATTCAGAGATAGGAATTGTTGGTCAGACAACCCTATTCAGAGATAGGAATTGTTGGTCAGAAAACCCTATTCAGAGATAGGAATTGTTGGTCAGAAAACCCTATTCAGAGATAGGAATTGTTGGTCAGAAAACCCTATTCAGAGATAGGAATTGTTGGTCAGACAACCCTATTCAGAGATAGGAATTGTTGGTCAGACAACCCTATTCAGAGATAGGAATTGTTGGTCAGAAAACCCTATTTAGAGATAGGAATTGTTGGTCAGAAAACCCTATTCAGAGATAGGAATTGTTGGTCAGAAAACCCTATTCAGAGATAGGAATTGTTGGTCAGACAACCCTATTCAGAGATAGGAATTGTTGGTCAGAAAACCCTATTCAGAGATAGGAATTGTTGGTCAGACAACCCTATTCAGAGATAGGAATTGTTGGTCAGACAACCCTATTCAGAGATAGGAATTGTTGGTCAGAAAACCCTATTCAGAGATAGGAATTGTTGGTCAGAAAACCCTATTCAGAGATAGGAATTGTTGGTCAGAAAACCCTATTCAGAGATAGGAATTGTTGGTCAGACAACCCTATTCAGAGATAGGAATTGTTGGTCAGAAAACCCTATTCAGAGATAGGAATTGTTGGTCAGAAAACCCTATTCAGAGATAGGAATTGTTGGTCAGACAACCCTATTCAGAGATAGGAATTGTTGGTCAGAAAACCCTATTCAGAGATAGGAATTGTTGGTCAGAAAACCCTATTCAGAGATAGGAATTGTTGGTCAGAAAACCCTATTCAGAGATAGGAATTGTTGGTCAGAAAACCCTATTCAGAGATAGGAATTGTTGGTCAGACAACCCTATTCAGAGATAGGAATTGTTGGTCAGACAACCCTATTCAGAGATAGGAATTGTTGGTCAGACAACCCTATTCAGAGATAGGAATTGTTGGTCAGACAACCCTATTCAGAGATAGGAATTGTTGGTCAGAAAACCCTATTCAGAGATAGGAATTGTTGGTCAGAAAACCCTATTCAGAGATAGGAATTGTTGGTCAGAAAACCCTATTCAGAGATAGGAATTGTTGGTCAGAAAACCCTATTCAGAGATAGGAATTGTTGGTCAGAAAACCCTATTCAGAGATAGGAATTGTTGGTCAGACAACCCTATTCAGAGATAGGAATTGTTGGTCAGAAAACCCTATTCAGAGATAGGAATTGTTGGTCAGACAACCCTATTCAGAGATAGGAATTGTTGGTCAGACAACCCTATTCAGAGATAGGAATTGTTGGTCAGAAAACCCTATTCAGAGATAGGAATTGTTGGTCAGAAAACCCTATTCAGAGATAGGAATTGTTGGTCAGAAAACCCTATTCAGAGATAGGAATTGTTGGTCAGACAACCCTATTCAGAGATAGGAATTGTTGGTCAGAAAACCCTATTCAGAGATAGGAATTGTTGGTCAGAAAACCCTATTCAGAGATAGGAATTGTTGGTCAGACAACCCTATTCAGAGATAGGAATTGTTGGTCAGAAAACCCTATTCAGAGATAGGAATTGTTGGTCAGAAAACCCTATTCAGAGATAGGAATTGTTGGTCAGAAAACCCTATTCAGAGATAGGAATTGTTGGTCAGAAAACCCTATTCAGAGATAGGAATTGTTGGTCAGACAACCCTATTCAGAGATAGGAATTGTTGGTCAGAAAACCCTATTCAGAGATAGGAATTGTTGGTCAGACAACCCTATTCAGAGATAGGAATTGTTGGTCAGACAACCCTATTCAGAGATAGGAATTGTTGGTCAGAAAACCCTATTCAGAGATAGGAATTGTTGGTCAGAAAACCCTATTCAGAGATAGGAATTGTTGGTCAGAAAACCCTATTCAGAGATAGGAATTGTTGGTCAGAAAACCCTATTCAGAGATAGGAATTGTTGGTCAGACAACCCTATTCAGAGATAGGAATTGTTGGTCAGAAAACCCTATTCAGAGATAGGAATTGTTGGTCAGACAACCCTATTCAGAGATAGGAATTGTTGGTCAGAAAACCCTATTCAGAGATAGGAATTGTTGGTCAGAAAACCCTATTCAGAGATAGGAATTGTTGGTCAGAAAACCCTATTCAGAGATAGGAATTGTTGGTCAGACAACCCTATTCAGAGATAGGAATTGTTGGTCAGACAACCCTATTCAGAGATAGGAATTGTTGGTCAGAAAACCCTATTCAGAGATAGGAATTGTTGGTCAGAAAACCCTATTCAGAGATAGGAATTGTTGGTCAGAAAACCCTATTCAGAGATAGGAATTGTTGGTCAGACAACCCTATTCAGAGATAGGAATTGTTGGTCAGAAAACCCTATTCAGAGATAGGAATTGTTGGTCAGACAACCCTATTCAGAGATAGGAATTGTTGGTCAGACAACCCTATTCAGAGATAGGAATTGTTGGTCAGAAAACCCTATTCAGAGATAGGAATTGTTGGTCAGAAAACCCTATTCAGAGATAGGAATTGTTGGTCAGAAAACCCTATTCAGAGATAGGAATTGTTGGTCAGACAACCCTATTCAGAGATAGGAATTGTTGGTCAGAAAACCCTATTCAGAGATAGGAATTGTTGGTCAGAAAACCCTATTCAGAGATAGGAATTGTTGGTCAGACAACCCTATTCAGAGATAGGAATTGTTGGTCAGAAAACCCTATTCAGAGATAGGAATTGTTGGTCTAACAACCCTATTCAGAGATAGGAATTGTTGGTCAGAAAACCCTATTCAGAGATAGGAATTGTTGGTCAGAAAACCCTATTCAGAGATAGGAATTGTTGGTCAGAAAACCCTATTCAGAGATAGGAATTGTTGGTCAGAAAACCCTATTCAGAGATAGGAATTGTTGGTCAGAAAACCCTATTCAGAGATAGGAATTGTTGGTCAGACAACCCTATTCAGAGATAGGAATTGTTGGTCAGACAACCCTATTCAGAGATAGGAATTGTTGGTCAGACAACCCTATTCAGAGATAGGAATTGTTGGTCAGACAACCCTATTCAGAGATAGGAATTGTTGGTCAGAAAACCCTATTCAGAGATAGGAATTGTTGGTCAGAAAACCCTATTCAGAGATAGGAATTGTTGGTCAGAAAACCCTATTCAGAGATAGGAATTGTTGGTCAGAAAACCCTATTCAGAGATAGGAATTGTTGGTCAGACAACCCTATTCAGAGATAGGAATTGTTGGTCAGACAACCCTATTCAGAGATAGGAATTGTTGGTCAGAAAACCCTATTCAGAGATAGGAATTGTTGGTCAGAAAACCCTATTCAGAGATAGGAATTGTTGGTCAGAAAACCCTATTCAGAGATAGGAATTGTTGGTCAGACAACCCTATTCAGAGATAGGAATTGTTGGTCAGACAACCCTATTCAGAGATAGGAATTGTTGGTCAGAAAACCCTATTCAGAGATAGGAATTGTTGGTCAGACAACCCTATTCAGAGATAGTAATTGTTGGTCAGAAAACCCTATTCAGAGATAGTAATTGTTGGTCAGACAACCCTATTCAGAGATAGGAATTGTTGGTCAGACAACCCTATTCAGAGATAGGAATTGTTGGTCAGACAACCCTATTCAGAGATATGAATTGTTGGTCAGAAAACCCTATTCAGAGATAGGAATTGTTGGTCAGAAAACCCTATTCAGAGATAGGAATTGTTGGTCAGACAACCCTATTCAGAGATATGAATTGTTGGTCAGAAAACCCTATACAGAGATAGGAATTGTTGGTCAGAAAACCCTATTCAGAGATAGGAATTGTTGGTCAGAAAACCCTATTCAGACATACTTAGTCTCAGTCAGACAACCGTATTCAGACATACATTTTCTAACTCTTGCGACACCTGGGAGATCGAAAATGTTGCAGGTTTCAAAAGAATAAATAAATTCACCTACCTTGGCAACACAATTGTTCCCAGTGAGCGAACTGACACAACTATAAGACAATGTATATTTGCTGCATGGAGAGTCTTCAGGCAACTGTCAACAATTTTACAAAATGCAGTGATTTCCTGAGAGAGAGGCAGCATACAACATACATGTCTGACTTGTACTCTTGTATGGCTGTGAGACGTTGTCGACGACAACACGTCAAAATAACATGATTCTGGCTGCAGAGCATCGAATGGAGGTAATTGCCGGTCTCAATGTGAAGGCCTCCGTAAGAAAATGCATCGCACAATGACGTCTCAAGTGGTATGGCCACGTTAACCACCGTCAGTCGTATGAAACGTTCTACAGTGTGCCCAGATTAATTTATATAGCACAAGCAACATGGTGGTAGACATGGAGGAGATCAGTTGAAATATGAAATGTTTCTCTGAATAACTAAGGTTTAAAGTGATGTCGAATTAAGAGCTCTAGTCGTCTACTATTGAGCTAAAGCATAAACCTTTGTGTTAGCGTAAATATATATATATATATATATATAGAGAGAGAGAGAGAGAGATAGAGAGAGAAGGAGAGAGAGAGAGAGGAGAAAGAAGGAGAGGGGGAATAAGGTGAAATGGGAAAATGAAATAGGAGAGAGAGAATGAGTATAGTTTTGTTTTGAATAATGAAACAGAAAAATAGAAGCGGACAAAGGAAAGAGAAAGAAAGAAAAGGAAACTGACAAATAAATATAGAGAAAGACAAACAGTTAGCAGAGAGAGAGAGAGAGAGAGAGAGAGAGAGAGAGAGAGAGAGAGAGAGAGTAAGGCAGACACCATAAACGAAATGGTAATACACAGGAGAAATTGAAAGTCATTCAGGAAACGTCTAACCTTAGCATGAAACACAAAGGTGAAAAATGAAAATAAAAATAATAATGATAATCTCATTGTGACGAAAGCACAGTTTTCACTTACTTAACTAATTCCCTTCGTGATTTAAGATAGTGTGTGTTGTATAATTACAGAGGTGAGTTCTTAGACATGTGATACTAGTTTTTAACATACGGATCTAACCCCCTTTAGACTGTTGAAATTAGACTTCCACTATTGATCTTTAACAGTACTCATGGATTTTGACTTGGGTCTGTATTCTCTTTGATTAATAATTTTATTTCAATTTCACAGTGACAGAAAAAAACAATTGTCTAAGTGAAATTTCTAACTAACCTTTGAAACACGGTGTGTGTGTGTGTGTGTGAGGGGGGGGGGGTAACTTGACCCCATGGTAACAGCATGGCGAGTCCCAACTGGAAAGGTTACCAGAGGTTTCATGAATGAATTGAGCTCATTAAAATACTTTCAATAAATACCGATAAAATAGTGACATACTTGCTACATTGTGGCTGTTTTAAAATGGCTGACGAGTAAAGAAGAAGTGATCACACCCAAACTCACATAAATGATCACGTTGACAATTATAACTAATTTCATCATGGGAAGATTATTTGATATAGATATAACTTCCAAAATTTTCCATCGTTTCATACACGAATCAGCTCTTTTTAAAATTTAGTAGTTTAACTAGTTGGTCATAATACATAACACCTACTTATAGATGCAATTCTAGCCCATTCTTTTAGCTCAGACAGTAGATTATCCCGATCGGTAGTGACTGATGTCCGGGGTTTGAATCTCAGTGTTGATTTGTTCACTGCATCTGGCTACACTGATGAGTTTTGAAAAAAAACCCAGCTGTCTGTGGATGATATATATATATATATATATATATATATATATATATACTTTTATATAAATTTCTATAAAAAATAAAGGTTCACGTTGTAGCTCAATAGTGCAATACTAGAGCTCGTTTTGCATACTTGGTATATCAAGAGTATGTTTGTGTTTAAGGAGGGAGGAAACAACTGTATTCCCCAAAAAAACTGTTTTTATGAACATGGAAATTTGCTCTCTTTATTAACTAAGGTTTACATAAGATATAAAATGTATATATATATATATATATATATATATATATATATATGTGTGTGTGTGTGTGTGTGTGTGTGTGTGTGTGTGTGTGTGTGAGTTGTTTGTTTCTTTGAATTTTTGTTTATGTATTTTTTCTGAAGGAGAATGTTGCGGTTTCTGATGAGTCCATCGAAGAAATATCCAGGATTAACGTACAAAATAGGATGTTCTTCTGTGAACGAAACGGTTCGTAATTTTACCGAAGTTTTTTGTTTTGAAAATATGAAGTAAATAAAATCTTCCTCATTGGAATGTATTATCATATTGTTTATTTATATATGCTCTGTTGTTATATGTTAACAATCATCGAGCTTTTACTTTGAAAAGGTTGGTCTATGTAAATAAAAGAAAGTATATTCAAAAATGTATATTCTCTCACATCTCTCTCTATATATACATATATTAGTTCATCCACAAACAGCTGTTTTACTGTATCACAGCTATTCAGTGTGGCTACAAATGAGCGGGCGTGTCCAACTGTGATTCAAAACACGATCGCATATTTAGCAGTTGAACTGCGTAATAACTGAGCCATCAGCCATCATCATGTGTAAGGGTATCTATGAATGCTTATATATTTTTTACAAATACGAGGCTTCCTGAGTGCTCTATTCTTTTACAAAAAACTATGCATTAATGCTAAATTGGAGACAGCTCCAGAGAGCTCAACACATGTTAGCGAGGAGCAAATTTATTTTAGTTCTTCCACGGACAGTTGTTTGGCCGTATCACAGTTATTCAGTGTGGGAGGTGACGGTGGTTAAGTGGATAACAACACGGACTGAAGACCTGGGTGTTCCAAGTTCGAATCCAGTCGGTTCCACAGTACCACTTTCACTTAAGGATGTTGGCAACCTTCTCGTGGTCCTTCCCGTAAGTACCCGATGTCTTTCCAGAAAGATTTCTAACTAGAAAAACATCGGGGAAACTAATGCCAACACCAGAATCATCTGATTCAAACGAAAGAAGAAGAAGTGTAACGATAAATGACAACAAAAAAATGTTATCACAAATATTATTTATTGTGTTTATCGGTAATGTATATTTTATGCTTCTTCGTGCATTTTTTTTTTTTTTGAAGCGTGTGCTGTTAGAATACTTTTTCATTTTTGATGTGATTCTGTCAATGTCCATATATGGAATCGCTATGTGTGATCTATGATTTACAAGAATTCAACACGTGCTTATTCTCATGTCGACAATTTGGCACCAGTTCGTTTCTATTGTTCAATAATTTGTCTGCCTCTCTTTAAATGATATTACCGCCATTTTCTCGTTGAGACAAAAAGTGCATTCGTTTTTAGGCCTATCTATATAAAAAATGCTTTTAACATTTTTTTTAATATTCTATGATTGGAGTCAAAGCTTCTTTTATTTCTCAAACGTACTTTTATAATGATGCTCACTTCTTATATATTACGAGAAGACAGTTGGGTTAATGTTGGTACATTGTGCATTAGTTTATACATTACATATTAAGAAATTAACAATATATATCTTGTCTTTGCCTTGTCTTCTTTTTTACGTCATCATCTTAATTACTGCTCATCCTGCTGCTGCCGCTGCTTCAGTTTTTTCCATTTCTTTATATACACTATCCTCTTTCTCTCCTCTGACACTGCTGCTGTTACTACTATAACTACTAGTACTACTACTATTCTCCTCCCACACCTATTTCCCTCCTCTGATCACTTCTCATTTCATTCACCCTTCTCCCCACCATATAAAACATTCAATATGCAAACAAGCAAACATGTAAGCAAGTTTATCAGTTTAACTCGGTTTCTGTGTATTTCTATTCTAATAACGTATATGGAATACTCACATTGATACACCGGTTCTCGCCAGGTCACCGAAGTTAAGTGGCATAGAATTTTGGAATATCAGTCGTTGAGTTTGGCCAGTACCAGATGGTTTGGTTGTTTTGTTTTACGGCATATCAACCCTTTTCGTATTATTTGAAGCCGAATACGGTCATTTTGGTGAAGGTTTTTATGCTTCAAGTTCTATATATTTAAAAATATTTGTTCATGGTTTGCTTGTTTTGTAGAAGAAAATTGTTGTTTCTGTTTTGGGTTTCGCAGAACATGATTGAGTTTTGCAAAGGAAAAGGAGCAAAACAATAACATCAATGTTTAAGGCATTTTTGGTCAGGAAGTCAGTATCATATGGCAGCCTTATCTGGTAGCACCATGAAAGTACAGATGGGTGACCATTTGGGAATAACAAGCGCTGTATGTAAGGGGGGGGCAGAGAACCTCCCCTGCAAAAAATACGGTCTTGAAGATGCATTTAGCAAGTACTTCCCTATAACCTACATGTGCTGACACCTACATGTGTTGACACAACGGCCAGAAGTTCTGTGCTCAATCATGTGACAAAGCCCCCTCCCCTCAGAGAGAGAGAGAGAGAGAGAGAGAGAGAGAGAGAGAGAGAGAAACACAGATATATATATATATAGAGAGAGAGAGAGAGAGAAAGAGAGAGAGAGAAACACACATATATATATATATATATATATATATATATAGAGAGAGAGAGAGAGAGAGAGATAGAGGGAGATATATATATATATATATATATATATATATAGAGAGAGAAAGAGATAGATAGATAGATAGAGATATATATATATAGAGAGAGATAGAGATAGATAGAGAGATAGATAGATAGAGAGAGAGAGAGAGAGAGAGAGAGAGAGAGAGAGGAGGTGACGGTGGTTAAATGGATATCGACGCGGACTGACGACCTGGGTGTTCCAAGGTCGAATCACGTCGGATCCACAGTACCACTTTCACTTAGGGATGTTGGCAACCTTCTCGTGGTCCTTCCCGTAAGTACCTGATGTCTTTCCAGAAAGATTTCTAACTAGAAAAGCATCGGGGAAACTAATGCCAACACTAGAATCATCTGATTCACACGAAAGAAGAAGAAGAGAGAGAGAGATAGAGAGAGATAGAGAGAGGTAGTGATAGAGACAGAGATAGATAAATAGAGAGAGTGATAGATAGATAGATAGAGATAGAGATAGAGAGAGAGAGAGAGATAGAGAGAGATAGAGAGAGAGAGAGAGAGAGAGAGAGAGAGAGAGACAAAGACAGAGAGATAGAGATAGAGATAGAGAGAGATACAGAGATAGAGAGAGAGAGAGAGAGAGATAGAGAGAGATAGAGAGAGAGATAGAGAGAGAGAGAGTTTTGTTTGAACATCTTATTTACATACACGTGTCCCATTTCATCCATCACACAAGATGTTGCACAACACCAGAATGTGATTTAAGAAAAAATGTCTTCGTAAGGACATAAAGCCAAACGATGTTACCTTTTTCTGATAAATAAATGGCTTCTTTAAAATTCCTAATTAGTGTTATTGAGATTCACCGATGGAAGTTAAAGAAATGATTCTGATTGTGACATAGATTTCTTCGACGGCAATTATCTTTATCTAATAAGCCAGTTAGCCAGAAACGGAGATTTTTTTGTAAGGCTGTGTCGCCCACATAGAACTGGAAGAAGAAAATAACAACGCCCCCTCAATTACTCTGTTTTTAGCGTTCCTATTAAATGTCTTTAAAGTAATAACTGTCAGTCATGTTAGTCTCCCACCCCCTGCCATAACAACTTGTTTTGCTGTTCTTTTAATTTGTTGAACGATCAAAAAAGAAATAAGTTGATAAGAGATTTAAGTGCTTTTAAAATGTTTTCATTTTTTTTGTATAATTAACATAATTTTTCGTTAATTTTTAAAACCTTTTTACTACTACTACTACTACTACTACAACTACTACTACTACTACTACTACTACTACTATTAGTGTACACCCATCTGTCAAAAATGACGGAAGCAAAAATTATGCTTCGCCAGTGTTCGTACTAATATTCATATAAAATCATAGAATTACGTCAGTAATTTAATTTTTCACATATAAATTATTATTATCATTTCTGATGACCTAAAGAAACAAAAATGCTCACCGTTGATTTTTATTTAAAGACGAGTATTTCTCTCCAAACTCATTTCAGGTGGTAGGGTTGTCTGACTTGCGATTTGCTTTCTCGTTTCACGTAACCATTTGAAATTGACGTCATCATGTATGCAATAGTGACCAGAGTCTGAAATTATTTTTCCTGGATGACTAACCCCGAGTTCTACTAAAGTCGACATCCTCACATGGAAAAATTGTTTTAATTATCAGGTTATTGTCTGGTTTTAAATTCTCTTAAATTTAATAGTAAGTGAGAATGTCTATTGACTATGTTGAAAATTGCAGTTCTTACAGATAGACACACAGTCAGTCAGCTATGGTAAAAGATTGAACGTCTTGTGTGGACATCCAATAAAGTATACATATCTACATTCTTCTTATTAACCCTTTTTGTTGCAGAAAGTGGATGTATCCATTCGAAGTGTATGACCATAAACTGCGGAAAAAGAAATTACTCTAGGTTTTTCGAAAAAAATGAAAAGACATCTCTCCTCATGCTTCTTGACGTGGATACACAATCGATGACTTCCAAAAACTTCAAGTTTGTCTTTTTAATTTTATTTTAAAAATGGTAAAAGTGTTTGCTCATGGGACGGGAGGCCAGAGTTCAATCCTTGGTCGAGTCATACCAAAGGCTTAAAAAAAATGGTACCTGATGCCCTTTTGCTAAACACTTAGCATTGTAAAATGGTGATCAAGGGTAAGTGGGGTACCCCTGAGAAAGGAGTGACGCCCTCCCCTACATCTCGGTGTAGTAGCTAATGAAAAGGGAGCCTTTGGGCCACCCTCGACTACGGTCGACCACTTTACAAAACTCAATTTTTCACAAATCTTTTTGATTTATTCATGTATTTCATCAAATATGTACAGAGCCAATTTTATTGTTTTTTTTTGGTTGTTTTTTTTTTTAACAAAGCAGTAAAGTGTAAGGGACTACTGTGATAGGGGTCACATTTATAGGAGGCATCTTGGGTGGGAGGTTGGGCAACAAGATGATTTTTTCATAATTCATTTAAATTTCTGAATGTGTGTATGTGTATGATGAACAGACTAATGTGTGTGTGAATCAGTGTCATTGACTTCTATCTGTGCCAGTAAAGTACAAAATCAGTGGCAATTAATTTCTTTCACACGTAATATGTGAGTGTTTATGATACATAATGCGAACTAGCTGAATGGTATATTTCGATTGACTGATTGTCTCACTCGAAAACTTGCTTCATATAGTTTTGCATTGATTCCATGCAGCCTTTTACACCTGTTCTCAAAGGTTATGTTGATTGTATTCGATGGAATAAGTCCTTACAGGAGATATAAACAACTAGCACACAAGCAGAAAATATTAATTTTATCTTTCGATAAATAGATTCCATGAAATTTAATTACATGATTAAAAGGTTAATGTGCATAAATAACAGAAAAAAATGTTTACAACACATTTCTATTTCTTTCTCTTTGTCCATATATAAAAGAAAAAATCGTGGTATTACTGTGACATGGTTATTAATTCTTTCTTTATTGGGTTGTTATATTTAATTGCTTATCAACCGATTGATAGGTTATTTAATGTTTAAATATCTCACCTCGGTGATTGTCCATAAAAATACACAGGTGAAAATCGCAGTTCCAAATAAATTTACAGGAAAACTCTTTGATATACTTACATATCAGTTTCATCGTATAAGTCAGTCTGTCATTTTGCACAGGCCATAATCAATGGCGAATCAGAAAAATAAGATAAAACTGATTTTTATTTTTAATTAAAATTCTAATTGGTAATTTTTCTTAATTTTTGGTGTAGATACCAATTTTTGCTTGATAATATGTATATCAGAGTTTTCCTGTTAATTTATTTGGAACTGCGATTTTCATGTATTTTTATGAACAAGCTCCCTCACCTCTTATAAATTATTCAAGGAAATGATTAATTAATACTCTACCAAGCATATAACTGGGTACCGGCCTTATTGGGTAGTATAACTGGAGACAGACTAATGTCCTGTCATGGGCATGGTTCAGTGCATCTGTTCTGTTTAAAAGACAGGAGTCTTGTTATGGAATTAAGTGTCTTTCAGGCTGAGAAAGGGACTACTATATTATTATTTATAACTAGTTTACATCCTCGATCAAATATGATGGAAACAATTATGCTTTGCCAGTGTTCGCACTAGCTATTTATCTATATATATTACTAAAATATTCATATAAAATCATAAATAATGTTAGTAATTTTATTCTTATATATAAATGATTATCCTCATTTCTGATGACAAAGAAAAAACAACACCCATAGTTGACTTTTTTTATAAAGTGCAGGATTTCTTTCTGAATTCATTTAAGATATCGGGTTAAGTCTGAGGTGGTTGTCTGACTTGCTATTTGCTTTCTCGCTTGCCCTCACCACTTGAAATGTTTTACTTGCTAACTTTTGCATGACGGGATATATGTATATACAAATAAATACATGTTGGTCTTGGATATAGGATGGAGGATTAAAAATAAACTGATATTTTATCAATGAAGTAAGGGTTCATACCTTTTTTAATGGTGTTAATGCATAAATGATCATAGTAGTTACGAGTCTTTAATTTCATAGAGTGTGATCATAATAGTTATGATGAGTTTTAAATTACATAAACTGTGATAATAACAGTTATGATGCGACTTAAATTGCATAGACTGTGATCATAAGTTATATCAGTTTTAAATTCCATAGACTGTGATCATGATAGTTAAGAGGAGTTTTAAATTAGACATATTGTGATCATAATAGTTAGGGTGAGTCTTAAATTGCACAGACTGTGATCATAGTAGTTATGACAAGTCTTAAATTTCATAGACTGCATAAAACATCTATGGATAACAAATATTTAAAAAAAAGAGATTTTAAAATGTTTTCTTTCTTTCAATACCCTCTATACAATCTGTCTTTATGCACCTTGGATAAACATGTACAGGAATTTGACTTGAGTTTCGGATTGAATCTTTTGCTTAGGAGAATGACTCATCGATGTTGAAATTCTTGCAACATCAATAAAATCAACGGCTTACAAGGAGGAAGAGGAGAAGAGGGAGGAGGAAGAAAGGGGGAGGACAATGGCAGCCATCTTTGTTTGCTTCCCAATGTTTCCCCCCTTTCCTTACTCAGTAAGAAAGCAGATTCCATAGCTTCCATCCCACACCCAATTTCCCTGTTGCCCCAGCAACCCCCCCTAACCTTCCTAGATTGCAAACCTTTTGCTTGCCTGGTGCCAAGACCAAAGTGCTGACATGCTTGAACATGACGACACCTGAACAACCATAGACTAATGAGGCTTGAAAACTGAGGAATGGATGTTTGGGCACATAAGTACCAGGCAATGAGTCAAAGCATCTTTGACTGAACAGCTGCTGAGTGTGCCGCATGCTTTAGCTGTGGCCAATATGCAACACACTCAAGTTATAAGGATTAATGTTACTAATATAATTTCCAAAAAACAGATTTTTTATTACATATCATTAGAAATAATGCAAAGGTCTTTGTAAAATGAATAGAGAAAAGGAGATATAGCGAGCATGAAGAGACTAATTTTGGATTTTGTCTATTTATTTTTACATTTAACTGGCTTTGCAAACTCACTTTTTCCTGATTAAAACAATCTAATCCGAGCTCAATGGATGCGAAAACGGGTCACATTTTTTCTAGTATTTAATACTTACTTATTAAAATCAGTTATAAATAAAATCAATATCTTAATTAGCCATTACATTCAGTCTGTGAACCACGATTTTTTTAATATATAAATTGAATTGGATATGAAACCGATGTAGATATGTGAATGGGATAAATAATATGACACGTTATTTCTTGATTAAAATTGAAAGTAAAATAACAAGTTAAATACTCAGGTAGTAACGTAGTTTCGGTTACAGACAGACGCATCATTTCCATTAAAATAGGATATATGGTTTGGTTGGATCATTCTATCGCTCTAAAAAGTATCTCACCCTTGACGCAATCGTCTACTTGTATAAGAGCCAGATACGTCCTAAGATGGAGTACTGTTGCCACATCTAGGAAGGCGCCATTCAGCGCACTCTTGACAGAGGACAAAAGATGTGGAGAAAGTATATATGGATGGCGAAGCTATTGAAGTGCCGCTCAGAACACTCTTTCCTA
Organism: Sepiola atlantica; assembly: GCA_963556195.1. Lineage (NCBI taxonomy): Eukaryota > Metazoa > Mollusca > Cephalopoda > Sepiida > Sepiolidae > Sepiola > Sepiola atlantica. Next base: position 111,855,563 of record OY744527.1, read on the forward strand.
CCTTGACAGAGTATAAAATCGACTTCGAAATCTAGTGGGGACTGTCCTCTTCTCTTCCACACAGCCTCTTTCTCACGGAAGAGACGTTGATAGTCTTTTTTTACTTTATCGTTATTTTCATGATGGGTGCTCGACTGAGCTCCAATCTCTATCCCCCTCCCCTATAAAACATTCACAGCAAAAACTCGTCTAGTTACAACCACTGTAAATACTTTTCCTTTCTTCTCCTGGAGCTAAACTGAACTTTGATGAGCAGAGTTTCTTTCCAAGAACTACCCGTCCGTGGAGCACAAAACCATAGAGCTGCTTCTCAGTTGACTACACTATGGCCGTTTTCAAGTCCAATGTTAACAAATTTTGTTGAGCATTTTTCTTAAATGATTAAATTCTGCCCAGATCCAGCCATCGTCTCCAATCCTCAAGGTGTTTATCTCATCGTCCAGCTGGCAAAATCAGTAACCCTTATCCTCTATTTGCCTTTGAGCCTTGATAAGTGTTGACTTATTACTACAAAAATTATATATCTATAAATGTAGAATCTTTGTTAATCTTTCTATGGATGCAAAAATATTTAACCAATACAAAGAAGATGATTTAAGAAAGACTCTACAAAAGAATCACAAGCTAAATATATGCCCTAACTTATGTGTATCTTTCATTTATCATTATAATAGGATATATACGCTCTAGAAAGTATCTCCCTCTTGACACAGTCCTCTACCTGCATTAGAGCCAGATACAACCGAAGATGGAGTACTGCTACCACATCTGGGGAGGTGCCGCTTGACAGAGTACAAAAGATGTGTACAAAGTATATCTGGATGGCGAAGCTATTGAAGTTGTTGAGAAGTTTTGTTTCCTAGGTGATATAATTGGAGCACGGGGTGGAGCAGGTGCTAGTGTGATTGTAAGACTTAGGGGTAGATAGAGTAAATTCAGAGAACTCCTGCAATTACTAACCAGCAGAGCATTACCACTGTCGACCAAAGGAAGAGTCTATCAGGTATGTGTACACAGTGTGATGATTTATGGAAGTGAAACCTGGTCAGTGAGGGTTGAAGACATGCGTTGCACGGAGAGAAATAATATGAGAACGATACGATGGATATATAATGTGAGTCTTTAAGACAGACTTAGTTTTAGTGACCTTAAAGGAAGATTAAATCTGGACAGTATAGGGAGATGTGTGTAGAAGAATGGATGAAGGTTTTTGGGTTAGTCGATGTAGAACAATTGAGGTAGCAGGTTCTATTCACAGAGGAAAGTATGAGAGAAGGTTATAATAATGGACTTGAGGGAAAGAGGGATAGATGATGACCTGGCCAGAGATAGGTTTCTTTGGAAGTCAATTTTTTAAAGCCATTCAACACATGCCAGCATGTAAAACGGACATGAAACCGAACATGATGATGATGATGATGATGTATTGAAAAGAAATTGATAATTTAGTTAACATACGATTACATACAAAATATGAAACTCGTACAGAAAAAACAAAAGACCTTGCTAGTTTTTATGCTAATGAGTCACCGTTTACCAAGGCCAGAAGCCACTTGAGGATAAATGCTCATAAGATTGGCAGTTGAATGATAAACAATACTATGAGAGGATTAAAAACAATTAATGGGAGAGATAACATTTTGATTACCTAAGAAGACGGCTCGACAAGCGTTTGTTGACATTGGACTTGAAGACGACATTGTTAAAGTCTGCAGGGAAGTAGTCTCGTGGTAATGTGTTCCACAGATGTGAAGTTTTTAGAAAAAACTCTCATAGATATTGAATAATTTATGAAACAAACGATGTGTTCTGATGCTGCAGTTAGCCTTTTCTGTCCTCGGTCCACTTTTAGACTCAGGCAATTAAAATTTTTGTTCCAATCCGAATGCCCATTTTGGGAAGCTGAATTTTTCCCACATTGAAAACCGACTTTGTTTCTAATTCTGGTCTCGTGGGGGGGGGGAGGCAAGCAATTAGAAACGATTAACAACAAATATATTAAACTCGTACAAGGATCACGAATAAAGAAATTCTTTTATTTTAATAGCAGCATGTCTACCATAAAAGAGTTAAAAAGTGTATGTAACATCTTTCTTTTAGAACACCTCACTCTCTACCTATATCTACCCCCATCCCCTCTCTCCCTCTCCCTCATCAAGAAGAAAATCCCTTCTACCGACTGAGTACAGAACAGATACTACACTTTTATCCGAGCTCAAACGCCAAGGAAATGTATTTGAGTTTCACACCAAAGGTCGGTGGAAGAAAAAAATCGATCAAAATGTTGACTACCCCCCCCCCCCAAGTAATTTTTGTTCCCCAAAACAATGAATACTGCAAAAACAAATGTGTCCACATTCTGTTCGAGGCAATGCTGTAAAAGAATATATCAGTTTTGTGGATGTGTCTTGTGTAGCATCTGACTTTTAGCTGGACACACACACACACACACACACCCACATACAAACAGCCTTTCATATAATAGAAAACTATTTTGGTGTTATTCTTTCAAAAAGGGTATTACAACAGAACTATGATGCAGAAATAAAAAAACCTAATAAATAATTCATCAGTATTTATTTTCCTTTTACCTTCCTTTGTACACGAGAAATGTTGTTTATGAATTTGCAGTTAGCTGTAACCGCGTATGAATCGCTGATGGTCAATAGAGACATTTCGAAAGCTTTGAACATTCAGTCTCCTTTTGAGCAAGCAAATCATCTTGGAACCTTTTGTCCGATTCTGTTACAGGAATGTTATTGGTTACTGAAGCAAATACAGCATCAACTGATACGAAACATATTTGAGTATTAGATGACGTTTTCGCAGTGAATTACAAAGGTCAAATAACTCGAATAGTCCAATTTGATTGGTGGTTCTATGCAACATATAATATGTCATATGGACGATGTTATCTACTGACAATATCCAAATGTGATTTAGGCCTTAAAGTGTGTTTTTCAACTCGTAATCGATGGGAGCATGTGTGGTTCAATGGATACCAACACAAACTATAGATTCGGCGAGTCGGGTTCAGTTCCTATCGAATCTATCGCGTTCACTTTCACCATACTGTTGCTTTAGAATCAAATTGATACTTATCGGCATAAAGGGCTCAAATAGTTGATATGTAAATATTGCTTAATTCAAGCTAGAATTTTCCTAGAAGATTATCCACAAGCAGCCAATCAGAACTCAGATAAGGGACTAGCCCATCTGAGCATAATAATGGAGCATTCAAGCCTTCTTATGAACCGGCTTGCTAGTGTTCTGTTGAGTTTATTTGTTTGTAGCTCAACTGGTCAGACAGTTGAGCACTGAATATTAAATTCAAATACGAACAGGATGCAATATGGCTCTGCGAACAAAATGAATGGATCCTTAAGATTGGAAACATTATCTTGTCAAGGCAGGGGTATCTGCCAGCTTAGCCAAACCCTATGCTGTCACGTTTGCAAGTGAGAAGCTAAAAAAAAGAGAACCTACAAATAATGTATCGGACCATGTTAAAAGAGCTATGGGTCACACCAATGAGATAAGCCTGTCCCATCCTTAAGCAAGCGAAGAAGCTCTTCACCACGGAAACCTATGATAAAGCACCAGCAGTCAAACTGCCTCAGCTGGTTATCGGTTTTACAACTATTATTGAGACACTAAACAAAAATACAGCAATGCCAAAGAAAGAACAAGAAAAACAGGAGAACAGTGTAAACATATCAAACAGCGTTTATTTCGTAAGTTGGCAGCCGCGATCTCGCTAGATATCGAGAGGATAAATGGTATTATCATGAACAAGGAGTTTATGTTAAATAATTACAAAAAAACAACAACTTTTATTCACCCAAACACGGCACATTGTCACTGAGACGTAAGGGGATAATGTGAGTAGGGGCCAGATCTATAGGGCATACTAAGTGGAGAGTTGGGCAGCAAGATATTTGTTCACATTACATTTAAATTTCTGCATGTTGGTGCAGTCAGGAAAAGGAAAGAAGCTATTAAGGTAGAAAGTTTTCCGGCATCTGGGTAACTCTACTTTGCTGCAGTAAATAGACAAAAGCTGTAGAGTAAATCTTGTGGGGAGATTCGGTAAACATGAAAAGACTGCAATTAGGGCATTTTAGCAATAATAGGTGCCCATGGTCACCTGGGGACGAAGTAAATGACTTCGCCCCAGTTAAAGGAAATACAAGGCTACCCCTGAAACCCATTCAATACGCGTGTCTTAAAACACTCACATGTAATCATGTCAAGTCCTTAAAGAAAGAAAGACCCCGGGGAAATATGAAACACCAGAAGACATAGGTGTTAGGAAGATGGTGAAAGCGGTCCGAAATTGGTCTACTAAAGTAAAACGAAAACGAAAAACAAAACGTCAAAAAGGAGACGAGCTCAGGAATACACACCTTTTAACCAGGACTCTAACATAGAGGTAGATCGATAGAGAAATTGATCGACATTGGATCAGAGGTCTCACAGCAGTTTTTTAAGAGCTAAAAACGGAAAAAGGGGAATTGATGAATTCTAACAGTGACTCTAGCGAACGGACAAATATTGCGTTGAATAGCATGGTCCACTTATCCATCAAAGTGAGGAAAATGAAAGCTTCTTCGAGGCTGTATATCGCTCCAGACTTGGACCTGGAGTTGATATTGGCTGAAGACTGGTTAACATAGAATCGAGCCCAACTAACCTTTGACCCTAACTAATTAAATATAAGAAGATGAATATATCACTTGGTAGTAACACCAGTGGTAAAATCGATATATCCCAAACGGGAGAAAATAGAGTTGCCACCATGCACCGCGACTTATTGCGCTGTTAGATCGATTTCTAACAAACAGCCGAATATGAATCACCCCTTTGCTATCGAACACCACTCCAAGAAATGAAACCGGTGATAGAAGCGAAAGTTTTCTCCGGTAAAAAAAAAGTGGAAAAAGACTACAGGGCCTTAACAAGAGACAAACATTAATACATAATAGAGGGAACTAAATTACGTTTCTCAGAAAATGCAAACAGGCAGTTAAGGTGTGTCCTCCTCACCTGCCAACTTTACAGACTCTTCACAGACTGTCACCTTTACACCGGATTTTCATGCCGAGGAAAGACTGAAAGCGATCAATTCTTCCTCACCAACTACCAATCACTCACAAACCCGGATGGAAAATTTGGAAAAAATCCAAATACGAAAGTTTCTGAAATGACCCAATTAATTCGTGCAGAAGTGTAGAGGGGGCGTATGGGAATGTCATCGGTCAGCCAGGACTCGGCCGGGGAAAAAATAGAAAACTTTCGAAATTGAAATGACAATCATGAAAAAAAAAGAAATAATCTTACCTTTCAGAAAGAAAAGGAAAAGTAAGAGAGGAAAAAATAACTGTCCAATTTATACCCTTATGCTCAAACAAAAAAGGTGTCATTTGCTAATTAGGGTAAATGACAAAAAAAGAAGGGAACATATGTGGCAGAAGGCAGTGAAAGCGTTCCAATTTTGGGAGCTGGATTTTGCCACACATTAAAAACAGCCCTTGTGTCTTACTTTGACCTCGTGGAGAGGCAAGTAAATAGGAATATCACTAGACCCGCCATTGCAAACGGGGCTTTATCAATCAAATCACCCCTCACCTCTGTCGTCAGAATTGTTGTTAATAACCCGGGTCATTCAGTGCCCGAAGTGTGAAAAGGTGCAATCGCATGCAGCCTGACGGCGGTGGGTGTCTGGGTTGGCGGATAGACTACGAAGTACTTGTTTTTTTTTAACTATTTCTTTTTGTTGGTCTTTTCTTTATATCTTTTATTGTGTTGAACATTTTCTTTTTCTCTCATTGTCGTCACGATTGAGAAAGCAGTCGTCAAAAACCCGTCATACAGAGAAGACGTGTTCTACTCAACGCCGGCAATTCAAGTTTTGTGTTTGTCAAACTGCAGTGATGAAAATAAATACTATTTTTTTAATATAAAATGCTCTGTTCACTTTGTATAGAGTGTTCAATTTTCAGTTGCTATTGCTCCTTTTCCGAAGTCAAAATAATTCTCTGTGCAGAATTAATGATTTACCTTAATACGACTGATTATTACTCGCTTGGTCAGGAAGCAGACCACACGCTTTTGAGGATAAAAACAATGGTGACTCAAAACAATGATCAACCGATGCTCTAAACGGGAATGCGACTATCGTGGCATACAGAAAGTGATGCGCACAGGACAATAAGATTCCATCACAGAATGTCGGCACTAGCCACACCAAGAAACACCTTTCAGACAACGATAGTATTACACCTATGTATTTTAATCCCATAAAGTACATTTTTAAATATTCAATGGTATTGGGATTGAGTTATGTTTGAAAAACATCACTTCTAATTGCCGTAATTTCAAATTTACTCACCAAATTATCAATCTCTTATCAAGTTTTTGTCTATGACTTTCACCATCTCATACTCTATGCTGTTTGGTTCCCGCTCTTATTTTATACAGTATCTACCATCCTCACTTCTGTCTATCTGTTTCTCCACCATTTATTAACAATTAAAAATAACAAAACTAACTATAAAACAGAAGATTAGAATAGTCCATTATATAAAATAGGGAAGGTCACCACAAGTATTAATACTATTTAACCCCGTTAGAAAGAGGCAGAGAGAGAGAGAGAGAGAGAGAGAGAGAGAGAGAGAGAGAGAGAGAGAGAGAGAGAGAGAGAGAGAGCAAAAGGGCTAATTTGTGTTTCTGTCTTTTTAATAAATGTAACTGGCTTGCAAACTAACATTTTCCATGTTGAAAATCTAATCAAAGGTTCACATTTTTTCTAGTATAACTTCAAAACTCTTCAGGAATATATTCAGTGCTAGTGTCCCAAATGACAAACCAGTTATCATAAAGCTTTGTCATGTAGTGTTTAAAACATTAAGCTTGATGAAACAAACATTGAAGACAGACTAATCTGTAATGTGACTGACCAATCGATAGAAAAAACGTTTGAGAATGCATAAAAAAACGTGTTAATTAAAAAGACACTTTTTAAAATGGTCAGAATCCATTGGATCGGTTTCTTTAGTCAATTCATGAATATAAATGAATTGCTTGTGTTTGTATTAAAATACGTTTATCATGGCGTCTCAAAAGATTCTTGTCGTGCACTCATGAATGATCCTACAATTAGACAAGGGATTAATTCCCTTAAATATTCACACACAATTTTCTGAAATGTCGACCGGATAAATTTTCAAAGAAATCACCTCCATCGTTTCTTAATGATCTGTAAGGGAAAACGATATTTTAATCGTGGTCATCAGCCAATGATTATTAGGAAATAAATTACATTGGTTTCTTTCAATTACATTTTCCCCTCATTTACTTTTCAGTAAAAGAAACAGGAAATGTAACGATATTTCTGAGATTAATTCATCATTATTTGTTTCTGCTTTTATCTCGTGAAGTAGGGTCCACACTGGATTTCTTCCTCCACCATACACGCTCAAAGGATTGGTTAGGATGACTGCCTAATAATATTGATGTAGGGAATCCCACCACTTTTGTTTCGGTCGTCTTCTCGGAATTTTCTCAACGGCCTCGATCTTGAATCCACCTTTTTGCAACGTTGTTGTCGTTTGAACGCATGTCCGTACCGCCGCAGGCGACTTTCCATTATTTTGTCTTAGATTTATATAACGTCGTAACCGTTGAGAATATCGACATTTTGAACATAATCGAGTTTGGTTAGGTTCAAGTTCAACCCAACATCGTCTCCATTGTAAAGTTATCTCCCTTTGTATTTAGATATAATAGTAGTGTTACTTTGTGATAAATTTGTGTTTCTTTGTGATAAGTTCTTAGAGTTATCTCTATTGTTTGTTGTTGTTTGTTATTGACTGTAAAAACAAAGATGGCGGTTTGGACAAACGAGCGTGTGTCCATGACAGGATTTATGTGATAAGTAAACTAACATTGGTAGCAGAGCGTAGTTTATTTTTGCTTCCTTTGTCGATTGCTAGCACCCCGAGGTATATAAAGCAATAGCGTACTACAGTCCGGTAGATGTTAGACTCGAGTCGATTACCGATCCGTGAATCAGTTAGGATATCCGTAATAGTACGCATTTCATCTATGCACCTTTTGGTCGAGATCAAAGTGTAGTATCTGTTCCGATGGATACTGCACCCTATAGACTGGTATTGTCTTTACGCCGGTCTATGGGATTGTCCTGTGCAGTTCTAGGAGGTCCACCCTCCCAGGCTTTGCCTCCCCTCTTTGGGGAGGAGTAAGTTAATTGCTTACTGCTTGAGGCGCCCCTACCGGGGAATGCCGACGGGGCTGCCCAGGCAATTTTTGATGGTCAGAGTGCTCACCTCTCGGGCGCTGGCTTTTCGAACCCCACTTTCCGACCCGACCTTGGGTCACATCTTACTTGTTGGAGTAGGATAAAAACTGGCCTTGTGCCTAACTCCTGGAGAGGAGTAAATTACTCTATGCAGTACTTATTCGAAAGGTGATTTCACTGAGAATACAGCAGTTGTTCTGAGATTTGGGAAGATCCTGGCTATCTACTTGGATGATTCCTTGTTCATCGTCATCGATGGTCAAGAACTCCGCCTTCTTGGCATTCAGTCTAAAGCTGAATTGCACGAACCGGTGGTTCCAAGATTGCACTTGCCGTTGCAGATAGAATTTATTCTTGGAAACCAGCATGGCGTCGTCTGCACAGGGAAGCGCCCAAGGAACAGACAACTGAAGATTCCTGGTGACGGCGTTCATGACAACATCGAAGAGAACATTTTCGAGATGAATCAGTGTTGCTATTTACTTAATTCATCTTGATTGTTTCTATTTACAGAAAGTTTCGCCCGTTGTACTCTCCGGTCTTCTTCAGGTATATTCTGTCGTAGTAGCTAAGAGGGAGATCACCAACTCTGTAGGATGAGATTATATTAATAAACAGAGACTCAAATAATCAGTACATATGTAACTCTACAGTAATCTCTTGAGTATAGAGATTAAGACAATATGGGAACTGATAATTGAAACAAAATGTTACATCATACCAGAATTATAATAACTGATGGTTATAATAATAACTAATTAATTACATTATAAGCATAGTACATGTAATATGAACATATGTAAATAATCATACGAAAAGTGAGTTTATAAATTCCCAAACAATTATAGATTGTTATATTGGACACATGGCCAAGTTGATAAAGGCGTTAATCGATACATTTTACAGTGCATTATACAGGGTGGGCAAAAATAAGGGTCCTATTTTTAAAAATTCATAACTTTTTTATTTATTGATTTTTTAAAAATTTTTTTAGAATAAGTAAAGGACCCCTTCCGAAGCAAGCATGAGCCGTATTAGCCCTAAGGAACGTACCCTCATTTAGAAAACATTATTTTTGCTTAAAAAACTCAAAACAGTGTAAAAAACAATACTTTAGTTTTTGTAAGTTTTAAGAAGTGTTTTTCGGTTAAAATTTGTTTTGTTTATTTCAAAAAATCTCGGAAGGGTCAGTCTACACACACATAAAGTTTGGTGAGTTTAACTTTTATTTTGTGGAAGTTATTCAAATTCAAGTTATTCAAATTTAAAGATAGGACCCTTATTTTGGCCCACCCTATATATAGAAAGGCTGTAGTTTCAATCGAAAGCGAAGAAGTTTATGAAAAGAATTTCAAGATATCAACGGATTAAATAAAGAGTTTAGTTCGAAATTCTCAGGAGATTACAGACTATAAAAAAAGACAGCCGAAGAAGGCCGGAGAGTACAGCAGACGATACTTTGTGAAAATGGCCACAAGCAACATTAGAAAAACAGTCCGAAACATGTAAATAATGTAATATAGTATTCTATATTAAGTGGACTTGGGAATGACAAAGACAGAGTGTAATTATCAAAAGTGCAAAAGATCAAATTTGATACATGGGCAGGGAAGAGAAAGAGATAAGTATCGATTAGCATGCTGGAATCTGAGAAAAAAATATTTAGAAGTGAAAACGAACACAGGTGTTGGTATGTAGCTCTTAAAAATAGCCAGTGTTAAACACTGATTGCCTCTCTCCGAATATTGTACATAGATTATAAAGAACGAAGTATTTTCATGAAAACCTTTTCGTGTTAATTAATAACGAAGATCTAGTAAGACAAACGTCCTCAAGAAAATTCACCACCAGTTCCGTCCGGAGCAGATACGACGATTCGACCAGGTAAGTTTTTTATAATCCTCATCTTCCATCCTTTAATTTCCTCGTCTCACGAGATTATCGCCAGCGTCATGATAGTCTAGAAGAATCTCAAATCTCAAATAAAATAAAATTTATTGGCAAAAATACCAAAGTGCAACAAGCCATGCCCAAAGACATCGTCTGAATGTTTTATACAAGGCGACTTTATTCGTGGACATGATAAACACGAAGCAGAAATACGGACAGAGAATGCTGCCCTTTCTAATGAGACGCCAACGACTATGGTACATCTTTTGCCCGATCCCTTGGAGAACACGACTTGGCGCTGGGGTGACGAATCTAGACGGTATCCAACAGTAGTAGCGAAAACCACTCCTTGATCTTTAATTACGAACTTGATTAAAATACACAGGAGGTTGTCTCAATTCAGAAAACTCTTTTAAGTTCTGAATACACTTATTTAAACACATTGTGACAAATTTACCAGACGAAGGAAAAGGCAGGGTGGAGTGCGGATGGAATTTTGCGTTGATTGTATTATACAAAAAATTACTAATTAGGAATGTAAAAGGCATGTACTACGAGCCTTGTAGCTCTTGTGATCTGACAGAGGTTTTGATAAGCAATATCTAGCTGTCAGGTCCAAGTCGGTAGAGTCAGGTGAAGTTTTGAAAAGCAAATGCACTAGAAGAAGTGAACTCTGGCCTAAAAAAAGACTAAGCAGTCCCGTCAATATTCTCTCTCTCTCTCACAGGGTTTAATAAATACTTGCGGTGACCTTCCCTATTTTATATAATAGACTATTCCAATCTTCTGTTTTATAATTAGTTTTATCATTTTAACTGTTAATAAACGGCGATAGAAAGAGGGGCGGAAGTCAGAGTGGTAGATACCGTATATAATAAGGGCGGGGGTCAAACAGCATAAAGTGAGAGAGTGTGAAAGTCATTGGTTAGTATATTGGAAGTTACGGCAATTAAAATGGATTTCTTTCTAGCATAACTCAATCCCAATACCATTGGATATTTTAACATGTATTCTATGTGATAGAAATATAAAGGAAAAAAGCTATAGAGAAACAAACGTTGATTAACTCAGCTTTAGTATAATAAGATAAAACATGCGATTAGCAATAAACTAATCAGTTCTCAAAGAGAATGTAAATCCTGAAATAGTGAACCCCCTAGGAATATACAGAACCATACCTCAGCCCAACAACAAGGATCAACTGTGAAACTGATTGTTGAGGACGTATCATCGACTGGTGTGAATAACTCCGGCAGGGTGACAAGTGGAATAATGAAACCAGAAATATAAGGTAAAAAACAAAAATAAAAAAGGGTCGCGTGTTAGAACTTCTATAGACAGATTTTTGGCCAAGATCAAAGTGCAGTATCTGTTCCGATACTGCATCCCATAGATTAGTATTGTCTTGGCCTTCTGGGCTTGATTTACGCCGGTCTATGGGACAGTCCTGTGCAGTTCTAGGAGGTTCACCCTCCCAGGCATTGCCTCCACTCTTTGGGATGAGTAAGTTTATTGCTTATTGCCTGAGGCGCCCCTACCGGGGAATGCCGACGGGGCTGCCCAGGCAATTTTTAAATGGCCAGTGTTCACATCTCGGGCGCTGGCTTTTCTAATCCCACTTTCCCGACCTTGTGTCACATCTTACCTTGTGGGAGGTAGATACATCTCTTCTATAGACAGATGTTATCTTTTTACTCTTTACTCTGTTTGTTAGATGTTGGAATTAAAAATGAATTTCTAAAGTGTCACAGAGTTATTTTCTTGATTTGAAATAACGACAAATGTAATCACGACCTTTGCCAGGGAAAAAAGAGTTCGGTAAACAATACAAACAGCGAGAGTTCCTGCCAGTGAAAGGTGACACGGGCGGGGGACACGTAGACCAAGAATCGGTTATAACAGAAACAGATACTCCAGTGACGATTTCCTTTTCTTATTTAATAAGAATTAAAATGTTTGATAATAATGACATATTTAGAGACAATAACCATTACGTTACATGCAGACTCTCCTACAATAGAGGTACGTCTTATCGTCCGTATGCAGTTAAGAAATATTAAAGTACCCATTTTGTGGAACCTTCAAACCCCATTTCGAAACTCGCCTCTTTTACCTTCAAACAATCGAATTAAAATTTAGGGTAAGCTGTAC
>OY744527.1:111872923-111932923 GCA_963556195.1 Sepiola atlantica
GCATCAGGCGGTTAGCAATAAATCAACCTCTTCTCAAAGCGTAAAGCCTGGGAGGGTCGACTTCCTAGGATTTCACATAGTCACACCTTAGTCCGACAGAAAGCAAGACCACCGCAGTCGAATATCGATTTCCGAAATTTTGGTAAAAGCCTTTATGCTTTAAATTCTTAATATCTTTAAATATTTATCGATTAATTATATTTAATAATAATAATCATGATGATGATGATGATTATGATGATGATGATGATGATATTCGGTTAACCGTCTGTTTTACATGCTGATATACAATTGACAGCTTAAAAATAATTTTTAAAGTAACCTATCTTTGTCCAATTCTTTATTTACCCTTCTTTCCCCTCGGTCCATTTTTATCACTCCCTAGCATGTTTTCTTTGAGTTTCCCCTGTGAACAGAAACTGCTACCTAAACTGTTTTACATCTACTAACCCAATAACTCTTATCCATTTTTTCAACATGGCCACACCATCGAAGTCTACTCTTCTGTACACATCCCCCTATACTGTCCAGATTTAATCTTCCTCTAAGGTCATCAGTACTATGCCTGTCTTTAAGACTAACATTACACATCCATCGTATAATTCTCATATAATTTCTCTTCATGCAACGCAAGTACTCAACCCTCACAGGCGGGGGTTCACTTACGTAGATTTTCACACTGCGTACATATGCCTGCTAGACTCTTCCCTTGGTCGACAGTGGTAATGTTTTGCTGCTTAGTAATGGCAGAAGTTTTCAAAACTTACGCCATCCACTCTTAATTCGTACAATCATACTAGCACCTGCTCCACCATTTGCTCCAATAGAAATGACTCCCCGCCCCAAAAAGGCGTATATAGTTTTTAAAATTAATAATTTGTAAAGGGTAGATTCTATTCAACTCATGAATGGCAACCTGAAATGTACTGCAACTCTAGGTCAGAATTGACCTGGGAGTAATGTAAACTATGGAGTGATACCCAGTCCCACCCCGAAAGCTCCCAAATTGGAACATTACCACCGGATTCAGCTTAAGGACATACCATAAACCTCATTGATTTAGAGTAGTTCTGATGTCCGGTATCTGGCACATCTAAATAGTTTATTGTGTAGAGATAGAAGCAATATAATTAATAATGACAACATCTTTATTTACTTGTCTTCCTAAAACGGCAGAGTTGAATTAGATTTTATTGATTACAGACAACACATTTGGAGAAAAAGCTGAATATACAAACACTGGAAAGATTAAGCGTTTTGGTATGAGGAGCAAGAAAGGGACGAGATTAAAAGTAACTAGACAGTCTGAATTTGTTGCCGGCGGTGAGGCGAAGGCATTCACGTAGTGCAAGATCTCGGGCAGACAGCGTGGGATATTTCTAAGGCTTAGCTTAAGTATTAATTTAAGTGGTTCCTAGTGCACGGCGCCAGTATTCCAACGTCTATTTTTTAAAAGGTGTGAAAGTGTATATTTTCTGACCATTCGATTGGCTGAAATATTTTTTTTTTAATTAAGACTCCTACCCAACAAAAGTTGATATTTTTACAAAAATATTCGTTTGATGCTGCCGATAGAATAAAATTTAAAAAAATGACTCACGATTTAACTAATCGGCTTTATGCTAGGTTTAGTTTCTTAAGCATCAGTTAAAAATTGCATTTACTTTAATGATTAGCCTTACTCAGACGATCGATTGCCATGACTATCAACACTCCTATCTTTTAGCAAAACCGGAAATGCTCGAAACACCAGACATTGAGGATTGCAAAAACATAAAACGTTTCTGAGGTGATATACGAGTATGTATAAATTATATGTATTTTTAAAATTATTTAAAAAAATACTGTTCCTCCCAAGCAAGGCATATTGTCACTGAAGCATAAATAGCTACCGTGATAGAGACCAGGTTTATAGAGGAGAAATGTAGGACGGATGGGAAGCAAGATTTTTGTTCACATTAGATTTACATTTCTACATGTTAATGCAGTCGGGAAAACAAGAAGCAGGGAAGGGAATTTCAAAGGCAAGAAGTCAAGGAAAAGAAGCTATTAAAGTAGAAATCTTTCGCATCTGGGGGTCTCCACAGAGAATGGGGTGGGATTTTGCTTCTAGTCTGATTTATTGGTGATAATTACGTTGAGGGAGTACAAGTAAAGTAAAGTAAAGTTCATCGTAGCACATTCTATTAAAGTACTTGTGAAACAAGCATATCGATGCAACACTGCGGTAATGGGACAAAGGCTGGATGTTATTCAGTGAGAAATTCTTTTTTTGCACCATACCCAAAAGGGGAAGTATAGTGGTTTGTGCACCAGATCAGATGTGGCAACAATACTCCGTGCAAAGGTGAATGATGGTTTTATAGAGATATAGGATACTGACAGGTATAAGAAGTTTTCTAGCCCGGTAAAGATACAATACTTTCTTTGCAGCAGATTTGGCAGCATTACGCAGACAAATATACTATAAACTATTGCGAACAGTTTGGGTATCTCTCACATAATATCTCGAGAACTACTTAGCTGAAAATATTTCCTAGACAGATTTTACTGATACGATGTTCCGCCCTCTTAACGTCTGTTACTAAACAAGGTATAACGATATGAGTATCATTAATAAAAGAATGAATGAATAATTTACTCTAGTAACTAAGGACACGTGTTATGTTTGAACAAAAAGAAGGTACTAAACAAAGAAGAAACATCGATTTCTAGAGCTAGGTAACAGGTAAGATTTCCAGAGTTACGCTACATGTAAATGTTCTTGGAACATTTTATCGATAACATTTCTAGAGCAAGTTTACCGGCAACATTTTTAGAGCAAGTTGACCGCAACATTTCTAGAGCAAGTTTACCGACAACATTTCTAGAGCAAGTTTACCGGCAACATTTTTAGAGCAAGTTTACCGGCAACATTTCTAGAGAAACTTTACCAGCAACATTTCTTAAGAAACTTTACCAGCAACATTTCTAAAAAAATCTTTACCGGCAATATTTTTAGAGCAAGTTTACCGGCTACATTTCTAGAGCAAGTTTACAGGCAACATTTCTAGAGCAAGTTTACCGACAACATTTCTAGAGCAAGTTTACCGACAACATTTCTAAAGAAACTTTACCGGCAACATTTCTTAAGAAACTTTACCAGCAACATTTCTAAAAAAATCTTTACCGACAACATTTCTAGAACAAGTTTTCCGACAACATTTCTAGAGCAAGTTTATTGGCAACATTTCTAGAGCAAGTTTATCGGTAACATTTCTAGAGCAGGTTTATTGGCAACATTTCTAGAGCAAGTTTATCGGCAACATTTCTAGAGCAACTTTATCGACAACATTTCTGAAGAAACTTTACTGGCAATATTTCTAGAGGAACTCTACTGCCGTGACTAAATCAAGTCAGATTACATATTGGCATGAATGAATGTTTGCGCCTCATCAGAAGTGACAAGTGTTATTTGTAAATAGGCGAGAGACAAAGAGGAGGTCGAAGCAAAGAGAAAAATATCGATTTGCAAATACCGACGTGTGACTGATATGATAAACGATTAAATAGGTTACCATTTCAAGCGTCCAGTGACTTCGAGTTCAGGCGAAGACAGTTAGCCATAAAACGCCCCGGACAGTAAAAAGCGTTATGCTCTTTTGAGCCTCGAATGCCCCTAGTGGTCACAATGAACTTTACATAAGGATTCCATCCGCTCCTGCCATGACTCACTCATACGTCATGACGCATCATTTCTCGAGGCGGATATTGTAGTAAAGAAGGGAATATTTTCTAGTTCCGGTTTTATTTTCAGGCTATTTCGAAAACCGGATGTAACCACAAATGGGGACATTGATTGGCCCCGAAAAACTCAGATATCCGTTCCCTTGCAACCGGATGTAAAAATAAACTGCGTTGTCAAATATTTTCCAAAAGAATCTTATGCAATTTTCCTCGGGTCTCTTTTATCGATGTTGTGCTCATGAAAGCAAAAGGAATGACTCAGGTTGGTCATGTGATATAAGGAACTTAGATATAAAATGGAGCAGAATCAATATAACTCGTAGAAAACTGGGATGTAACACAGAACTTGGAAAGAAAAAAATAAGATTGACAAAACTAATAGAGTAAAAGGTTACTGGTACATGGAGAGATTGGGAAGAAAAACTTAGAATAAATTACTTTTTAAAATATTTTTTTAACATAGTTAACCCCAAACAAGGCAGATCGCCACTGTAAACGTAAGGGGCTACTCGTAATTAGGGTGGAAGTTTTGAGTGTTTTTCCAAGTTGGGAGCTGTTCAGCGAGATGCCTGTTTACATTAGTTTTAAACTTCTGCGTGTCGGTACAGTCGGGGAAATATGGAGCAGGAAGAGAGTTTCACAGGCCGACAACACGAGAAAAGAAGCTATAGAAGTAGAAGGTTCTCCGGCATCTGGGGACCTCCACAGTAGAATGGATGGGGTTTAGCTGATTGTCCGGTTGGTTTAGTGTATTTACTTCGAGTGGGCACTAGAGCAGCTAGTTCATTGGATCACAATCCATTAAAGTATTTGTAAAACAAGGACAAGGATGCAACATTGCGGCGATGGGACAGGGGCTGGAGCTTGGTGGATAGTGAGGGACCTATTAAGTTGGCGACTCTTTTTTGGATCTTGTCTAAGAGGGAGAGACTAGTGGATGATGCGCCGACCCAGATGTGGCAACAATACTTCATGCATGAGCGGCGGTGGCTTTGTAGAGATACAGGATAATGTCAGGTGTGAGAAGTTTACTAGCATGGTAGATGGATTCCACCTTTTTTGAAGCAGTCTTTGTGATGTCTTCAATGTATTTGTTCCAATTCATGTTACCTGTAAATGTTAGGCCGAGGAGTTTGAATGTTTAACTCTCAGGTAGAATGTTATTTGTCATGGCAATCGGTGGTTTAAGAGGTTCTTGGAGTTATTGAATGAAAAAGAGGCTTTGTCTTTGCGGCATTAAAAGTTATCAACCATTTTTTACCCCAATCAACTATAGCCTGGAGGTCAATTTCTAAGGATTCAGCTATTGCCTCGGATATGTATGCGTTCATTTTGCCCACACGATGAAGGTAGAGCGTGGTGTCGTCAGCAAATATGCATATCTTAGACTCGATGTCATCAGCGAGGGCATTTATGAAAATCAGGAACACTAAAGGTCCAAGGATGGATCTCTGGGGTACACCAGCCTTTATGTCATGTTGCTTAGATGAACGGCCATCGAGGACAACCTGGATCTGCTCCCCTCTCAATAAAATGTGATGGCACCAGCATCGGTTTGGACTACACAAAATGATCGTGAAGAGCCAAGGATAATGGAAAGATAAAAGAGAGAGAGAGCACCATCCAGACCTCCATTAGAATCGCGCGAAGAGTACATGAACTCTGAGGAGCTTTATGGCCACTCAAATACCAGAGAACGAATCAATGGTAAACAGCTGTTGTGATAATACAAAGTGATTTGCAATAGTTATCGAAAGAAGCGGATAGTACTGTAAATCTAGGGAGATTCTTGTCACTCAGACTACAGGTAACACAACCGCTTTATATTAGTGAGTGACTACTAGTAATGACGCATGTGAGAAATAATAAGAGTAAGTAATAATGAAACACATACTTAGATATAGAGATAAGTTCATAGAACCACTCCTATCTCCATTCGAGTATTACTTTTAGGATTGGGGTTAGAAATTGTTCTCAGGGCACTTGATAAATCCATAAAACTATTAAAAACACACCTGATGAAAGACGAGAGTGATTGTATAAAATTACCTATATAAGAAAAGAACTACATAATAGTTTCGAATACATACTAACATACATGCCTCCTTCTTGAAAGTCAACTCATTAAGAAGATATTAGAACTCGAGCTTCTAATATGTATTAGTTAAAACGCCTCCTAAAAGGCGACTTTTAGTCCAGCAAATGCAGAGAGCTGTTGATGTTTTATTTAAGCATCATAAAATGTCTACTTCATTTTTTTGTTCGGTATTCCAAAGCCTCTTTATACATTTTTAATCAATAGTTTTAGAGCATATGATTATTATTTTGTCCAGTAATATTATAATTTCGATCTCCTGTGACATATCCACCATCCCAAGATCTCTTCATGCTAAATGCTCTCCTCCACCTACTCCTATACACTACTACCACCACCACCACCAATTCATTATTAGAATCAATTTTGCCATGGTTATCCTCGCACTATTTTATGCCATATTTTTATATAGTCTACAAAAACCAAACCAAAAAAGAAAAAACACAATTTGCATTCAGATATAACTGTCACGGAAATACCGGTGAGAAATTTGATATTTAGGCAGTAATTGTTCCGGGAATATACCCTCTCTCTCTCTCTCTCTCTCTCTCTCTCTATCACACACACATATATATATATATATATATATATATATATATATATATATATATACATACATATATATATACATATATATATATACATTTATACATACATATATACATACATATATACATACATATATACATATATATATACATATATATATACATATCTCTCTCTCTCACACACACACACACACACACACCCCCCACACACATATATATATATATATATATATATATATATATATATATATATATATATATATTAAAAGAATATCCGTCCCGGGACGGAGAAAATTAATTCCGCAAACAGAAGAGGTTTTGCACCAGTTTTATCGCCCTTTACAAATATTAAAACCAATATATGATACTAAACCTTATGTCTAGAATCCCTATTTCAATTTTGATCAAAGTTCATTATATGATTTAGATGTTGATTTTCGAAAATCTCTAACATTTAAGCGCTAACGTTGGGGTCTGAAATAAGAAATTAAAATTCAGTGAGCCTTGCTTAATTGGTGTCTGATAACTATTAATTAGATTCCATGCAAATCTGAAACATTTGAATTTTTAAATAGGAGTTTTACCCATATTATGACCCCTAAAAACCAATAAAAATACCCCCAAAGAATCTGATATTTTGGGAATATTTAGTATTTGATGTCTAAATCCTATTGTTCAAATTTCACAAAAATCGGAGATATCTCAATTTTCATGAAGGGCTTCCACACCTCTTTTTAACCTCTTTTCATGAAACTAAATTAAATATAACCCACATAACTTCCCTTTAGGATAATTATTTATACTCAGAAAGAGGAAAATTGTTGTTTTTGTTTTTGCAGAACAGGATTGAAGTTTGCATCGGGAAAGAAAAAAAAACAAAAACTTCAATGCTTGGCGAATTTTTAGTCAGAAAGCCGGTATCTTTAGACAGCCTGATCTGGTAGCACCACTGGCATAAACGTCGAAGTGGCATCTATGAAGAAAGGTTATACTGATAACCGAAAGTGCTCAATTTTTTATGGAAGAGTATTGCCTTTTCACTACATGGAAGAGATCAATTCCTACAAAGCCTGATTATCCACAGACATATATTTCGTCGTCTCTACGAATCATTATATATGTAACTAGGAAGTCTTCCTAAGTGAAAAGTCTTTACGCACACCCTATGGTTTACCTACTTTAAATATGCAAAACAGAATAGAAAAAAAGAGGTTTTTTCTTTCAATTATCCTTCCTATAAGAGAGAAGGCAAATAAGGACTGCTATAGTGAGCTATATCGGCACACCACGAAAGTAGGAGAAATTATGATTTTATTTTTATAGAAGAGCATTTTTTAACGCGAAGTGGAAGTCATTATTTGCTCCACCGCACTGTTCCACCCATAGTGGAGCGTATATATATATATATATATATATATATATATATATATATATATATATATATATATATATATATATATAAAGTCAAAATGAAAATATTTGTTTTGATTTTAATAAAATAATATACGCATCTAACAAATGGTTTTCTGAAGGCATTTTGCCTCTTTTTGTACGTTTTAAATTTTAAGATGCTTAAACAAATTGAACTTTCCCAAATTTATATCTACTTGCGAGCCATTCGCGTTTTTAAGTTCGGATTTAAAAAAGAGACATTTTCACCGTTAGTCCACACAACATCCGGACGCCAATCTTTCATCACCACCAGGAAGGATTCTAACGTATAAATAAAAAAAGGTTAATACCTTATATTTGTTTAAAGCTCTGATGATGCTCGTTATATCTAGTAAAATATTAATAAAAGAAAGTCAAAATGAAAATATTTGGTTTGATTTTAATAAAATAATATACGCATCTAACAAATGGTTTTCTGAAGGCATTTTGCCTCTTTCTTTACGTTTTATATATATATATATTCCCGAAACAGTTTTTCATGGTAAACAACTGATGATCCCTTAAATAATGTTAGAAGCAAACTAATATAATAACTATAAAAGTTAAATTGACTTACATGAGTGATTTTCCACTGAACGACTTGGGACTTAAGTTTTTTATTTTTTATTTTATTTTTATTTTCTATTTTTTAATTTTTTTTCTTCTTAATTATTATTTTTTTAATATAGTTTTAATGGTTGAGAAACTTCCAAGACTATATATATATATATATAATTATTTCCACAATCAGACAACGCCGCAGCCCACAACCTATGAAATCCTGAGTTCGGATGTGTTCTACTGATGAGCCGTAAGGAGGGCGAAACTCGAGTCTAGGACGTCCGGTTTGTTTCTTTTCATAGGTTGTGGGCTGCGGCGTTGTCTGATTGTGGAAATAATTATATATATCATCTCACATTCAAGAAATCTAATATATATATATATATATATATATATATATATATATATATATATATATATATATATATATATATATACGTACTAAGTAATTCGTAGGTTAAAACCGTGAAAGAACAATAATGTATATATATATATATATATATATATATATATATATATCTTTTAAAGTGCTATAAAATACTTATTTTATATTAATCTTCAAAAGATTGGACTTTTTACCCTCACATTAAAAACAGACTGTGTGTCTAAATCTGCCCTCGTGAGGAGGCAAGTAAATAGGGACTGCTAGTACAGCGTTCTTATCCCTGAGCTATCTGCGCACACCACGAACGTAGGAGAAATTATATTTTTATTTACATTACCGGTTCCGTAGAAATTTATTCTAATTACGAAGGGTAATGCTTAGTTCGCTGGCGTTCGTTGTTCTACCAATTAACTACGAAACTGCTAATTGCAGTGAAATTATATTGTATTTAAATGATGCTACTAATTTATTTAAATATTTTTTATGACATTAATAGCTGAAAGTACTCAATTCTTTTTACGGAAGAATATTTTCTTTAATGCGAAGTGGAAATCATTATTTGCTTTAGCAGAATGCGCCACCCATAAAGGCAACGTAATGCGATATTCCTGTCCAAATGGATTGTTGAACACTGTTGTGACTGTCAGAACAGTTATCTTCTGCACTGATAATTCTCAGAAAAGGATGAAACACATGTGTATGTGGATAAGAATTAAACATATTTAATATCATATTATATATATATATATATATATATATATATATTAGCTGGCTTTGCCAGCTCGCTATCACTTCGCAAATTTCGCTACTTGAAACTAAAATGTTAAATATTAAACATTTCATTAATAAGTTTGTTGTAAGCAACTTTCGCAATTATTCATAAAATAGATATAAACATTTTAGTCATTTTTATACAAATTTATTTATCTTTTAAATAAGACTGCCAAAATAAATAAAATAAGGGAAAATAATTTAGCGATGATGAATGTGCTCTTTTTTTATTTAATTTTTTTCAGTGAATTTAAAAACAAAACAAAATGTGCTGTTGGTCGCTAACAGGAAGGAGCAGCCAGTCGTCCTCTCCTTTTCACTATATGGCGTCGCAAAAAATGACAGAGAGAGAGAGAGATGAGGGAAAGAGGGAGAGAGAGAAATAAAGAGAAAGAGAGATGGAGAGAGAGAGATCAGTCAGTCAGTCACCTTCTCTTCTATCTGTTTAATCCTCGTATATCTTTCTTTCTAGCTAGTGTAATTTGAATTACGTCCCCTGAAAATTAATGAGCAAATATTTTATCTTTTTTTTTTATTAAATCATTTGAATTAATTACTGTTTATATCGACAAACTATTGTATACATATAGAAAATAGGACAATACAATTACGAATGAATAACACCAAACATTAATTTATTATAAACTGATTAAAAAACTAGTTATGCAAATTAGACATTCAAAGTTCTGTCTTTGGACCGTTCGTCTCTGCGATATATACAGCATTTCAAAATACTCTGTTGATTTAAATAACAGTAACCCGTTTTGATAGTAATAGAGGAGTGATGAATAAAAAGAGCTTTCGCCTATATTCATATATAGATGCGCGTGTATGAGGGCATTAGTGTATATGTATGTATGGTAAGAATAGGAGCGTATATATAAGTACATTTGTTTTTGTATGTATATATATGTGTACATGCATGCATGTGTTTGTGTATGTGCTAGCATGTATGTGTGTGTGTGTGTATGTGTGTGTATGTATGTACTGCATATTTGCCTTATGCTTGTATTTAATTAACCTCGGTTATTTAAAACTTTCCAGGACGTATGTATTATTTTACATATGGGTATGTATGTGCAATTTAAGACTTCCCAGGCCGTATATATTATTTTGTATATATGTATGTGTATGTATGTAGATATGTGTATGCATGGGTGCAGGTGTATGTGTGCATGTATGGGCATGTGCGAGTATATGAGTATAGGTATGTGTGTACGTATGCGTATGACTGAGTATGTATATAGGTATGTGTACATGTGTGCATTTGTGTATGTCTATGTATACATGTATGTGTATCTCTATTTTGCACATCTGTGGCTATGTGTGCATGTGCGTATATACGTGTGTATATGTATATGTGTGTATGTGTGTGTATGTACATATGTGTGTGTGTGTGTGTAGGTATACATTCATTTAGTAGGGATGTTCTTTAATGAATACTTAAAGACGAAACACATTTATCTTCGATGTCTTAAAATTTTCAATTCAAGGTAGTAGGTATGGGTGTGCATATGTATATGTATGTATGTGTGTGTGTGTATGTGTATATATATATGTATATTTATATATATATGTTGTGTGTAGATGTAAGTATATATGTATGTGTGTGTATATGTATGTATACATATATGTGTGTGTAGGGATAGGTGTGTATATATGTGGGGATGTATGCAGATGTAATCGGTTATTTACTTAAAATAAGATAGCGAATTAAATTAAGTGTATAATATTATCACTAGACAATATTAGATTAGAATTAATTATAGGCTTCCATAGATTATAAACTAATGTAAGATGAACTTGTGAAAATCAGAGTATTTTTAATTTTCAAATTGATTTTGACGCACGAATCTAGAGAGAATGAGGGCACGAGAAGTGTCAACCCGCTGATGACACGAGAACAGGTCTTATCATACTCCCTTTCCTCTCGTTCCGTGTGCCGGGCAGAAAGCTGAATTTCGGGCTAGCCAAAAATTGTGTGTGTGTGATGTTAAGAATAGGTATATGTGTGCGTATGTATGGAGGCGTATGTCACCAGGTCGGATATGTAGAAAGAATATGTGCGCTTAACCCAGACGTTATTATTTAATAAAAATAAACAAAAAAACCCATAAGATTCCCTAGATTACTTTAGTTAAATTTAAGATGTTAATTCCTACTCGCTCTATGTTGGGTGTTCAAAATGGCTGCTACCACCACTCCCTCTGATTGTGTTCGAAGTGCCGAGGATAATTCAGTTTTCTATCAGTATCAAAAATGTAATTGTCAAGGTGGATGCTTGAATAAAACCGCAAGGTTGAAATAAATTATTGCATCGACAATCATGTAATTTCGTGTTATTATATTTTAAGGTATTATTGCTCTGTTTACCACATTGAGCTCTCTTACCCGGATTTCTTCCTGGAATTTTTCCATTATAACACTATATATATATATATATATATATATATATATATATATATATATATATTCGGAACTTTGATTGGACTTTTTGTATTATTTTGATTGATTTATTTATCATTAACATTGAATATGGACACATTTCGCGACTGGATAACTTTGCCGGCCCCTTCAATTTCACGTATATGGACTGCTGTTTGTAACCTGGAGTAATGTCTTTCCTGATTATGCTTCTCAATTTGTATGACCTGGATGGACTGTATGGATTCAACAAAAAGTATGTTTTTGGATTGATATGTTTGATGTTATGTATTTTTATGTATTTGTGTATATAATTTTATATATTTTCAAAGCGTAATTTTATTACCTGTAGTAGTATAACTGCGGTAATGGTCCTCTGAAGAGAAGAATTATCTTTGAAAACTCATGAGCTAAGGACTTAAGGATACTTTGCTTGAACTTTGAATTCTAATAAAATTTGATTGACACCTTATTTTATTACTTCATTTTATATTATAATATATATATATATATATATATATATATATACATGTGTGTATGTCTATATGTGTGTGTGTGTGTGTGTTCTGAGTAATATAGTAGGGTTAAAATCCTCAAAGAACAATGGTAATTTGACAATGTACTTCGAAACTTTTTCAGAGGTCGACCACAGGTTTCAGTCTCGAGATAATGGGATGTCTGTCCTTTTCGGGCACTTATTTTTGGCATTTACTAATACAACTCTCTTCCACAACTGGCAGGGGTGGTTAGACGTCGCAGCCGACCGACCAAGCCGAAGCGAAAACATCCAAAACGGTTGAACTATAACGAACAGACGGGTAACAGGCAAGCCATTTATTCTGAAATAGCGGGGCTACTCAGTGTTGCCCGGGGCATGGATAACAAAAAAAAATAGTTTAAAAAATGGGGTATATGTTAAGACGCTCAGCAGAGGCGCGAACGGGGTCCAAAAAAAGAACGAGAAAGGGTTTAAAAACATAAATTTGCAACAAGTGAAGTTGACCTACGACGAGAATAGATATTTTCCTACTTACCTATGTAATTTGTTTTTATTTTTACGTATTATAAATGGGTTTTCATTAGATGTAAAAAAAAAAAAATTCTTGTTTTTTTTCCCACCGTTTTCACAAAAATCAATATGGTCGCTCCTAGTGCATTCGTTAGTAATCCCCCCCCCCCCAATTCGGCCATGTTTTTTTCCCAACTTGCGGTGACAAAACTATTGATTTCTAATAAATAGCACTTCAAACGGGTTTAAAATACAAACAAATAGCACTTGCAAGTTTGAAACTAACTTTTACAGCTTACAGTTACTTTTATTTGTTGTAAATTTGTTTTTTTAGCGTTTTTACTCTGCTGAGTCTCGTAAAACATGCCCCAAAAATGTGTATAATATCTTTCTTTCAAAAATTCTCTCTCTCTCCGATTTCCCCTCTCTCTTTTTATCTCTCTCTCTCTCTACCCATTCTTCTGATCACCCTTCACTCTCTCTTGCAACGGATTAAATATAATAGAAAAAATACAAAGAAAGTAAAAAGAAAATGAAACCTCTTTGTTTGACCTAGTTTCAGTGTTGTTTTTGAAACAACTACGAGTAAGAATGAAATATTTTTGACCCGTCCCCATGCACTAATGTTGTTCCTAATGACCCCAAGAGAATGAATATTATAGAATGTTCTTTAATCCAAACCAGGTCGACTTCACACTGAATACGATGATTTAAGGTTTCTAAGTGTACCTTGTGCAGTTTTTGTTTTTAGCCGGACACACTCAGAAAGATCTTGACCCGACGTTATTTGGGAGTATTCGTACTTTCATTCTTGTTTCGCGACCAACATAATATTAATTATCAATCTATCTGTAAGCCTGACAGCCACAAATAATTGAAAGTGAAAATATATGATATCGTTAAAAAACGTTCCTAATATCGTTCCTTTTGTTTTCAAACATGAGATCGAACCCAACTTACCCTGAAATAAAATTAAACACATTTTCGTGGCTGTTCATGTTTATGATTTCAAACAGACAAACGAAACCAACGATATTTGAAATAACCAAAAACGGATATTGAATAAAAGGAAGCCTGCATCGATAACATTATTTGAATTAACTAAAGATAGAAGACAGGAAAAATCATTATTATTCGTTGCGTTTTTAATCTTTTAAAACAGATCGAGAAAAAAACTGACAAAAAACGCGGAGTTATACATGTTAGTTGTGCAAACGCACTATTTTCATTATTTTCCAGTGAATGTGTTGGAAACTATCTTATTAAGTTGATATCTATTTCCTTCCCATCGCAGGAAGATGTGGCAAAAAGCAGGAAGGTGAGGAGAATCATGCCAGCGCCCCTAAAAAGGGCACTCTGGACTATTAAAATTGCCTGGGCAGCCCCGTCGGCATTCCTTGGTCGGGGCCCCTCAGGCAGTAATAAACTAATTCCTCCCCAAAGAGGAAAGGCAAGGCTTGGGAGGGTTGACTTCTTAGGACTACCCAGGACTAATACCTCAGCCCGACAGATAAAAGGCTACCGAAATAGCAGTTCCCGCCGGACTGATTGTTGAGAACGGGTCATCGACTGGTATTTAGCAACTGAAGCTGCAGAGATGCCGCTTTAAGTTTGGACAAATCAAATGTTTTTTAATTGATTAAAATAATACGAAAGAGGCCCCTAGAGGGCTGCTTGAACCACACTTTTCCGAGAACTCTGCTAAAATGGTATTGCTGTTAAAATCCACTGTACATAATTTTTTATTACAATATTTTAAGTACCGTGATAAAAAATAAAACTAAGGAGGCCTCCGAAGCGCTGTCGAAATCAACATTTCCGGTTAACCCCGTGAAAATATGTTGTTGCTGTTAGAAGCCACTTTATATATATTTTTTGAGAATATTTTTTATTGAAGCGAAACAAATTAAAAGTAAGAAAGCCTCATCAAAGAAGGACACAAGATTAATTACCAATCACCAGACCTGCTGATTGGACAATTTCAGTTTATTTTAATGTGTGTGAAAGGTGATAACGTACGTATGAACATGAAATGCCTTAGCGTATTATTATATAGATCTCACGTTGCTAGTGTTTCTCTATCGTTATTTTAATGGACGTGTGTTCGACTAAGCTTCTGTAAAACATTCACAGCAAAAACTCGTCTAGCTACAACCACTCTCAATAGTTTCCCTTCCTATCTCTCTCTCTACCTAAAACTAAACGAAACTTCCATGAGCAAAGTTTCTTTCCTAGAAATTCCCATTTGTGGAACACCATACTGCGGGGCTGCTTCCTAGCTGACTACAACATTGTCGTTTTCAATTCCAATGTAAACAAATTCTTGTTGAGCCGCTCTCTTAAATAATCAGATTCTGCCCATTCACCATCATCATTGTCAATTGTCTCGGTGTTGTCTCACCGTCCACCTGACACTCATTTAATCCTTATCCTCGAGTGGCCTTTGGCCTTGATAAGTAGTGACACTTTAGTAAAAAAAAAAGATACTAAATATTGATCTTTTAATTCTAGGTTACTAAATAAGAAAATATATGTTTAAATATTTTTCTACCCCTGGAAAATATAAAAGCATTAAAACCTATAATTTAGGTTTTAATATAATGCTAATATTTCGGACAGTCCTCTGCCCTTTATCAAGAAATGTATTTCTTAGTAAAAAAATGAATCTGAAACTATTATGGACATCAGATATATTTAAAAGTCGGTTTTTGACTTTTCCTTAGAAAGCAGGGTCCACTTAAAAGTATCCCAAATACGAGACGAGTGGAGGAATAAGTATACGGCATTGGTTTTTCATTGTGTGCTTGCTTGAGATTATTAGCGTATGTATGAGATGAGGCAAACAACGACCAAGAATCTTGGATAGGAAAGCATCATATTCGGCAGCCTTTTAGCTATGAACAAAGTGTAGTATCTGTTCTGATACTACACTCCATCTATTCTGTTCTCGGTCAGTGAAGAAGTCCTTCTCGACTGAGGCAATTTTAATTTTGCCCCAATACACAGAGTTCTCCTTTTGGGGAAGCTAGATTTTCTTCAAAATAAAAGCTGACCTTGTGTCCAACTCTGCCCCCGTTGGGGAGGCAAGTAAATAGGAACACACGCAATATTGTGGCTGAGAAGTCGGAATACTTTTAAGTGGGCCATTTTATAGTTGATTTCTTTTAACTGAACAAGGTTTATACTGTTCTCATACGCGTGCGCAAACACACATAATATATATAAATATATATTCATATCTCTCTCTATATATATATTCTGACAGGCATATATATATATATATATATATATATATATATATATATATATATATATATATATATATATATATGTGTTTTATTTAAGAATAAAATTAGGTTACCTTTTTTTTTAAAATACCCCCGTATTGAATGTAGGTGAATGGAAAATCATGGCTTGATATGATCGTCTGCTGATTTTCCCATACAATTGAAAAGTTGTGAACTTGGGGGTTACTTTCACTCTTATTATTGTGATTTGGAAAATTGTTCAATTTTCAGCAAAATTAGTTCAAGCGAAGAAAATAACTTTCAAATTACATCGACAACCACAATGGCGTAGAGAAATAGAGACACACTTTTAGTTATTTTAAAGAGTCTACTTTTCTAAGACTGTTCGATTCAAAATTCTGTCAGTTTGAACAAAAAAGGTTATTTGGGAATGAACACATCGATAGTTACAAACGAGAATGAAATAGAAATAGATGCACAGATAATATTCACTTCTTTATGGACTTATTTATGTATAAGTAACTAATCCTATATAATATTTATATCGAAAAGCTTTCTTTCAATTTCAGATCCTTCTCTCTAAGACCTATTAATTACAGAGCTTTCATTTCATCTGAATCCATTTCAGAAACCTCATTTATGCCACCGATTGTTCTTAGGGTCCCATATTTTTATATCTATGTATAAATGTAAGATGGTGGCTATGATTACCCTTAGTTCTTTGTCTCTATCTCTCTCTCAGATCTTTTTTTCTATCTATCTATATTCCCTTCGAGATTGTTTCTCCATATAATGATACTTTCCGGGATGTTTCCCTATATACCTTCAGAGATCGTTTCCCCATGTCCATTTAGAGATCGTCTCCCCATATCTCTCTATCAGATCTTTTTTTCTCTCTATCTATATAACTTCCGAGATCGTTTCTCCATATAATACCTTCCGGGATGTTTCCCCATATACCTTCAGAGATCGTTTCCCCATGTCACTTCCAAGATCGTCTCCCCATATACCTTCAGAGATTATTTCCCCATATAATAATACCTTCCGGGATGTTTCCCCATATACCTTTAGAGATCGTTTCCCGTGTCCTTTCAGAGATCGTCTTCCCATATACCTTCAGAGATCGTTTCTCCATATACCCTCAGAGATCGTCTCCCCATATACCTTCAGAGATCGTCTATCCATATACCTTCAGAGATCGTCTCCCCATATACCTTCAGAGATCGTCTATCCATATACCTTCAGAGATCGTTTCACCATGTTCCTTCAGAGATCGTTTCTCCATATACCCTCAGAGATCGTCTCCCCATATACCTTCAGAGATCGTCTCCCCATATACCTTCAGAGACTGTTTCACCATGTCCCTTCAGAGATCGTTTCATCATGTCCCTTCAGAGCTAGTCTCCCCATATACCTTCAGAGATCGCTTACCCATATACTTTCAGAGATCATTTCACGATGTCCCTTTAGAGATCGTCTCCCCATATACCTACAGAGATCGTTTCCCCATATACCGTCCGAGATCGTTTCCCCATATACCGTCCGAGATCGTTTCCCATATATCTTCAGAGATAATTTCCACCTAACATCTTTTCTATTTGAAACAGTAAGTTTTGCTATTTTATCTTTTTCACATGGTATGCATAGATACACGCACACATACATATTTTATATCGCGAATTATAGTGATGATCATGATGTTATTGATTAAAACCCTAACCCTAACATGTATAGAAACTCAGCATCATAGAATCAGAGAAGATGCAGAACGTTCATTTATGAAGTGTTTTTCCTATTTTGAAAACCTCACAAAGTCTGATATAAAACACATCATATTTATTTTATTTTATTTTACCATTCTGATGAAGTCAATCATACGACGAAACACTCCACTAAAATTTAAAGAGCAGGTAGTCTTTAATTAAATAGAATTGCTAGCCTCACCTTCAGAGATTAGTGTCATTTGGGAATTTATCTTCTTCCAGCCTGAATGTTCTAACAAGGCTTGGGAGTCTAGTCTATTCTATTACATCACTCGTAGTGGCAGAAGTGGATTCATATATTTCATAATGGTCTTTGTGCAATTAATTGAACGAACAGACGTTAACTGAAACGCGGCATGCAAAGCTCACATCGATAATAATAACAATTCTTTTTTCTTTTAACTTTTGTTCGCTCCAAACAAGGCATATTGCAATTGAGGCATAAGGGGCTACTGCGTTGGGGGCCAGCTTTATAGAGGGGGGCAATCTAGGTGGGGAGTTGGGCAGCAAAGTTTCTGTTCACATTGCATTTAAATATCTGCGTGTTGCTACGGTCGTGGAAACAAGGAGCAGGAAAGGAATTCCGAAGGCAAGCGGTCCGAGGAAAGAAGCTATCAGAATATAAATTCTTCCAGCATCTAGAGACCTCTAACATGAAGGGATGTGATTTTGCTGCTAATCGAAGTATTTTCGTTGAGCGCGTACTGATACAATATATAATTTATACACACGCACTGATATATAGACGTAATAACAAATAGAGCACACTTCGGCAGCTGATATTGTTTACATAAACAGT
Source organism: Sepiola atlantica (assembly GCA_963556195.1). Taxonomy (NCBI): domain Eukaryota; kingdom Metazoa; phylum Mollusca; class Cephalopoda; order Sepiida; family Sepiolidae; genus Sepiola; species Sepiola atlantica. The sequence continues at coordinate 111,891,684 of OY744527.1, forward strand.
AAGTTTTCCCACCCTCGCTTGTGCTAATGACTCAGTGGATAGAAGCGCGGACAGGCGAAAAAAAAAGGAAAGATGTACAAATTCTTTGAATTTGAGCAAATTTAAATCATTCTAACTCACCCACCGACAAGTCAAACTAAGCTCTATGAAAGCAAAACATTGTACGCTAATGAATTTAACTATTTAAATACTATTTTCGCACAGTTTTCACAATATAAATTTATTTATGAATACTTTGTATTGTTTTAAAGTCTGAATGCTTTGTTTATTATTAAAGGGTGTATTGATGTTATTAATATCTAATAAGGTTGGTAAAGTTATTTATAAGCAATGCATAACTGTCGTAATGGATGCTGTTACAGACTACGAAATCGGCTCTATCGAATTCGACTCCGATCGGATCTTTTGTATTAAATTACATACTAATAGATTTAATAAAGTTATTAGCCCCCCTCTTATGGATAAAAATAGCAACTTGTGTTATACTAATCGTTTACAATAACTATTGTGTTTCAGAATAAACCCACAAAGAGCTGGTTTACAATAAAACAAACATATTCCCGTGGCCTTTTGGTTAGGAGCAGAGTGTTGTATCTGTTCTAATGCTGCACTTAATTTGTTCTGTCCTCCGTCAGTGAAGAAGAAATCCTTTTAGACTGATGCAATTTTCATTTTTATCCGAATCTAGAGTTGCCCTCTTCGGGGAGCTGGATTTTCCCCACACTAAAAACCGACATTGTGTCTAACTCTGCCCACGTGAAGAGGCGAGTAAATAGGGACAAGCCACTGTTTAACAAAACATAATACACAGGAAAAAATGAACTTATATTACTTTAGGAAAAACATTATTTTAAATATTTGTATCTGTTTTCTATGAGTTGATTAAGTTACGAATGACAATTATGCAATTGATACTTTTGTATTAACTGGAAAACTTAAATAGTTACACTTTGAAAAATATTGACCTGTTCCAAATGTGAGATAGAGGGGGAAGGAGAGAAAGAAAGAGAAAGAGAAATGAAGGTAGTGAGACAGAGAGAAAGAAAGAGTGATAAGCGAAAGGTGATAAGCGCTGCTGCAGCAACTTCCATGGTATCAGCTTTATCGACGTGTTTTCTAAAAATATTCGTTTCGATTCTTCTAAGACGATTCCAATCAGAACTCGACTCCAGAACGAGGCCAAACCAATGTGATTTTTTTCTGGGTCGTGGATGTACCGATCAAATCCTCACCCAAAGACGAATCCTCGAACATCGTTGGTGTTTCCAACAAAGGAGAGTGATTTGTTTCATTGATTTCGCTGCTGCATTAAACTGTCGATCGCGGCACTCTCTGGAAAGTTATGCAAGCACATGGTATTCCGCCTCAACTTCTCAGTCTGCATGCACGTTGAGGCTTCGAAAACTTCGAAATACCGTCTGACATTTGGCAAGGATGTGTTCTTTTGCCAACACTTTTACATTACGCCATTGATTGGTCACTTCGAATGCCTTAAAAAAGTTTCCCGGTGTCATAGACTACGCAGATGATATCGTGCTACTTGGTGAAACATTTGCTGATATCACATCTGCTATTAATGAGCTTCAGCATGATGCATTGCGGATTGGGATGAAAATAACTTCAGAAATACTCACTGCCGGCTTCGCCCCAACAGACAAACCACACATCGTCCTCAATGGCGATGTTCTTGAAAAGGGTGAGCGTTTCAAATATCTAGGCGCCATCATCACAGCCACAATTCAAGGTGAAGCTGACATTAAAGCGCGATTTGATCTTGCACGTTATGGCCTTCTGCTGACTCAATTCCCGGCTCTGGTCAAGATCTGAGATAAGGCGCAGTAGCAAAGAAAGAATCTACCAAACGCTGGTGCGAACGATCCTCCTTATATGGCAGTGAGTCCTGGTCAATGAGAGTGGAAGATGTTAGGCGCTTGGAAACTTTCAATCACCACTGTCTGCGTCGCATTCTCTGTGTCCAATGGCAGCCCTCCTCTTTAAACAACACAGTATGCTTCGGCTGCAAAATGAACTCCCTCCGAGAAGTCATCCTTACGAGACGTCTACGCTGGCTGGGCCATGCCCTTCGCCCTCAACCAGGAGCTTTCATCTACGAAGCAATTTCTCCAGATTTCCTTCTGAAGTTGGAAAAAGCGATGTGGTGGAAAAAGAAAAACCTGGCTGATGACGGTTAAAGCTGACTTCGAACCCAACCTCGGCCTCGAATCTACGGTGTTCGCCATTGGGATAACGAGTGGCTAGAGTTCATCCTAAAATCTTCAGGCCTGATCGACCTTCTTCAGTGGCAATGACTGATGGAGCCGGTTCAATGCACTCCGGGTAAATGCTGTTTCAAGTACAAAGAGAGAGAGAGAGAGAGAGAGAGAGTGTGAGAGTGTGTGTGAGAGAGAGAGAGAGAGAGAGTGTGTGTGTGTGTGAAAGTGTGAGAGTGAGGGTGAGAGCGTAAGAGTAGGAGTGATAGAGAGAGAAAGTGAGAGAGTGAGAGTGATAGAAGGAGAGAGTGAGAGTGATAGAAGGTGAGGGCGAGAAAAAGAGAGAGATTGTATGAGAAAGAGAAATATTGTGTGAGAGAGAAGAAGAAAGATATTGTGTGTGTGTGAGAGAGAGAGAGAGAGAGAGAGAGAGAGAGAGAGAGAGAGGGACGAAGAGAGTAGTTGAATTATGGATTTTAAATGCGTTTTCTTGTAACATTCATTTATCGTAATACAAGCAGATTGACACAGCGTTGCCTGGGTAGCGAATATGTCGAACATAACTAATAAAACTCAAGCCCCCGCAACGTCCTGTAAAACCTGATTCTAGTGATCTTCCAAAAAGAAGACCAGTACCAATCCGAAAATACAACTAACCTAATGTGCCCTTCGGTGTGGTGTTCTCCGACCAGATACTGGTCGGCGATGCAGATCGAATTCAGAAGACTAGCAGGTTAATCTTATATTTATAGACGCCATGGCATTCTTGTCTATTTAAAAGTCACACAGAATCATTAAATTAAGAAAAAAAGACAACAAGACAAACAAGTAGACAAGAAAATGACAACCATAAATCGACTGATTGAAAACCATTCTCCAGAAGAAATAATGAACGGCCTTTATTTCTGATTCTTTCTTTCAGAAACTTAATTAAATTGATTCGTCACAAAAAGTAAAAAAAAACAGCGTTTATTATTGAGACTTCAAAAATATGAAATTCAATTCGATAAAAACGATAAAATTAATCTCGCTAGACGATAATTTTCATCTCGAAACAGAAATGTATAATTTGCACTAAAATAGCAAATCACATTTTTCTGCCATTTTATTTTATTTTTTTTATAGAAACGGAAGTAAACATTTTTTTTATTGGTGCTTCGTTATTGCACTTTGTAGGATTTGCACGTCCACTTAACAAATATTAAGTCAACTTTGTGGAGTTTTGAATGTTTATGTTATTTTAAAGAATATTCTTTTTTCATTACTTTTTCTGTGGTGAAGAAGATGTCTTAGAAAAATCATTCGGGTTCTGTGTGCTATTTGCAGAAGAAAAGAAATGAGGTCGAGGACGTCAAAAATGCTGACAGACGTTGTCGTGGAGAAATACACTTCGGGAATGTTTCATTATGAACTACGATAACGAGGCCAGAGTTAGACATAATATCAGTTTTTAATATGGAAAACAATCCATCTCCCCATAAAGGGACATTCTGGGGTTAGACAAAATAAAAATGGCTTCAGCCTAGAAGAATGTCTCCTTCACTGACCTAGGATAGAACAGATGAAGTGTAGTGTTAGAAAACATACTGCACTTTGATCTTAGCAAAAATACCAAGCAAAATCATCTGAATGATCGGTTGTCGTCTGTTTGACAAAATGTAATTAACAGTTATTCATCGTGTAGAACTCGTCTTGAAACGGACATTTTTCTAGTCTAATATAATTTGTCTTGCAACAACATGTTCATTTGCAACAACATATTCATTTGAAACAACATGTTCATTTGCAACAACATGTTCATTTGCAACAACATGTTCATTTCCAACATGTTCATTTGCAACAACATGTTCATTTGCAACAACATGTTCATTTGCAACATGTTCATTTGCAACAACATGTTCATTTGCAACAACATATTCATTTGCAACAACATATTCATTTGCAACAACATGTTCATTTGCAACAACATGTTCATTTGCAACAACATATTCATTTGCAACAACATGTTCGCTAAATTTCACATCAAAATATTGCAGCTGATAAAAGAGTAAAAATTCCGAATTCTCAGTCTGACCTATCTTCATACTTCAATGTAAATCTATTAACTTTTATCCTCCTCTCTATAATAAAGACAAATGTATATTTATTTGTATATAAACAAATATAAATCCGTCCCGTCACACAAAATTTAGCGACTTGCTCCCTTTCGAGATGAACACTTATTACTGTTTCATTCGAGTGCATTTGGGACTAATTTTTTTTGCTGGTTTGGGACTAATTTTTTTGCTGTTTCGTAGTAGCAACAATGTTGTGAGAATCTTGCGAGATATTTTTCTAAGACATTCTCTATATTTTTTCAGTTTTATTTTTTAATTTTAATTTTATTTTTTTCTTCCCTTCTTAAGTGACCTCAATTAAAGCAACACCACATGTTGTATTGCCGGTTGTTGTAATTCTTATTCCAGGTACTTAATTTACCTGATGATCTGCCAAGCAAGGACCTGCTTGGTAGTGAAACACGTGTAGGTAAAAAGCTCTTTAATTTGAAAATGATAAATAAATAATCTTTGAATGAAAATGTCTTTTGTGGTGTTGATTGGGCTCCTGAACGGAATGCTTTGGTGAGCCTTACAAAATTATATATATATATATATATATATATATATATATATATATATATATATATATATATATATATATTACAAACTCAATACGATACACGCAAAAAACTCCAAAGCACAATCCATTCACAAGAAAGGCTATCGTCCGGAGAAACAGCTCCTACTGCTAACAAAACAGTAACATTTCCCTCTTCTGTATTCCTAACACTAATATACGGTCCCCAAGGGGTTTAATCCATAAGGATACTAACTAAATCCGCATATTGCAGACATAAACCTTGTATAAGCCGACTTTCACCGCTTGAAAATTCACAAAATCCAAGAGAGGACACAACTATATCAGTTGTGAAACATGAGCAGGGGACCTGACTTTAATCGTTATATCGAAAAGGAGGTAATCAGCTGTTTACATGTAACTGTTTCGGAAATTGACAAATACGAACAGTTATTAAATTCAGGCACCCCCTGCATCACCGATCAGAATACCATCTCGTCCATAACCAAATGTTCACAAATTTAGTTTATATATATATGATATCCAATAAGAACGCTAATTCTAAAAAAAAGTTAAATGGCGTTCTCTCTATTAATAACTTAAGATTTCTAATAGTGTTCTTATTCTCCACCCCAAAACCCAATAATACGCAACGTTCAGTAAGAAAAGAAACAATTCATTGAGTAATAAATTCTTCCGCAGTAAGGTTTGATTTCCTTCTTTTCGTTTTGTTCACCTGAATCTCGTGACTTTTGAGTTCATGCTGAAAGCTAGAACGAAAAGAAAAAAGTTAAACCAGTTACCATTGTCGTCATCCATCTTTTATTTTACTTTCAGTCGTTCATAGATGGAAGTAGATTCTTTAAAGCGCCACCTGGCGGTTTAGCCACTCGAGCATCGTGTTCAAAGTCTCCTTGAAAAACTCACCTGGATCACAACTCAAATCAACCTCGCCATTTAATTGAACACATGCTTGTCGCTCTCGTTTCAATCAATACAAAAGAAAAGATAATTGTTTTATAAAGTCGTCATATGTACGATAACAAAACAATCAGATAACACTTAGATACATATTGTTAAAGCTAAATTTCATGATGAACAAAGTCATCTATTTGTATAAAGGAATCGATGAAATAGTTCACTCGATCAAATCGTGATTGATAAATGATAGATGACTTGCTGATTTCTTGAACAAGCGTGTAATATCGACAAATACTAGTACACACATATAGGTATTTATACATATATAGTTAGGTAGTTGTATATGTTTATATATTTTCGACTTGCCGTCCAAGGGGTTTACAACGCCAGTCATGTTAATCTATACTTAAGGATCTTGAAAATATGAAATAGGCTTGTCTACAGATAAATAAATAATATTTAATTATTATTGTAAAAATGTCCCCGTAATTAAAGGGAGAGCACTCTGATTTATACAAAATAGTCATATCGCCCAGCCAGAAATGCTAGAGTTCTCTCTTCTTAGATTGAACACTTTGAGATGTAATAAAACGGTGCGTGTTTGTATTAAAAGCTGTATTTAATTGTAATTATCACAGCCGACTTGCTGGATAACGGGTAAAGACGCTACCCTACTAAAATCCAGCGTTGTTACTTCGAGCTCCTTTATAGATAGGCCAGTCATTTATATCTATACTGATAGGTCTTGAATAGATGAAACATGCATACATTGTATATATGAGAAAGGAAGGATGAGAGTAATCCGACGTAATGGGAAAGGAAAAAGGAAAAACCAAGAGATATTTTTTATATATTCATCAACATTTCGTCTTTATTGTCATTTATGTTATTTATCATCCTGAGGAAGTCTTACAATTAAGAGGAAACGTTGATGAATATGTAAAAAATATCTCTCGGTTTTTCCTTTTTCATTTCCCACTTTATATATATATAACTTTCAACGATTGTTTGACACATTCTGTTGCATGTACATTCCCTTTCCACTACTTCTGTCTGAATCAACAGACGATTTCATTTTTTCTATCTATCTACCTATCTATCTTTCTATTTACCTATCTATCTATCTTTTTATTCTACCCTTTTTATTATATCTCTCTCTTTTCACTTTATTTTATTTTATATTTTATATTTGGGTTTTGATTTTGATTTTAACATTTTGATTCTTAACGGTCTAGACCACGTGACTTCCCAAATTTTGAAATTTTAAATTTCTTTTCCACTTCCCCCCCCCATTTCATTCTTTCCAAATATGATCTAATGTTAAGATCGGATTCTAACTCTGCCTGATGAGATCTCAGTTTATAATAACTGTTGATCGATAACATCGACATGCCAGTGTCGCAGATTTTGTACATGTCTGTGTAAATAAAAATAATCATATATACAAGCTCTATTTGATATTGATCACTTTTTATAAACCCGGATTAAATTCTTTGGATTACTACCCTGTGGATGTTTTACCTGGATTATTATATATATATATATATATATATATATATATATATATATATATATATATATATGCAAGATTAATTATCATAAAGATTTCATTCAAGTAAAAAACTAAGCATTATTTAATTGATGTGGCGTTTTAGTAACATTCATATCAACTTCTGATTTGCAAAACATCAGCAGAAAACTTCGAGAACATGATAAACGAATTAGAACAATCTCGTGTTTAACATTATCGAAATTTATTCAATTTTTGTGCACCATTCGTAATTTAGTACCGTTTCCTCGTGGTCTTAATCTGATTAAAATTAGGTAAACAAATTAGGCGAGCAGTTTCGTGACTTACCTGTTTTAGAATGTTTTAAAAATGGAAATCGCTTTAGACAAGGCACGAAGTCACTTGATGTAAGCAGCGAACAAGATCGAAATATGATTATTGAAAAATTGGGAACCGCCTTTTGGCCTGAATCTTAAAAAGACCAAGGCTATAGGTAGGAAGAAAAACAATTCCTGTGGATAAAAGAACCCTGTCTACTAAAGTACACATTCCGAAGTTTAACAGGCTAAACGTAGTTATCAAACGAACAATCATGCCATTAACATTCGTATATATATATTCCTAGGCGTATACCAGCTAATATGAAAGTTGGGCTATTTTAATCGAGTGTCCTATTGAATAATGAAGTCATATTTAGGGTTAGGGTACATAAACGCAACTATCCATAATGATGCATATAGTTATTTATACACATTAATAAGTGCCTAAATGTATACAGTAAAAGGTTAAGCTGTAAATGGCAAACTACATGAAAAGAAAGCCGACTCCTGGCACAATCAAACACATTCTGGAAGATTTGTAACGAATTAAAGTAATTATTATATAAATTGTACACGTAGATCAGAGAGCATATGGATATTTTGTCGACAAAAGTTCATTAGATACAAGTCTGTATTCTGAACGTTTTGATCGCGTGGGTGTGGTGACACTATGCATTTTTATAAATATTCAGAACCATTTACCATTTATATTATAATAAAAGCAATGTAGCTCTGGGTCTGTGACATCCCTTAAAGTTTAGGAATCCATCATGGTTATAGTTAGTACTTTACAATAGAAATAAATATATTCAGGCAACCGGAATAATACAAAACCTGATCAAAGTAATTTTCTATATACTATTTAAAAGTGATGGTGTTTTTGGAGTCTGTCTGCTCGTACGCAAATAGAAACATGTGATCAGTTGACAAAAAAGAAATAGCCAGAGTACATATTTTACGATGTCATTACCCAAGTTCGAATCTCACGTAAGTAAAGGATTAAAAAAAAAAAAAACTAAATGCGTGTTTTATAAATTTAAAGAAACTAACATTGCATAAAAAAATATTACATAAATATTGTTTTAATCTAAGTGACCTTTTGTTTTATAATCCATAAACAATAGATAAAGGTTATTCAGCATTAGTTCAAAGCGAATTAGTTTTGTTTGAAAACATTATTTCTAATGGTTTTTCTTTTGCCAATACACTCAATATGTAAATACATTTATCGTAATTACTTATTCTCTTATGCAAATACTAAGTAGCGTATTTTTCAACGAAATTTCAAATATTTTTCTTCCTACTAGCGGTAAACGCTAGGTAAATTATGAAAATTGACATACCCCCGATAGTGTACCAACGCCGCTCAAGAAGTTGGTAATAAACTAGTAATGATAAAGTGACACCAACTAGCCACGGGTAAGTTGAAATAGAATCACACCACTAAGATGAACCAAAGTACACAGATACTGAAAACAAATTTTAAAAAAATAATAAAAGAGGTGGCACCAATATCTGTTGGTACCACAGGAAATGTCCCTAAAGGGTCTAGGAAGTGTGAACGACCGAGGAGGGAAAGCACTATCCAAGTAATCATTGGAGGAGAACATATGGGAATCTTTAACAATAGCCCTACAACTCGCGAGTCGGGTTGAAAAAAAGTTGTAGAACGTAGTCAAAAAAATGAATATGCAACAAATAAATGCGACGTACGTAGACACTGGAGATTTTCTTAGTTATCTATTCCATTTGTTTGTATGTTTACGTAGGATAAATGGCTTTTTATTAGACATGAAACAAAAAAAATTTTTTTTTCGCCAACAAAATGTTGACTTAATAAAGATGGCGTCAATAGTTGTCACGTGGTGTGTTTTTTTTTTACCGGGAGTCATAATGAAAGAGGCGTTTTTTTTTTTGTTTTTTGTTTTTTGTTCTTTTGCTTTACTGAAATATGAGAAATTGGGGTTCGGTTTAGATTTAGGTTTAGGGTTAGGTTAGGGTATGGAATTTTTTACAGAAACAACAGGAGAAAAAAAAACATTACGGTGTGACGAATGAAAATAAGGTATTTTTTCCCAGCACAGTTTACCACTTAAAAAAAAGTTCAAATCCTACTTTTTTTGTGCAAATACATTTAAACAACCTAAAAAAACATCCGCAAAGAAGGAATTAATTTTTTTTTTTTTTAAATATTTAAGATTTTAGCGTGGGTGATAACTTTCCTTTATAGATTTAACGTAAAATGAGCACCCATTTCCTGGCCACTTAACATTAAACGAGATATGTAACCGACTTGAGTTTCTAATTCGAGACTGGAGATTTTCCTAGTTAGCTATTCCATTTGTTTTTATTTTTACGTGGGATAAATGGTTTTTCATTAGACATGAAAAATAAAAAATTCTGGGCACGGATTTTTACAGCAAAAACATGGCGTCGACAGTCTTGTTTTGTTAGCCTCGTTTCGGGTTCTCGTTGTCAAGTGTTTTTTTTTACCGGGACTCATAATCAAAGCGACGTTTGTTTTTTTTAACGATCAGGGCTGGGGTTAGGGTTAGGGCTGGGGTTAGAGTTAGGGTTAGGGCTGGGGTTAGAGTTAGGGTTAGGGCTGGGGTTAGAGTTAGGGTTAGGGCTGCAGTTAGAGTTAGGGTTAGGGCTGGAGTTAGAGTTAGGGTTAGGGCTGGAGTTAGAGTTAGGGTTAGGGCTGGAGTTAGGGTGGGTTTTTTTTATTAAATAAACACGTAGAAATTTAGCCAGTTTGGGGTGGGGAGTATTTATTTATTTAATAAAAACACGTAGAAAATTAGGCAATTTAGTTTTCTGTTTTTTTTTTAGGGGGGGGGGGAACTCAAGTCAAAGTTTGCCCACCCCCTTCCAAAACAAACACGAAAATCGCTAAATTTTTACTTGTTTTTATTAAAAACTCAAGTCGGTTACATTTCTCGTTTGACGCTAACTGGCCAGAAAATGGGTGCTCATTTTACGTTACAGTTATAAAGGAAAGTGAACCCCCACTCTAAAATCTTAAATATTTAAAAAAAAAATTTAATTCCTTCTTTGCGGATATTTTTTTAGGCTGTTTAAATGTATTTGCACAAAAATAGTAGAATTTGAACTTTTTTAAGGGGTAAACTGCGCTGGGAATGGATAGTAAAAATTTACCGAAAATAATATGTAAATAAAAGCACACTGACATGTAAAGCAAAAGAAAATTATTTTATTCCTTTTGCTTAAAATGTAGTTTTGTTTTGTTCTTCTGCTTGGCTGAAAAATGCAAAAATTGCGCTTTGACTATGAGTCCCAGTAAAAAAACAATTGAAACGAGAACGAGAACGAGAGCGGCCATTAATTATTTTTTTTTTCACTTCACGTACGCTAAAACTATCAATTTATAAAAAATAGCACTTTTAACAGATTACAAGCATTAATAACTGTCACAGTTAACTTGGAAATTCAGTTTTATCGGCTACGGTAACTTTTATTTGTTGTATATTTGTTTTTTTCAGCGTTTTCGTTGTAGGGCTATTCGTAAACATACCCGAACATATAGTACTAGAATCCTGAGGAGGCTTAATGTCATTAAAATTTTAGAGTAAGCCAACGACTGTTATCAACGAGAATTCAATGGTAAACGTCTGTCGCGAGAACGCGAAGTAATTTGCTACAGTTATTTTTAAAAAAAGGAGAGAGTGTTAGAAAACTGTATACACTTGTTGTTACCCACACCTCAGGGAATACCATCTGCCTTTACTAGTGAGCGTTCACTGTTTATATTTTGGGAGAACTCCAAGCGAGTAAATACGACTACTAATAATACAGCTAGATTAAAATGAGCACGGATTAAACTGTTGCAATCGGGCTGATTTAGACGGATTTAAACTTTACCGAAAGGAGTTATAGTCTATTCCTTAATATCGGACGTAAGACGCTCGTACAGAAAAAACTATAACATGCTACTCACAGCTCCACTGTTGTCTGTTTATAAAATATGGTTCTAAAGTAGACAGGAGAACAGCATGGAAAGCAATATACGGTGGCATCTTCTAAATTATTTATATCGCGATTCTTGATGATCATAATGTGGAAAAGAAGTTCGAGAAAATTGTCAATTATACTGAACTCTGAGTAGAATTCGCCATACTCTGGGTCAAAAAGCAATGGTGATATTTGCATTAGTTAGATAAGCTAATATTCTGTCAAAAGTCATTTCCGTTTTAGGTTGTAAAGATGTATACTATAAAGAGGAGTTGGGAATAGCACGAAACAAAAAGTAACACAAAAACCAGTTCATGTTTTAGTTAAATATCATTGCTTGACGGAGCGAATGTATTCACCTCGAGATTCAAAACCTGAACGGTGAGTCAACATCAAATAAGTGTATGTAGAACTGCTTTTATTATCATAATTTAAAGAATTAAAAAAGGGTACAAATTTCTGTCGTGCAACTTTATTTAAAGTGACGAAATTGGCATATAGGGTAGTAAATGGTTAGCTACTCTGGGTTAGATAAACCATCGAACAGTTTAAAAATATTATTAAAAAGAATATCAAAATATTAAAATTGTCAAATCTTCTGTATTGACTAGTATAGCCGACATTTCAGTTGTTTGAGATCTTCCCCAGCCATACTTAATTAAATATGATTGATACACTGTGTTTATTTAAACATTTAGAAATAAGGCACAAATTGTGCATTATTTTTAATGAAACATACTCGAATAAGAAATGTTGCCAAACTAGAACATATATATATATATATATATATATATATATATATATATATATATATATATATATATATTGAAAAGTCACACATGGAAGCGTTGCTGAACTTACAATTATAAGGAGAATATTTTGAAAACATATTTTGAAAACCTGGACAACGCAATTTATTTATGTATTTTTAAATAAATTATTTATTTACTTTAAAAACTTGAGTACTTTCGGTGATATACACCCTTGTCAAAAGTATAAGCATATTTTTCTCTTCTTTTTTCGTTTAATCCTCCTTGATTGAGACACATTTATCGCAGTCAAATTGGAATTCGTCGTGATGTTATCGACGATTAATGTTGATATGTCGCCGTGTGTAGCACGCGGTTACGTGAATAAGGTAGATTGAAAAGTCACACATGGAAGTGTTGCTGAAATGGCAATAATGAAGAGAATATTTTGAAAATATATTTTGAAAATCTGGACAACGCAATTTATTCATGTTTAGTCTTAGAAGTTTTTCAACCTTTAAAATAACATGATAAAAACAACACTTTTAATCCCAATTAATCTCTTGTAATCACGGCATTAGCTTGCTTCCAAGAAATTACGCTAGTCTTAATATTATTGTAGGGATGATCAGTTGTTTACCATGAAAAACGGTTTCGTGGATTTATAAACAAAACAGTATTTTATCACATGACTCCCCAGCAGTGTAAATCAGGCACCCCCCCCCCACTTAAAAAATAAAAACGTTCCGGATATCAAATCTAGGTTTTTGCTAACCTTTTTTGTTATTAAAAATTTTCTTCTTACCTTTTTATATATTAGTAGGGTATAGGTCACGATTAAATAAAATGATTACTCTGAACAGAACAGTTTTGCACCACTTTTATGTCCCTCACAAAGATTAAAATCAACATATAACGCTACTAAACCTTATATCTAGAATCCTTATTCAAATTCTGATCCAATTCCATTATATATATTTGATTCTAAAAAATGTCTATAATTTAAGGCTTAAGCTTAAGTGTTCTGAAGAAGAAATTGAAATTCAAGGAATATTGTTTAATTAGTGTCGAATGAGTATGCATCAAATTTAATGACATTCCTGAAATATTTGAAATGTATATGGGAGGTTATGCTTGGATTAAGTGTAGCGGAGAGCAGGAGAGGCAGACGACTGCTGTGGACCAAGACGCTTGTCCGAGGCGGTCGAAGATAAGACGTTTGGTTTACTGCTTGTGCGGAGGAGAGCTGCGGGCGCGAAGCCGGAAACACCCATTCACGAAAAGTTTAATTTAATTTTTTCTTTAAAGAGGAAACGGCGGCGGGCGGCTTTGGTGTGCTCATTTACATATGCGAGATGTCGCTACTATAAGAATCACGAAAAAAACGTGATTTTGGGAGATTCGTTAGGAGGCGAGCGCGAACGAAAAAAGAAGAAGAAAGAAGAAGAAGAAAGAAGAAGAAGAAAAAGAAGAAAGTGCCGCAAACGTTGTGTTGACTCGTTCAAGAAAGCGAACAGAAGAAGAAAGTGCCGCATTTATTTTTGTAGAACGTTGCATTGACTCGTTTATTATGTCCACTACACCACTTTAAAATACTCCAAAGAATCTGAAACTTGAGGAGTATTGATTAATCAACGTCTGATACCCATTGTAAAAAAATCGGAGCTATCTGAATGTTTGCAAACAGTTTTTCCTTTTTGCATGAAACAGAACTAAACTAAATACGGGCGAATTATCCATTCTAAAACCTAGCAGCTGTGTTCCGAAATTCATAATGATCAATTAATTAGTTAGAACTGAATCCTATAAATAGAAGTATATAAATATATATATATATATATATATATATATATATATATATATAAACATATATATATTAAGCCATCACTTGTTTAAAGCAAGAGGTTTATATAAAAACATTATTTTATTATTCCTTCCTTAAACCATGGTTTCACATCTCTTATATACAACCTCTTGCTTTAAATAATTGATGACCTAATAGATATTGTATTCTACACAAGTTTTGTTCTCATTACTTACTTATTTATATAATTGCACTATCTCGTAAATTGAGCATTAACTTTTCATGGCAAGTTATACTTTAAAGGTATACTTCATATATTTATTTTCATTTTTCCCAAATATATATATATGCGTTTGTGCGTGTCTATGCATGGTGCGTTAGATACAAATCAATATGGAGACTCCTGTTCCCACTTGAAATCGTCTTCCTCCGAGCCAAAACGAAAGCCTACTCGTGTAAGAGGTTCGTGTTAATAAGCCATCGAATCATTGGAGAAACTTCTAGCTGGATTCTTCATCTATTGTTCATCTAAATCAACGAGTGGCCTCCCTTGAGGGTTGCCTCTTGTCACAAAGCATCACAATTTCAGAATTTAGACACACCCTGAAGGTCGATGGTCATAACTATTCAGCTTTTGTTTGCCCCTTCAAGTAATTAGATCTTGCGCCCAATATCATTTTGTTGTTGCTCAACGATCTCATTGAAGGTTGGCTTCTTTTAGAGAAAACTCAAATATAACCGTGGCGTATCGGTGTCTCTAGCTGTAATATCAGTAACTTATAAAATCGTGAATACTATGAGCTCCGGGAGAAGGGTGATAATGAAAGTAAAATAGGTTAGGAAATAAAGAACTCGAATATTGATATAGTAGCGGTTAAATAGTTGGAGGGAAAATGGTCGACACTGAGAGTATAGAACGAAAGAGAAATCGAAAACTAATCGAAAAGTCAGTGGTTTTGATGTTCTTGGGGTTTAATGAAATAGGACGAATACATGAGTAAAAAACGAAATACTCAAGAGAAGACAGCAATAAAACTAATGAGAAAGCTTTCATATATATATATATATATATATATATATATATATATATGTCTCGGAAGTTCTTTTAACCTTCAAAACTGGGGAAGAAAAAAAAAAAAAAAAAATTTGTTGAAAGATTTTAGTCTAGTAAGTCAATCAATCTACTGCAATCACTATTTTAGTTTACTTCCAAGAATATACTCTTCAGTGTAGTTTGTAGATCCGATCTTATTGGACAGCCGGTTTAGTTGTTGCAACCGGTTTATGAGGTGTGTCTTTTTCTCACTTTCGGTACGGGATTACGCGTGCACGTGGTATATGTATATATTTGAAAAGTTCATACCTTTTTTAAAGCATCCAAATTAAATTTAAGAACAAGGAGTAAGGTAAAATAAAATACCCTTTAAAACAAGTTAAAGATGCGATATTTTTTTTTATTAAAAAAAAAAGAAAAATCGATACCGATTTTTTTTCTTTTTTTATAAACTTTCATTTTTTGTTTATAGTAGAGATAAATTTCGCCAAAATAGAATTGGCCTCTTCAGTGTAGTTTGTAGATCAGATCTTATATATATTTAGGTAAACATTAAATAACACGAAGTGTTTTTGCTTAATAATACTTTTTTTTAATTTTTCAATTTTCCGAATAGTCCAATATTTAGTGTTTTGGTCAGATTGGTATATGCAAGTTCCGTGGGTGTCTTCTTCCATTTTTTTCCGCTAGTACTTTCGATTTGATTCCTCAAATCATCTTCAAGCGGTGTTCGCCTTGCTGTCTTTAAAAATATGTCTTTACTGTTGAGTTTTTCTTCTTCTTCTTCTTCTTATTTTTTTTTATAAATGACTAGCCGTTATAATATATATATATGTATATATATATATATATATATATATATATATATATATATATATATAATGTGTGTGTGTGTGTAATAGTTTTATTATACAAACATATCAAAGCGACACACCGAATGAAAATGTTTTGATCATAGCTTTAATTAGCAGCGATCTCATCAGGCAAGTTAAACATGTCCGTTTCTTTAACTGTTCATATCGAAGAAAGCTGTGATCGAAGCATTTCAACTCTCTATTCTTCTCCTCTCTCTCCTCTTCTCGCTCTGCCTCTCGTCTCCCTGTCTCATATATATATATATATATATATATATATATATATATATATATATATATATATATATATTGATATGTTGATATTTTTTATATTCATAATATAAAACTAAAAATAAGAATACATTAATCACCTAAATAATAGTGTAATAGATTCGTCCAAACACTTTAAAATGCAGCAACATTTTTGTAAGTAACGGATAAATTTTATTAGATAGACGAACAACACAAGTAAGGAATACTTTTTTAATTTAATTTTTATTTTCAATAACTAATATAAGTTAGCAAAACATTTATATGGAACAAAACTTAAATTTAGTATACGGAATGTTTTTGTTTTTGTCTTTTAAGGGAAGTGGGGTCTGATCAACTCTGCTGGGAAGCCATGAAATTAAATACTGTCTTGTTTTTAAATTCCCGAAACAGTGTTACATGGTAAACAACTGATGATCCTTTAAATAATGTTAGAATCAAACTAATATAATAACTGTAAAAAATAAATTGGCTTACATGAGTGATTTTCCACTGAACGACTTGGGACTAAAAGTTTTTTTTTATATAGTTTTAATGGTTGAGAAACTTCCGAGACTATATATATATATATATATATATATATATATATATATATATATATATATATATATATATATATGAGACAGGGAGACGAGAGGCAGAGCGAGAAGAGGAGAATGAAGGAGAGAATAGAGAAA
Source organism: Sepiola atlantica (assembly GCA_963556195.1). Classification (NCBI taxonomy): domain Eukaryota; kingdom Metazoa; phylum Mollusca; class Cephalopoda; order Sepiida; family Sepiolidae; genus Sepiola; species Sepiola atlantica. Next base: position 111,908,641 of record OY744527.1, read on the forward strand.
CGAGAGACGAATAGAGAAAAGAGAGAGGAGAAAAGATAGAAGACAGAAAAGAGAGAAAAAGTTCGAAAGGAGAGGAGAAGAGAGAAGGGAGAGAATAGAAGAGACAGGGATAATAAAGAGAGGAAGGAAAATAAGTTAAGCGATGAGATTTAGATTACAGACGGCTCACCATGTTTGAATCCAAGTCGAGCTATTGTGTCACTTGCACTAATACACCTGGAAAAGGTATGAACCCAGTTCTCCCCTCCCAACTATGAGTTACATAGTAGGGTAGACTAGCATCTGGATGGGCCACTAATCAAGGGAAAACACTACCCCTTTATTATTAGTATGTAGAAAACGTCTAAGTAATTTCTGTAAAAAAGCTGCAGACGTTAAAGTCATCTACTGGCATAGGCGGCGAGATGACGGGTGATGGACACCCGCATACAACATATAGGGTAGTATTCCCATTTGTAACTTTAAATGCTCTTATGTCCGGTGCTTATCTTCGATCATATAGTGTTAAAATAAATGGATGGCCTGAGTGATTCCCGACACAGGGGATTAGACTGTTGCTGGTTATTCATCCCAGCAAGACTCGTACCCATTGATACACCTGGGTGGAGGGTTTGCTTACGAAACGTAGTATTCCTAAATGGTCACCCATCAAAACATGACCAGACTCACCGCGGCTTTGATTTGTATTAAATATTGAGCACAATCATATTGGATATATATAAACTCTATTACTATTTTATAAAAATAATTTTAAATTTATTCTGTAACCCCCCCGACATATATATGTGTGTTTGACAAGGAATTGTTGGAGAGAGTGAGATAGGTGATGTGATGGGGAAATACGCAAATTTCTAATTTAATCTGAAAAGCAATATGCAATAGGGTATAACGTTTCGAGGAGAGATGAAGAGAGAGGGGGTAAGGAGAAAGATATGACAGAAGTACAAAGAGGGACGGTATAAGTGATAAAGAGGGATAGCGAATGGAGTAAGAGAGAGAGAGAGATGATGAAGAAATGGTTTGGGATGGGCATAAAGAAAAAAGAAATAAGAATAGGTGATGGACGGGAAGAAAATGGAAATAAAGAAAGGGAGAAACGGAAGAGAATATCAGAAAGAGTATGAGAGAAAGCTGATAGATAAGCGAATCTTTAATAAAATAAAAAAATTAGCTAAAGAGCATGGTACAAGTATAGGGAAACGTTTGAAGGAAAGAGAAACAGCGAGAGAGAGAGGAAGAGAGAGAGAGAAAGGGAGAGAGAAAGAAAGAGAGAGAAAGAAAGAAAGAGAGAGAAAGAAAGAAAGAGAGAGAACGTGAGAGATAGAGAGACAGCGAAAGAGAGAGAGAGAGAGAGAAAGACGGTGAGTTTGTAGATAACTACGGGAAGCTTTAATACATTTAACACATATTCTTTTTCTGTAGAGTGGAATGAGGATCTAATAATACAAATTCCCGAGGTTGGTGCGAAGAAAGTTGTCCACGGTTCGGGCAAGTGTTAATGAAATCGTATTTCGAACACCCAATTTCCCCTGTGATTGTTCGTCACTTGAACGAAAAGACGGGATCGATAACACTCGACGAAATTTACAGCGAACAAATTCGATTGAATTATTTGAATGATTTTCGAGAACCTGTTCAGAATAAATGACAATCTTCTTTGAAATTGGATGCAGGACAGAATTTGTTTCATTACGTTGAATTCCAAGTAAAGTTTGATAGAGCAATACCTATTGATACCTTTCGTCTACGATACACGATCGATATGCGGAAGCGAAAGCAATACATTTTATAGGACAATTTAGAAAGTCGGCTCCGACCTAAATATTGAACAGTAAGTTGGCATTATTGAATGGAGTTGTGCGTCTATGCGTAAGTTAATCGAATTTGTGCAGAAAAGTTTTGTTTATTTTTCTTTGAAATCTAGAATCAGGGGACACATTTTTTACAAATATATTTATGTTTGTAGCTATTAATAGATCTTCCATATAAAGTAGAACCAATCTATTCGCTGTTTCTTTAATGTCAATAGCTTTTTCAATACATATAGATACTCAATTCTGTTTTGATATAAACATTTTGTTCTCCAATTATTTTAATATCCAATCGATTTGATATTTAATTCTATCAATATTTTATTTTTCAATAGTATAATTATTCAGAAAGAGGTCGAATCTTAACTCTTACACTTGAAATTAATATTCCTGTCACTCATTCAACATCAGATTTATTTAAGATGTGTTTTTGTATGCACCGGTATTGGACCCGCTTTCATTAGCTAATATTTTCATATAGATGCTATCTTGGTTATCTACAAGAACAACTATATTATTATGTATTGTTTTTTTTAATTTCTAATTTCATTGAATTATGTTAAATTATTTCAACTGAATGAAATAACTCTAAAATATAGTTTTCTTTTTAATTCGTAGAAGTTTTGGCTTATTTATGTCAACAAATATAAAAGAAAGTGATGTCTTATAGGCCCAGTGAAAGGTAATGACTCACACATTATTATTTTATCATTTAATATTAATTATTCTTTTAAAGAAAAATGCAACACGACAAAGAGATATTCCGGAATTGTTGAGCTTGTGTGACTATTTTATTTTTGATTTGAGTGAAACTATAATCTAAGCTTCCCTAGTTATAACATCATTCCAGGGTGTAAAATAGAGAATCAGTTCTGTTTTTCCGTTGACAACATGGAGGCAAACATTAAAATATTACCCTCCCAACATTTTATTGAGAAAAATAGATGTTCCGAAAGTATTGTGTTTGCAAGTCAGTGTGTAGTGTCTGTTTCTTGCGTAGCTATTTTTTTTAATTAAAAGTATTATTTACGCCCCCCAACCCAAAGAGCATAATCAATGTTTTTTGAAGTTTGCAAAAATAGCATTGAAATTTCGCCTCTACGTGACCTAAAAATTATCATTTTATTTATTTAATATGAATCAGTTAGTTATTTCAATCAAAAACGCAACAGCAAAACAAAAAGATGTTCCAGGCGTGTGCGTAGTGTTCATTTATTGCATAGCTAAACACATGTATGAAAAACGGAAACATTTGGAACTTATTTATATTCAATAACTATATAAATACAGATTAAAACAATATTACTTTAGAAGGAGTATTTGTAGTTTTATAAGAGTTTAGTCAAATTAAATAATTTAAACGGTACTATATTTAAAATCCTTTTCCAAATACTTTGGTAAAAGAAAATAAAAATAAAAAGGACTCCAGGACAACAACGACTAGTATAACTGATCTAGCCGCACTGAAGAGCTGTGATACAGCGAAACAGTCTGTATGTGGAGTAGAGCTTATTTGTAAGGATATTGCCAACTGCCATTAGCTTTAAGGCATAGCTCATTAAGTAAAACTAATTCGAGCTCCGGCACTTGACAATGTTTACATTGAGGGATCACTTACATTCAGTCAGTGTCATATGATAGCGCAGGGGTAGGAACGCCGGCTGTCAGCTCGACGGTTGAGTTTCAATCCCGGCTTGAGGCACTAACTTGTGTAGCCGCACTGAAGAGCTGTGATACAGCGAAACAGTCTGTATGTGGATGACTATTATATATATATATATATATATATATATATATATATATATATATATATACTCAATTATTAATAATATTAACGCTTTACTTGATAGTACCCCCAGTTATTTCTCTTTATCATCTGTATAAAAATACGGGTGTAGGTTTCTTTTAAACGTATGCTACTATTTCCCACATCCATTTAAAAAACATAAGACTTTCTATCGCCCAAAAATATCTGGTGGCCCCAAAATTTAATTTTCCTAATTCAAAATGAATTATTCCAAAATCAAATATGTCATACATAATTATGTTGTTGGCTTTATTTTGTCTTTCTACCCAAAAGCAACATCTAATATCTGTCTGGTCCTCGATCGCAGGAAGAAAAGTCCTTCTCGACTTTTATTTTTGTTCATCAAAAGGAAGAGCTGTATGTCGCTCACATAAAATATACCTTGTCTCACAGTCGACCTTCGTCAGGAAGGGGTATTATTTACCGACAGAATGTACGTACAAAAACTAAGACAATCCACCAAGACGGTAACTAAATTTAAGCTTCAGATGAAAGTAAGCGAACTGCCTAGCATTCGGGCTGAGATAAAGTTGTGTATTGTTTTGTCTTCTGTCGGAGGAGGGAGCACTTATCATTCGGGGATATTTTTACGTTTCTCCCACCAAGAATACCACTCTTTGTGGTACTGAACACCCCCTAAATTAAACCGACATAGTGTTACAAAAGAAAGTTTAAAAAATATACTTTTTGTATTTTTTAAAACGTCAATGCATCTAATTATTACAACATTAAATGAATAAAGTAAAAGGTTTAAACGTTCGTTTTATTTAATTACATAACATTTAGCTTTTGCGGTAAGAAGAAAAAAGAAGACAGTATGTAATCCACCGTGGAATTCCTATGGGTCCAGCTAGTAACTTCCGGATTGTAATTCATATATTTACTTCCGGATTGTAATTTATATACTTACTTCCTGATTGTAATTTATATATCTACTTTCGGATTGTAATCTATATACTTACCTCCGGATTGTAATTTATATATTTACTTCCTGATTGTAATTTATATATCTACTTCCGGATTGTAATCTATATACTAACCTCCGGATTGTAATTTATATATTTACTTCCGGATTGTAATTTTATTCGTTCTTATTATGAGTTGCCTATCTAATGAAAATTAAAACTCTTTAGAATTCAAGTAAAAATATTAAATTTTATTAAATTATTCAGATAGAATTTAAAAAATAGAAGGAATTACTATTATTAATAATATTATTAAATATTACTAAATTATTTGAATTAATAAACCTAAGCTGCTGAGTTAATCAAATTCGTAATTAAAAAAAATATTACTAAAGTCTTCAATCAGTTTTATTCATCTTTAAAATAAGTCTGAATGAGATTAGTATGATATAGGTAAAGTCAACACTCGACTTAATAAGACAATTATGATAGAATCGTTAAATCTGAAAGTAAAATCATTAAAGAATGATAATACATTAGGGAATTGTGACGAAGACAATGACGTAGTTGCACTTACAGATAGATAGCAAATCTTGATTATTGGATATCAAGTCTGATATTGTGTATGATATTTGCACTACCAATAAATTTGTACACTGAGAAGTAATAAATAATAAATATACTAGATATTGACAACTAAATCTAGAATAACAATTTACTTTGTGGTCTTGTCAAAATCAATTTACGAAAAGCAATACTAATGTACAATCCTGCAGATTACAGGCGTTATCTTGCTACTACTTTTAAACATAGGAACGCATAAGATTCTGTTGTGTTTTTTTATCCATTTCTATATCTCCTGTATACGTAAACATAATGTAATGTTTCATACGCCCAAGTGCATAAACATGTGTGTAATATATATACATTTTTGCATATATATTTATACAAAGGGAGTAGTAACTCGGAATACATATATTTTAATTGAATATCGATTTAAATCGCACTCCCTCTACTTTCGCTTTCAGACACTGGAACTTTCATACACACGTCACAGAACTCACGAATTATATATATATATATATATATATATATATATATATATATATATATATATATATATATATATACCATTAATATATTTGTATCAATTGGTGTATTAATATATATATATATATATATATATATATAAATACAGCAATTTATACAAGTATATTAATAGTATATATATATATATATATATATATATATATATATATATATATATATATTATATCAAGGGAGGCGCGAGAGCGCTCTATCCCTTAATAGACCTCACGCATGGCCTATGCTGGAAATCTCATTTCTTTGATCAATCATGACTCAAAACCCAATAAACCAAATTAGTTAAAACTTTGCACAAAATATTTATTTGATAGGTTCTATAAGTGTGTAGAATTTCAGCATCATTTGTACGTAATTTGTACATTTAGTGTATATGAATTTTCATCTTAACCCTATTAAGGGCATATGATTTCACTATACTGGCATTTTTCATGGAATATATATATATATATATATATATATATATATATATATATATATATATATAATCTACATAGTGTAAGCTTGAAACGCCGGCGTATGTAGTAATAATAATTTAATATTTGCTTTAATATCTATATTATATATATATATATATATATATATATATATATATATATATATATATATATATATATATATATATATATATATATATATTATGCTTCATTCCAATGACCAAGATTTTATTCACCTTACTGATAAACTGATAATCTCTTCAAACCAAAAGTATCAGTACATTTACGGACCGTTTCGGTCACAGAAAAACATCCGTATTTGTATGTCAATCCCGGAAATTTCCTTTACAGATTCCCCAGAAGCCAAAATATTTCTCCTTCAGAAAAAATACATAGCGATGCAGTAAGAAAAATAAAAACAGCTTGCATTGATTACATCTCCACACAAAGAAAGACTTAGAAATCGCTACCCAGAAAGAGTAGTCATCTTGTTTTATGAGTTAAAGCCATGATAAAAATACACACATTATTGTCCAAGAAAAAACTGCCAGAAGTGTTAATAGTTAATTGGTTTAAAGTTTACATTTTCTCTGAAAATTCCTTACCCTATATACAAAAAAAGAATTATTATATAAGATATGGATTTTAGAGGTGACTTTAAGAGAGAATCATTTCAAAGTATAGAGATACGAAATTATATGACACTAAAAAGATACAATCATGAACATGCAGGATTTAAGGGGTCTATTAAAGCTTTAGTTGCGTATAGCATGACATTATACAAAAATAAATAAATTACCAAACAGGCTAACATCTTTAGAGTGATGATTTATGGTCTCTTCAAAGAAAAATATTATAGAATAAGTAAATGGGTTACTAAATATAAAATTTTCCATCCATAACTGGTGTACGATGTACTAAAACTTAATGTTGGTCTTGAAGCATTATGAGAACCAAATAACCACGCTTATAAGATCAGGTAAGTACACAACAAGGTGATTATAAATTATATATATATATATATATATATATATATATATATATATATATATATATATATATATACTTGTATCAATTGCTGAATTTATGAGGCAAAATGCTATCTGTGATAGTTTAGAGATATTGGATCAACATTGTATGGTGACTAATAGTTTTTCGCCTCCCGTTCGTCAAACAATGTGATTTTCTCTCACATATGTTACATATGTATTTTAAATAGGGTCGTTATTGCATTGGGCTTCTGTTTTCAAGCGGTTGATATATATAGTTTATTTTGATAATAGTTTTTTTCTGTTAGATGGTTTGAATTTATTTATTTAGTTTTATACATATTACGTAGTTTTTTTCTTCCATTTGGTTTTATTTATGTCTATTGTTAATTCATTTGGTTATTTCACTCTTTCAAACGGATATTGTAGGACAGACGCTATCTATGACAAAATCTGATAATCAAACTGGCTTTTTTATATATTAGCTGTATTTTTATTTTATTTGTTATATATCATTTTTTTCTTTCTTTATTTTCACTTTGTTTTATTTTATTCTTTGATTATTTATTCAATTTAGTCTTTCGAACCGTTGGTTTGTCGCAATGTATTTTCATGTCTGCATTTAGATATAAATGTTGATCTTTTTGTTTGATATATTCTTTTTGTTGGCTATATGATTATCACTCTTCTATCTTATAAGCATAGTTTATAGTGTCTTGAGTTGTTGTTACAAGCTTGTGCTACTCTTCTATCTTCTAAGCATAGTTTATAATGTCTTGAGTTGTTGTTACAAGCTTGTGCTACTCTTCTATCTTCTAAGCATAGTTCATAATGTCTTGAGTTGTTGTTACAAGCTTGTGCTACTCTTCTATCTTCTAAGCATAGTTTATAATGTCTTGAGTTGTTGTTACAAGCTTGTGCTACTCTTCTATCTTCTAAGCATAGTTTATAATGTCTTGAGTTGTTGTTACAAGCTTGTGCTACTCTTCTATCTTCTAAGCATAGTTCATAATGTCTTGAGTTGTTGTTACAAGCTTGTGCTACTCTTCTATCTTCTAAGCATAGTTTATAATGTCTTGAGTTGTTGTTACAAGCTTGTGCTACTCTTCTATCTTCTAAGCATAGTTTATAATGTCTTGAGTTGTTGTTACAAGCTTGTGCTACTCTTCTATCTTCTAAGCATAGTTCATAATGTCTTGAGTTGTTGTTACAAGCTTGTGCTACTCTTCTATCTTCTAAGCATAGTTCATAATGTCTTGAGTTGTTGTTACAAGCTTGTGCTACTCTTCTATCTTCTAAGCATAGTTTATAATGTCTTGAGTTGTTGTTACAAGCTTGTGCTACTCTTCTATCTTCTAAGCATAGTTTATAATGTCTTGAGTTGTTGTTACAAGCTTGTGCTACTCTTCTATCTTCTAAGCATAGTTCATAATGTCTTGAGTTGTTGTTACAAGCTTGTGCTACTCTTCTATCTTCTAAGCATAGTTTATAATGTCTTGAGTTGTTGTTACAAGCTTGTGCTACTCTTCTATCTTCTAAGCATAGTTTATAATGTCTTGAGTTGTTGTTACAAGCTTGTGCTACTCTTCTATCTTCTAAGCATAGTTCATAATGTCTTGAGTTGTTGTTACAAGCTTGTGCTACTCTTCAGGTTTTCCATGTAATCTTTGGTACATTTTGGCTTGCATTTTGAAGGTGCCCGAACAGTGTTGTGTTCGTATTTTCTGTTATTAAATAAGCGTTCGTGTGTGGAAATCTCGTCAAAGTGGCCTGGCGAGATCTGGAATCGAACCAGAATTGTATAACCAATCCACAAACTCTTTATTATAATTATCATTATTATATATGTGTGTGTGCATCTATATAAAAAAGATGAATTCTTTCATGCATACTGTTGCCCCACAACAACACATAGGATAGTTGTCATACATTATCATAAATTTTGATTTGACTATTTATGTTAGTTTGTTTGAGAGTAAGGGACATCGGGGAATATGTTTTGCCTCCATTAATAGTAGTTACAGGCGTTTCCGGAAGTCAGCTCAACTTGGAGGCTCAAAAACAAGCTAGATCATATACATAAAATGTCTGTAAAAGTCATGCATGACATTGTTAATACTTTACTGATCAACGTATGCTATTAGGCTGCTTTCGCGAGAAAGAGAGGAGATACAAACGTGTGCTCACTTACCTTTGACGCAGGCATACTCTATGCTGATCTCTGTTTTGAACGGCTCCAGCCGGTTACAGGCGGAATTCTGCAGCTGTAATCTGCAGTACGATTTATGGCATAACTTTTTCAAGTATTTCAGACAGCTTTTCACAAATGAACGTCGTATGCGTGATGTGAGGGAAACTATGACCACCGAACTGCCCGGGGTACACCCGAGCGTGTTACTGCTCAGACTGGCTGTACATGTGGGGATTTTGAAGTTTTGTCGAGGCTCGATAATTGTACAACGTGGGTCATCTGAAAAAAAAATAAGAAAATGATAAAAATAATTTAAAACATATCCATTACTAAGTAAATAAAATCGCTATTTAACGTTATATTAATTAATATATGATTAATGCTGAAATAATACTGAAATAAAATACGTATTATAAAGAAATCAATGTTGGTTTAATATTTGTTTTGTTCGTTGATTGATTCCTTTCTTTTACAGCATATCAACCCTTTTCGGACTATTTAATGCCGAACCCAGTCGATTTACTAGAAGACTGGGTGCTTCAACTTCTTAATATTTACACATATTTATTCCTGTTGTAAATGCTTTTTTATATGACTTTTATTTGCAGATTCATTTATATTTTAGACGTATACTTTGTAAACTAATAGTTTGTACTTGGATGAATTATCTGATACACATGGATGGAAGACTGACCGGCACAACCACTCCGGGTTCGAGTTCACCTTGGTGTATTGGTAACTGAGAGACAGTCCACAGCTATCAAATTGTGGTCTAACCATTTGTTGTCTATATCGAGGATTATAGGCTTTATCTGTTTTATGACACATGACACGATAGCTATGCACATGTAAATAAAATATAATAATAATATATATATATATATATATATATTTATATACATACACCTATACATATATATGCATATAGTTTTTGACTTGCACATGTATACATTAGTCGATGCTTTTTCAGACAGACCTTTATAGTACTTAAAGGATCATGTTTGAGGATCGAAGCATCATAATAAAGCGTGAATTTGATCCCATATTCGTACATTACGCCATCTAACGATCGAGAAAGCGCGTGAAACCATCGTAATAGCATATAAAATAATACTTTTAATATATATATATATATATATTTATATATATATATATATATGGAAGATGAAAAAGGAAACAAATTCTTTTCGCGTCTTAATCGCACTACATTATTTGAATTCTAACGACTATGTTTCGCTTGAAATAAAATTCTTTTCATGTTACAAACGCAAATATTTTCAAATATTGTACTCTTATGTTATTTCTATAATTCAATCATCTTGAGAAAGTCTTTAAATAAAGACGAAACGTCGTAACATATACATAATTTTGGTTTTTCTTTTTTCATTTTCCATCACGTTAGAATATTATTTCGATAATTTTAATTATATATATATATATATATATATATATATATATATATATAATACGACGTTTGTATGTATGTTTGCATGTGCACATATACCTTTCCCAACCGAGCAGCTACGAAGTTGAGATTTTATTTGCATATACACTTCGATAAGGTAGACGCAGTCGATAGTGACGAACATGCAATCCGAGAAGAGCACACAGTGTACTCTGCCTTGTTCTTTCCATGTTACTAGGACCAACTTACAAGAAGTGAAGCTTCATACAGCAAGCAAACTGTTTAATGCTTCGTGTTTGTGACTTTGCTTTCTTCATCTATTATATAAAAAACTTCTGTTACTGCATGTAACACCAATATATATTTATCACCAAATACGTTGTAGATATCTATAATAGTATATAGCAAATTGAAAAAAATCTAAAAACAAAACACTAAAAATTCTTTTTTTTGTTGTTTTTGGGTAAATCTGGCTGATACAATGTTTCTTTAAATACAGGAAAACAATGTTTTCTATGAGGGTTACGTGTTTTAAGATGCATAAAGTTTTAATAGAATTTGGTAAATAATGGGCGATTTTAATATCCATTTTAAAATCTAAATAATAATATTGACTGACAGGAAATTAAAACTACACATCAAAGTATTTTTTTCATTTTAGTATCATTTTAAATTGGATTGATTGTGGCGGTTCGGACTAAGGAAATATTTGCATGCATTGACAATGTGTATGCCAATGTCATTCACTTTCATGGATGGCATCTTTGTGATCGCCCTGTATAGTTTTGGTATCACAACACTTTTAGAACGCATAATTGGAGATGGTCTTATTGAGGGATTCCCTACCGGTGCTCACATGGACCTCGGGGATTTACGGGGCTTTAAGCAGCCCACAAAACGTTTCTATTTATTTTGCTTTGTTTATTAGATGTACGTGCGTTTATTGAAATTTTCAAGATTTGTATTTGGATTTTATGTTATGAATATAACAGAAATGATTTCTTCTGGGTTTTACTATATGGGGTCTATGGCTAATAAAATAGCTCTCAGGGGGGTCCACAAACAAAATAAGTTGGGAACCCTTGGTCTAATCGAAGCCTTTAATATGATAAACAAGCATGATAACTAGTGTTGATTTTGTTAGAGTACAAGAACAAGCAACTTAATCACTCACCTCAATATACATGTGATTTAATTAGAGAGAAATTAATTACTGAACAGGTTGCCGGAGCATGTCATGAATGTAAATAGTTTGTTTTAAATAATATTGATCGATTTCATGATTATGGTATAAAGAGTGGATTGGAGAAAAAGAGAGGAAAAAAGAAAAGAGGAGAGAGAAAGTGAGAGAGATAAACGAAAGAAGAAAAAGAAAGAAATGGAAACGGATGACAGTCATTATTAGAGAGAGAGAGAGTGAGAGAGAGAGAGAGAGAGAGGACAGTGAAAAAGATAAAAAGGAAAGAAAGAAAGAGAAAAATAGGAACAATAAAAGAGAGAAGGAAACGGAAATCGATTGCAGTCGTCATTAATTATCGATTTGTCCAATAAATAATTAATCAATTAAAAAATAGATTTAGCGAATTGATAGCGCAATATAATCTGATTATTATTTACTCATTAGGGGTACTCACACGAGTGATTGCTCATTGGCAATAACAGATAGTATTCTCTGGATTCCGACTGACAGCAAGTTTCACCAGACTTACAGAACTCCTCGCTTCCTTTGATAAATGTTGTAATTCATTTTGCGTTCTCGCAACAGCTGTCAAACTTTGATTTCTCGCCGAGAACAACAGTCGGCTCTCTGGAATTTGAGTGGAAATACCCCCGCCCCACCCTTCTCAGGATCCCGGTTCCCTCCGTGTCATCCAGCCCTCCACTCTTCGGTCTTTCCATACCCTTCCACCATTTACGACCATTTTCTGTTGCATGCTGGTGTCACCACGTGCTTTTATCTATCCTGGGGGTTTCAGTTCCCTTGGTTACATGTAATCTGATTTCGATATAAGCAGTTGTGTTTATGCAGCCTTAATTCAAGGATGTTTATTAATATTTTAGCTGTTTTTATCAATGATGTACTTTGCATAGTGTCAATGTTTCCTTCGTTTCCAATTTCTCTTCATCTTGTTTCCAATTTTTATCAAAATCTGTTCTTAATACTCCTTCTATTATTAGCATTATAGCGATTTTCATCATGATTGATATTCCCTCTAGATCTCTGGCAAGTCTTAGTTTTTTTCTGTCTCTTTGATCTTAACCCCGTTATTTACTAGGTCGGCGAAATCTACCAATTTCATTCTTGTTGAGTATTATTGTGTCCGGTATTCTTGCTTTGGTCAGTTTGTCTGTTTCTATTTCTCAGTAGAAAATGGGAAAAGTAATGTAAAAGAGAGAGAGAGAGAGAGAGAGAGAGAGAGAGAGAGAGAGAGAGAGAAAGAGAGAGAGAGAGACAGACAGACAGACAGACAGAGCGGGTCGTTGAGATTAGAACATGGGTTGACAGAAAGAGAGGAATGAGAGTGTAAATTAAATAGATACATTAAATAAGTTCGTTTAAAACGTCGAATGGAAACCTTGGAAAAAGTTTCAAATAAATAAGTATAACATAATTTATCAGGAAAACTGAATTTAATTTCCTGAGGAAATTAAAGCATATAAGATGTTAGCGGCAAGTATGTATGATTTTATATATATATATATATATATATATATATATATATATATATATATATATATATATATATATATATATATATATATATATATATATATATATATATGTGTGTGTGTGTGTGGAGGGGGGGTGTTGTCAGTCTGATTTTCTAAGTTTGACAGAGATAGCTTTGAATCTGACACATCGATATTTGATTCTAACTAGCAATGTATTTCTATTTCTATACTTGCACCATGTTCCTTATACGAATATAATGTATTTCGCTTAAGTTTCTTTGTGAAAATACTTATCTCGGCTAGAAATATTGTTAAAGTGTAGACATTTCCCCTCCCTGACTTAAACACAAGCGTTAGCTTACGCCCTTAATAAAATGAAAGTTTCGACATAGCTCTTTTGTTACTATGAAACAACCAATTACATGTGTTTACAATAAACATCCCATTATTTATTTCTTAGCGTTAATTGTACCGCATGATACTCGACTTACACTTATGTTTCTATTACATACTACAAGGGGGTACATTATTTTTATCTTGACTACTGTATTTTAAGGATACATGAAAAACAGATCACAGTCGCCATTATTCATTCTAATAAACAAGGTTTTTAAGTACAGAGATATTACTCGGTTTGATTTCATATAACAAATATCTGGTGATACCAGATCAGGCTGCCCTGTGGCTCCCTGAGACGAAATTCACCTACATTGACGTTTTTTTTTTTTTTTTTTTTTGTAAAACTTAATTATGTTCTACAAAACCAAAAACAAAAACAACAGCCCCTCTCCCTTTCTCCCTCCCCTTTTTTATTTTATTTTTAGAACTTGAAGCATAAATCTTTTACTATAATGACCAGATTCGGCATTAAATAACCCAAAAAGGGTTGATATGCCGTAAAACAAAACTACCAAACCAAACTACCATATAACAAATATGAAACAATTTTCTTACTATTTAAAAACGAATCTTTTCTTTTTCAGATTTACAAACATTTTCATCGTGTAGCCCGTCTTTTATATATATTACTATTGTTATTGCGATGTCAATATTTGACGAAAACATTTGGGAAAAAGATAACAAGTGTGGATGGTAATATCTAAAAATAAAGATATGACCGTGAACAACCTCTCTTACACCAAACGCAAACACTACGATTAAAATTTCGAACTTAATAAAAGTATAATATTTTCCATAGTTTACTTTATTTTAAATTTAAAACAAGCTGACTATGAAGTTTTCTCTTTTGGTTTTTATTTTATTATTTTTTCGGTGCATTTTTTGGGAGTCTTTTGCCACCTGGACTTAGGGTTAGGGTAAGATAAAGGTTAAGACTATTGGTAGGATTCTAGTGCTTTTCAGTGAGGGAAGGAAGACTGCATATGTCGGAGGCGGTCGATGATTGGAATTAGAGATATTTACGAAATATTAGAAGAAGAAAGCAAAAACGTAGTATGAAGCGATGTTGCCAAAATAGAAAAAGCTGGGTGATTTTCTTTATCCGGAAACGAGTATCAATTAAAAATCTACGAAACTAAACGAGCAAAGGGGTCGAGGTTTTACAAATATTTGCCTCCGCCATTTTATCGTCTGCATATCTTGGTCAAGTCCGGAATTTGTCGTCAAAATTCGTTAATCTCCGTTAAATTGTTGGATGTCTATTCTGCCTAATACCTTTTAGTATAAGTATGCGACTTTAGAGTGATTAGAAATTAAGCATAGTGTGTTATTTAGCATTCAATATGAGCTCCAGTATTCACCACCAGCTCTTCAAACCGCATACGAACAGCAACGTCTGATTCCACAAGGCTCTTTTTTATTAAAGTGTCACCACTTATCAAGACTAGAAGCCACTTGAGAATAAGGGATAATGAGATGAATAAATAGACAGTTGAATGATGATGAATACTATGAGAAGATTAAACACACTCACATACAACTTACTCAAAACAATTATCGACTCTGACAAAACACACAATTCTTCTCCGTTTGTCAGAAACACCCGCACATGGAATCTAAGCGTTTCTCATTTTTAAATATTTATACCGACTTTTCAAAATATGCTTAATTTTTCTTTATAAATTTTTTTTATCTATCTATCTACATAAATACTATTAAAAAGTGATGGCGTTTTAGGGGTGTGTCTGCTCGTATGCAAATAGAAACGTATGATTGGTTGACAAAAAAGGAATAGGCAGGGTACACATTACTAGTGTATTAGTTTTTACGCTGTCAATAACCGAGATGGAATTTCACTCAGGACTTAAAGGAGTATTTAAAACTGAATACGTGTTTTATAAGTTTAAAGACAGTAACATACAATAATGATAACATAAAAAAATACATAAATATTTTGTTTTAAACTGAATGACCTTTTATGATAACCCGCCCAAAAATAGACATAAAGGGTATTCGGGATTCGTTCAAAGCGAATTATTTTTGCTTAAAACAATTTTAATGTTTTTTAGTTAATAAAAACAATATGTAAATACAGCCATCGTAGTTACTTGATCTCCCATGCAAATACTGATTAGCGTATGTTTTTCACAAAAACATAAAACATTTTATTTTGTGTTAGGGTATAAAGCGGTAACAGCTGGGTAAAGATGGAAATTGACGTACCTAGGTACTGAACCAACTGATTAACATTTTAGCAGATTAGGAGAATGGCCTGATTGTTTGTTAATAGTCTCTTTCATTATTCTTACTTTTTAATATTTGTTTACTTTTGATGTATTTCAGATGAACGTTTTCTGAACAATAGGATTTCCGTTAAAATAGAAATCTTTCTGGGTCACGTTGGGTACATTAAATGAAGTTGTGAGGGGTTTTTGTAACTTTAAAATGTATGAATGTTATAGATAAATGCTTACAGGGGTCTTTGGCATGTTTCTAACTTTAAAATGTATGATTTTTATAGATAAATGCTTACAGGAGTCTTTGGAATGTGACGGTGGCCATTTGCAATCCAGTTCGTTTCACAGAAACATATTCACTTAGGATGTTGCCAACCTTTACGTGGTCCCTCCTGTAAGTACCCGATGTCTTTCTAGAAAGAATTCTCATTAGAATAGTATCAGGGACACCAATGTCAACAATATAATCATCTAATTCATACGAAATGAATGAATAGGGATCTTTGTTATAATTATTTCATATACAAATAAAGTTACATTTATAAAATAGATGACTTGATTTCTTTTTCAACTTACAGCAGCGTTATTCATTATCTTCGGAGAGATTAAGTTGCCTTAAACAAATTGACATATACTATAACTGTCTCTTTTAATTAAATGTATACCCATTTACCCAACAAACGACCTTTAACATTTTTCATTCGATGGTTAAATTTGAAACAATACTGCTAACTCTGAAGTCGATTTCCTATCAAGTCAAATTGAATATCGGCATTCAATTCATAAAAACTAAACTGCAGTCGTTAAGTGCTTTAAGTGCAGGATTTTTCTGCTTCGAACAATTCATAATTCCAATTTCTTAGCAACGAAGAAAGCAGAGAACTGCGTTCTGAATAAATTGCACGCGGTGCAGTTATTTCGTTCGACACAATTAACAATTACCGCACTTAATATATCGTTACAATCCGATCTCAAATTTCACCTTTTTTCAGGGAATTAATTTTCGGAGATTAAAGCAAAAGAAAGAAAAACTTCAACAAAATATCAATTAAAAAATAAAATGTCTAAATCCTCGTCATTTTCTGCTTTTATTTTGAAACTTATTTTATTTTTATACTTCCATTCGCATCTCGGTAAATGCACAACTCGATTTCGACATTAAAAAATACAAAAGTTGTTTCATTATTACATTTTTCTTTAAAGGTCGTTTTCAATAATTATCTGAAGAAATTAAACGCGAAGCAAGTTGCTTAAAAATGTGAAATAAAAATGATTTCGCCTTTAGAAAGAATTAGAAAATTGCTTTAGCATGTCATATGCTAATTCTGTCTGAAAGCGAAATCTTTTTTCTTCGTATTTACAAACAACGTTTGGTTCCAGATTTCTACGACATATTTCATACTTAGTTTTAAAAATTAAAACTTTATGTTTTTATTAATAAACATCTTTAACGTATCTCCACTTGAACGGCGAAAAGTCAAAGACGCCACCAATCATGAAATAATAAAGTTAAATGAACAAAAACACACCGGGGATCTAAACATTGCTACTTGAAACATAAAACCTCTAGTGACTTAATTTTATTTGCTTACAATATCACCAGAGTCGAGTTGAGGGGGGTGGGAGCTTTTAATAATCCTGACACAAAAGTTTAGTTTAAGGGGCGTCTTATAAATGCCCTAAAATAAGGGTTGATTTTACAGTGAGGTCTTAAAATATCCCAAAACAAAAATAGAGTTTAAGTGAATGGGGTCATAAAATTACCCAAAGCGAAATTCAAGTTTAAGGTTGGGGGTCTCATAATATTCCCAACCAAACAAGTGCAAAGTTTCACTCATTACAGTTTGAATTCTAAATCTGTTTACAAATAACTGTCTGACACGACTAGCTTTATTTACACACATTAAAAAATGCAATCTCATGATTTAATATAATTCATTGAACAAATTTAAATAAAGGTTAAAATTGTTTAAGGCATATTTGATTTTTTAACTTTTATTATTTAAATATTTTTATGTAAAGGTTATTTTTGTAGAAAATATTTAACTCCAAATATTGTTTTATCGTAAAATACATTTTCTTGATGTATCAAGGGTAATCTTCATTGATGCACTGACCTCACTGACGATTTCTGGTTCCGCATCATATCGGTTCGACAGCAGCCCCTACATAGCTCTGGACGCGTCAGGCCGCCTCATTGAAGGCGTTTAACTATGAACGTCGACATTGAGAATAGTTCTTACTGCTCACGCTCGAATATAATGTTTTCCCTGACTTTACCCGGTTTCGATTTTCTCTTTCCCTGGATTTGCATAAGTTGGTCTTTTCAGTGAACCTGCCTAATTAATCTAATTGGTATTTTTGAAGCAAGCCAATCGTAAAACTGATCATATGTAATTTAATTTAATTTTATTTACGAGAAAAATAACCTCATAAGTCACTCGATTAACTCTTCGTACAAATTATTTACTTCTAATATCGGAACTAAAAAAAGGAAAAAGAACGAATACGCGCGCAAATCCTTCGACCTGCCAAATCACTTTAGAACCATAAAAAAATGTATCATCTCTATTATAAATTTCTTGATTTATAGAATTGAGCACAACAGAAAATAACGGTTTTAATGAATACAATTCCATTGGTTTTCTAAATGCAATTTCTTCTATTTTCATTTGCAATTTAAAAGTAATGATTGGGGAAAAATAGACCAGACGGGCGAGGAACTACGTAAATATGGCAATTTAGTTGTCCGTAATTTGCAGCTTAAACAATATAAGAAATCTGAAGTCACAAAAAAGAATGAGTATCTTGAAATTACCAACTAAAATGTTAACATCTTACCGGTAAAATAGCGGGGAACGAAGTTGGCTTCAGCCAATCTCATACAGAGGTCAGTTGTATATGTATTTAAGAATGATAATTAATATTCTCAAGCTTATTAAATCCGCCATCCCAAGGGCTCTTTATGACAGATTAAGTGCAATGTTTCTTGTGTTGAATATAAGCAGAAGTAGCACTATTACCATTTATACGCCATCATCCGGCGTCTCAAGAATTCTTCGTGATAAATTTGGTGCAATCCTTACCAGTAATTTTGGAACCGATGCATGTTTATTATTTTTATAGTAGAAGCAGAAATGATTCATGTTTAATTTGGTGCAATTCTTATCAGTAGTTTGGAGGCCTATAAGTTACCAACGCACAGACATACAAAAAATGATCAATTATCTATTATACTAATGTTGGATCAATTAATGTTTGTTTTCCGAAGTTTTTTTTCCAGTATACGTTAATGACACAAACTACATTCTAAAATATTTTTTAGTTTTATGATTGAGTTGTGTTTGAAAAAATCCAATTTAATTCTTCTACGTGTCCATTTTTTAATTAACTAAACAAGCCACACATCTCTCACTTAGCTCGCCATGTATTTCCTTCGCCCTCTTTCACTGTGTCTTTATTTAACCACCACCTCTCGAGCGCTGGCTTTTAACCCCACTTTCTCGACCCAAGCTGTGGTCACATCTTACTGGTGGGAGTAAGATAAAACTGGCCTTGTGCCTAACTCCTGGGGAGGAGTAAATACCTATTTAACCACCTTCTCGGCCTTTTGGCTAAGATCAAAGTGTAGTATCTGTTCCGATGGATATTGCACCCCATAGACTGGTATTGTCTTGGCCTCCGGGGCTTGATTTACGCCGGTCTATGGGATTGTCCTGTGCAGTTCTAGGAGGTCCACCCTCCCAGGCTTCGCCTCCCCTCTTTGGGGAGGAGTAAGTTTATTGCTTACTGTCTGAGGCGCCCCTACCGGGGAATGCCGACGGGGCTGCCCAGGCAATTTTTAAATGGCCAGAGTGCTCACCTCTCGAGCGCTGGCTTTTAACCCACTTTCTCGACCTAAGCTGTGGTCACATCTTACTTGTGGGAGTAAGATAAAACTGGCCTTGTGCCTAACTCCTGAGGAGGAGTAAATACCTATTTAACCACCCTTTAATAGTTGTTCATGTCTCTGTGAGCATTTAGAAGAAGAGCGATTTTATTTTTAGCCAATGTACATAGTATGTTCGCACACACCGTAAACACGTATGTAAATTAGATAGCAAAATAGTATGCCTTTTTACTTCTATATTATCAATAACGATATTATAGAAGTTATTTTAAAAAAAAATATTTATTTAATAATGAGTGATCACTTTACAAAGCTAAAATCCACTTGAGAATAAGGGCTAAAGAGAGTTATTATTCTCAGTTATGCCCAAATGATTTCTTTATACAGGGTGGGCCAAAATAAGGGTCCTATCTTTAAATTTGAATAACTTGAATTTGAATAACTTCCACAAAATAAAAGTTAAACTCACCAAACTTTATGTGTGTGTAGACTGACCCTTCCGAGATTTTTTGAAATAAACAAAACAAATTTTAGCCGAAAAACACTTCTTAAAACTTACAAAAACTAAAGTATTGTTTTTTTACACTGTTTTGAGTTTTTTAAGCAAAAATAATGTTTTCTAAATGAGGGTACGTTCCTTAGGGCTAATACGGCTCATGCTTGCTTCGGAAGGGGTCCTTTACTTATTGTAAAAAAAAAAATTTAAAAAAATCAATAAATAAAAAAGTTATGAATTTTTAAAAATAGGACCCTTATTTTTGCCCACCCTGTACATATGATAGTTTATGAATCTTTGAAATATATCAGAATGGAACAAATATTAATAATGATTGTGATCAAACGAGTCACGTGTAGTCTGGTAATATAGATCTATAAGCTGTTACCCATGATTGTGTCAAACGTTCACAGCAAATGGTACTCGTCGAGTTGTTCCACCAAATTCTATCGGTTACAATTCGCTGCCATTCTGCATAATTAGGTGTGATCTAAAAGTTCCTATACTTGACTGTACATTTGAAAACACACACGCGCATGCGCAAAGCGATAACTCTTAATAAATTAATATCCGATCAAGTTAATGAGTAAGATGGTTATTAATTTTTAACCTGCAATGATGATCCGATCTCAAATTTAATTAAAAGCTATGACTTCGGATATTCATCTTTCAAGACAAACATACTTTACAATTTGAAAAGATTAAACTAAACAGTTTTTGTAAATCTTTTTAATGGATTATTCCTATTTAATTGTCTCACCACGAGTGTAGAGTTAGACATAATATATTTTAAAACTGATTAAATTGATAGGTAATATCTTTTAATATCAAACTTTAAAAAATATATTGTAAGATAAAATATTTTAAATAAGTCAATTTTCATAATTTCCATTCTATACTGAATTTGTTAAGATATCAGTTATACATCTTGGAAGTGAGATTTCTCAGCTCTGCGGAATTTAGAATATTTTCGTCTTGTGGTTTAATTAATGTGATATAACAGAAAAAAATATAAATATGTGAAAATATACAATAGATGCCTTATTATGATCAGATGTTATGTCAGTCATCATGACTCAGCAAATGTTGGAGGAGTTTAAGTCGTTTTTTTTAAACGATCTTTAGAGCCCTTATTTACTTTACTCCCCACAATGAGTGCAGAGTTAGACACATGATTGGGTTTTAATGCAGTTAAAATCCAGTACCCCCCAAAAAGGGGTACCCTGAATTTCGTCAATAATAACAATTGCCTCAGTTTAGAAGGGTTTCCCCGTTACTGAGTGGGGACAAAAAAGATAAAGTGCAGTATCAGAACAGATACCACACTTTTGTTTTAGCCAAAAGGCGTCGCCGGGTTAATTTGGTGTGTCTGTTTTACGGTATATAAATCTACAGGAAACGATTTATTGTAGCCGATTCTTTGAACAAAAGTTGATTTTATCCGATGGGCCAGGAAAAATGTTCATACATTTCCCCATAGTATTAAATTGTACTTTATGCGATTAGATTTGAAGTTGAATAGCCTCTACTTTTTTTACTAATGATTCACCAGTTATCAAGGCTAAAAGCTACCCGAGAATAATTGTTTATAAGATGAATAGATTGTCGGTTGGATGATGAAGAATTTTATTAGAAGATTGAAAATAATGAATGGAATATTGTTGTGGGGTACAAATCACCCCTATTGAAGAACTAATGGAAGCAACCATCTATAATAAATACCATGGTTGCAAAGACTCAAACAGAGAACATTCCTATTCATGTTTTACCGCATGGTAGGAATCCGGTCATCTCCTACCACATTTAGTGGCGTTACTGTATTGCTATGAATAAATACATTGTATATTTTAACCTGTCACAATTTGTGGTTGTTATCTTTGTGACCCCTAGCACGGGTCTACAACAAATATATATAACATCTGATTATTAATGAAGAGTATTTATGAATTTGAAGACA
Source organism: Sepiola atlantica (assembly GCA_963556195.1). Classification (NCBI taxonomy): domain Eukaryota; kingdom Metazoa; phylum Mollusca; class Cephalopoda; order Sepiida; family Sepiolidae; genus Sepiola; species Sepiola atlantica. The sequence continues at coordinate 111,930,941 of OY744527.1, forward strand.
ACCATGCTGTAGTCTGCAGGGTTGCAATCATGTGACAACGTGTTCTAGGGATGAGAAGTTATTGAAAAGAAACGCTGCTCGTAAAAATTTGGTTTAACGTTAGGCAGATGTAGGAAGAAAGGAAAGTTCTTTGCAGTGGCGGTAAAACGACGAGTTCTTGTTGCGGATGTCTTACAAGGCGGAACCGGAAATTAAAGTAAATTTGAACAGCTTTCATGGAAATAATGCTATGGAAGAGCAAGACTAACAACGTCTCTTTTGTGAAAAAGATGGCGTGGAGAAAAAAGAAATCATTCTCTAATAGATTGCAAAGTCGACTTTGAACTCTGTCAAGGAAAGAAATAATGCATAGGGTGACACCTCTCCAGATGTGGCAGCAGTACTACATCTTAGGATAGTCCATATCGATATGGACGCCATTCGTTTACCTTTTGACCATGTATGCTTGTTTCAAGGTAAACTTGATTAATTTCGGGAAAAATACCCCCATTTTTAAATTACTTAAATGGTTTGAAATAAATACCATGGAAAATCGGATAACGGACATCCATAACACATTTCCCGTTCTGAAAAAAAAGTCCGTGGTTATAATGGATATAATACAAGAGTATTTTATGTTATTGATCTAATGGATCCTATTACAGACGATGGGATAAGATATGCCAACTTCAAAAACCCTATCATGTATATTGTGTTCAATTATGGGCTTATATCGTAGTTAAATGTCGGATCTGCTGTATCGAAAAAAGCGTCTGGCATGAATAAATAAACACCTATTGAGCAGAAACGCACTTGACCGGAAAATATCTGGTGTTTTGATGCAGATATACGTGCGAAGGTCATATGCAAAGGTTATCTGCAGACGGAAATACACCTGTTGCTAAATTAAAAAATAGCATTGATATAAGTGGCTTCCATCCGTAGGGAGGCGTGCCAACATTGACGACGAAGGCAAAATTCTAGAATGGGCGGTTAAAGTTGTGGATGCCTGGGTGTCCAAAACTCGCTCAAATTGAGATCGATGCGATTATGTTGGCTAGCGAGTCCGAAAGATCAATCTCCGTCAATTACCGTGTTTTTACACCCCCATCTCTCACTCCATTTCTTAACCGCAGCAATGCAATGACAATATATTATTATATTTTTATACCCCAGTGTTTGTCGTCAATCTTTTAAGCACATCAGTAATATAACATCGTTGGGAAACGCATGAAACATAAATCCCCCCCCCTAAGATATGGATAAAATAATGACTTCTATTCAACTATTTGTATAGAATTAACCGTTAACAATAAGGATTGTCTAAGTATTAAATGATCACAAAAAGGGTTTGATATGCCGCAAAACAAACGTAACCAAATTAAGCGAATGCACTGGGCAAACTGAGGAGATTTGAAAACAATTCTTTCATTTGCAACAAGGGAGGGGTTGGGGTAGGGTCTACACGTTCATTACCTCCCTACATTCATTTCTCCCCAACTGAGGAGGTTATCGAAGAAAGATGGTTTCAATTTCCATCAATCTAATGCCGGCAAAATATTTTATCAAGCTTCCTTATCGACTCCTCTCACCTGATCCATTATTAATTATCTTTTTTGTTTACCGCCAATGGCGAATAATTCAATATGGACGACGCATGCGCAACTCTACTCCCTGTGCTTCCGCTTTCATACGCTTTATTAAAACGCTCCAGGCAATATGATTAGATGGAAAAAAAGAAAGAAAATATCATATTCATGCTGTATAAAACAAATAGGACAACAAATACTATTACAGCAGCCCCCTCTCGAAAAGTGAAATAACACAAACGTGTTTTATTCAATACGATGATATTATAACTGATATCATTACTAATACATCTGGAAGGCTGTTTTCAGGCGCCATTAGTCGAGTTGCTGAGTAATGTTTCTGAAGAAACACTCTACGTTGGGTTTCTCAAACTCTTCTGTATTTTAAAGGTAAATTATAAACATTCGCCAGTTT
>OY744527.1:111945423-111965423 GCA_963556195.1 Sepiola atlantica
AAACAGTCGTCCACTAAACAGTTGTTCATGCTAAATCTTTGGAACAGATATAAATGAATATGCCATGAATCTGTACTGATCTATAATGCCACTTCGACGCCCAACTCTCTCGCCAATATATATATATATATATATATATATATATATATATATATATATATATATATATATATATATATATATATATATAAGCTTAAGTACTTAGCTTTTTCTATGCATCTTTTATTCCTATATAATTTTATATGCTTACTACCAAATAGCATAATGGTTCGTAAATGTAGTGTTTTAATAGTATTATCACTATTATTATTATTATGATTATTATTGTTATAATTAGTATTATTATTTGATATGCAAATAACCATATTACATTGTAGTCTTGAGGGTAATGTTTTATTATTATTATTTATTTACTCATATATATATATATATATATATATATATATATATATATATATATATATATCGTTTCTACATTTGGTTATTGAGGAAGTGGTCAATTGATCAGTACCACTGGAGAGCCATGAATTTTAAAAATGTTCTGTTTTTTTTTAAATCTCCGAAACAGTTAGAATGGTAAACAGCTAATAATCCTCTTTAACATTTCACAATTTAAGTTAAGGTCCCCTGTTTTTGTTTCACTGTAATATTATTGAAGCCTCTTTTGTATTTGTAAATTTTACAGCGTTAAGAAATGGTTTCACCAACAATTTAGACAGAAATCTCACGGAAATACACTGATAATATTTCATTGAAATTCATAGCGAACCTTAGTGGATAGTGTGTGTTTAACCGACTCACATTGAGAGATATACAGGGTCCGTCATAAGTAACTATACATTTTCGATACCTTTTCAGTTTACGGATCGTGTTGAAATAATAACGTTATTATTTAGAAACCTATGCTAGACCATATAAGGAATAAGAACCCCGGAAATTGAAAGACAAAAAAGATACTAAATTCGGTCTACACCGGTTGACCCTATATGTTGACCTTGATAATAAAGCTGTGTTCGTCGGTTTTCCTCAAAAGCTGGCTTTTTTAATACAGAGAAAGATTTATTTTTAAAAATATTTATTAAATATTAAACTTTAATGTAGGATGCATTTTTTTCAGGGAAAGATTTATTTTCAGAAATATTTATTAAATATTTATTTGTAATGTGGGATTTTCACAGCACCGCTTAACCAAAGGAACAAAATCGAGTTGTCATTGCTCAAGTGCGGTTTGAGCTGTGCGCCAAACAATGTATGCCGCTCAGTCTCTGAAAGATTAGCAGAGTGTACTGAGCTCTATGGAGAGCACAAAGAGATTTAATAAACATCATGTTTTATTTTTGCAAAAAACTTGAGCGTCTCCTTTATTAGTTTCTATATTGCAGTTGTATATTATATATTCTTCAATGTTGAGTTTATTATGTTGAAATAAATGTCTATAGTTACTTATGGTGAATCTTGTATAACTTTTATTGAACCTCGTAAAAGAGTGAAACCTAGAGATTAAGAAGATAAACAAGATGTCGAAAACAAATAAGTCTTGTAATTAAAAATTGAAAACGTCAAAGAGCAAAGTGATTGAAAGAAAAGGAAAGAAACAATTTTCTTGACACGTTAAACGATAAAAAGTTAGAAATTAAGAACTCAATGTGGAGAGAGAGAGAGAGAGAGAGAGTTCTTGCAACAACTTCAAATCTGTTGAATTTTTAAAATGTTCTGTTTTTTTTTTAAATCTCCGAAACAGTTATATGGTAAACAGCTAATGATCCTCGTTTAATATTTCACAATTTAAGTTAAGGTCCCCTGTTTTTGTTTCACTGTAATATTATTGAAGCCCCTTTTGTATTTGTAAATTTTACAGCGTTAAGTTGGCTCATGCAAGTGATATACAACACGTTTGTACATATATATGGATATACATCGTATGCAATTAAATTAAATGAAAACACTCTGCTTTTAATACAACCAAATGGACTTCTTTAAAATCATGCTTGTTTACTTAATGACGTGAATCTTATTTCCAAAATATTTTTTCTTAATAAATTATTATCTGTTGGCATCAATGTTTACTTCTGTGAAAAAAAAACAATAAAAACAGGATTTTTAGAAATCGCGTTGGTTTTGCAGCTGGATAAAGAATGTACCAGTCAACCCCAACTTTACATTTGCAGAATGGATCAAAGAGGTTTTCGAAAAACGTGTCGGCGGCCATTTTTCACTAATTGGAAATGTTTTAAGATAAAAAAACGATAACATCGGAAATGTATTCATTCTTAAGATGCGTCCATTAAATTTGAGTGTTGAGCGACGGAAATATCATTTCAGACTTTTGTGACAAACCAATGAAAATGCTACTTAAATTCAAACGTGGCAGACGAACGAAAATGCTATTTCAAACTTTTGTGTTACAGACAAATGGGAATGCTATTTTAAATTAAAGCGTGGCAGATTAACGAAAATGCTATTAAAAATTTAAACGTGGCAGACGAACGAAAATGCTATTTAAAATTTAAACGTGACAGATGAATGAAAATGCTATTGCAAATTTTTGTGTTACAGACAAATGGGAATGTTATTTTAAATTAAAACGTGGCAGATTAACGAAAATGCTATTAAAAATTTAAACGTGGCAGACGAACGAAAATGCTATTTAAAATTTAAACGTGACAGATGAATGAAAATGCTATTTCAAACTTTTGGGTTACAGACAAATGGGAATGCTATTTTAAATTAAAACGTGGCAGATTAACGAAAATGCTATTAAAAATTTAAACGTGGCAGACGAACGAAAATGCTATTTAAAATTTAAACGTGACAGACGAATGAAAATGCTATTTGACATTTAAACGTGACATACGAATGAAAATGCTATTTAAAATTCAAACGTGACAGACGAACGAAAATCCTATTTAAAATTAAAGCATGGCAGATTAACGAAAATGCTATTTAAACTTCAAACGTGACAGACGAACGAAAATCCTATTTAAAATTTAAACGTGACAGACGATTAAAATTTAAACGTGACAGACAAACAAAAATAATATTTTAAACTTTAGAACATAAGCTTGACACACCAAATGACATTACATTTAAAGCATAAGCCTGACAGACAGACCGACGGAAATAGGCGCTTATAATCTAAAATGAACGGACTCAAGCGATTAGAAATCTATTTCAAACTTAACTGTGACAGATTAACAGATGAAAAAGCCTCATAGATATGCTTCAGGTATAAAAATAAGATGCGTCCGTTCAATTTGAATATTTCGCGATTTAAAGCGTGACAGACCGATGAAGAACTTTAAAGTGACAGAGGATTCAAGTCAAAAACAAGTGTCTAAGATAAGATACATTCAAACCGCGCGTTTAGCGATGAAAGGCCTATTTCAAACTGAAGCCTGTTCATAGATATACGACAACTCATGAAAACAAAAATACAAAATAAAAAACTATATATAATTCTAGTAAAGTTCTGCTAGCAATTGAATTAGCGTTGCTAAGCAACAGATTTGATGATGTTGCAAGAACTCCCTCTCTCTCTCCACATTGAGTTCTTAATTTCTAACTTTTTATCGTTTAACGTGTCAAGAAAATTGTTTCTTTCCTTTTCTTTCAATCACTTTGCTCTCGAATACGCCCCTTTGACGTTTTCAATTTTTAATTACAAGACTTATTTGTTTTTCGACATCTTGTTTATCTTCTTAATCTCTAGGTTTCACTCTTTTACGAGGTTCAATAAAAGTTATACAAGATTCGCCATAAGTAACTATATACATTTATTTCAACATAATAAACTCAACATTGAAGAATATATAATATACAACTGCAATATAGAAACTAATAAAGGAGACGCTCAAGTTTTTTGCAAAAATAAAACATGATGTTTATTAAATCTCTTTGTGCTCTCCATAGAGCTCAGTACACTCTGCTAATCTTTCAGAGACTGAGCGGCATACATTGTTTGGCGCACAGCTCAAACCGCACTTGAGCAATGACAACTCGAATGTGTTCCTTAGGTTAAGCAGTGCTGTGAAAATCCCACATTACAAATAAATATTTAATAAATATTACTGAAAATAAATCTTTCCCTGAAAAAAATGCATCCTACATTAAAGTTTAATATTTAATAAATATTTTTATAAATAAATCTTTCTCTGTATTAAAAAAGCCAGCTTTTGAGGAAAACCGACGAACACAGCTTTATTATCAAGGTCAACATATAAGGTCAACCGGTGTAGACCGAATTTCGTATCTTTTTTGTCTTTCAATTTCCGGGGTTCTTATTCCTTATATGGTCTAGCATAGGTTTCTAAATAATAACGTTATTATTTCAACACGATCCGTAAACTGAAAATGTATCGGAAATGTATAGTTACTTATGACGGACCCTGTATATCTCTCAATGTGAGTCGGTTAAACACACACTATCCACTAAGGTTCGCTATGAATTTGAATGAAATATTATCAGTGTATTTCCCTGAGATTTCTGTCTAAATTGTTGGTGACTCCATTTCTTTTTAAAATCATTACCCGAAATGAAAACTTTTCTCTAGTGATCAGTTATTTCCCTTGGAGATAATGGGTTCTAACAAGAGATGTTGTCGCGGTCGCGCGATCTTTGGTACTTTTGCGATCCTCACCTCGTTGAAAATAAAAACGAGATTTCGACATGTTCCTATTGTCTGGATTTCAATCAAACAGGACCTTTTCCCCAATTTACCTTCCGTGTAAAAGACACCCAACCCGGCCCAGGACATGTAGGTTTTCACACCGTGCAACGCATTAATTCATTTTTTACCCTTTAAATTGTATAACAGATGCATTCAATATTGTCACGAGACTTTATAGCTCTTATTTATGATTCATGTTTTTATGTCATCCTTGTGATTCACACTTTATATATGTACGTGTCTGTAACATGCTTTTATGTTTTGTCGGCGTTGCTAATGTATAGCAACAAACTGTAAATAAGCAAGAATGTTATTGTTAACAGCTTCTTTGGGAGGTGACGGTGGCTAAGTTGTTAACGACACCGACTGACAACCTGGGTGTGCCAGTTCGTTCCACAGAAACACTTTCACTTAAGATGTTGGCAACCTTCACGTAGTCCTTTCTGTATGAACCCGATGTCTTTCGAGAAATAATTTTAACTAGAAAGATAAGGGGGACACGAATGCTTACAATAGAATTATCTGATTCATGCGAAATGAATAAATGAACAGCTTCCTTTTCTTTCCGACACGAAACCGTAACTTGATGAAGATATTTCTTTACACAGTTCCTTTAATTTATTTCGAATGTTTCACCGAGATATGGAACTAGTAGACTGTATCTCTCTGCTGTTAGCGATATTGGTTCAAATCAAGGTTTAGACTCTGCACAATATTTTAATGTTTTAGGACTCTAGATTTCCGCATGGCGTGTTTGCTAAAAGAAATAAAATAGTACTTTTTTCATTAGTAATTTCATCGGGATTAAACATATTTCGGCATGGAACAATGGTGATTCAATAGAGCAATGCTGATAGAACATTCTATGGACCGGAACGAAAAATAACGGAAAATAGCAAAAAAAACATTTTAAATCTTAGGTGACGAAAATCCGAAATATACAGAAACTTGTGTTCAATTCAGTATCCTTTCTGGAAGTGATTTTGATTTGATTTTGAATCACCATGATGTTGGGATTATTTTTAACTATTTAAAAGAAAACAAAATGTACACGCTCTTTTTATGTTTAGTTTTGTTTTGTTTGTTTTACAGCATACCAACAAAATCCATGGGTTATTTAATGCCGAAAAAAGTTGTCAAATATAAACTTATTTTATACTCCTAGAAAACATTAATCTTCGGCAGTTGTAATCTTCTTTATTAACAACATGATTGACCCTCAGCCATCGCCTTCTAGTATCTATTTGGGAGGAAAACCAAAAAAAAAGAGATGTAAGATTTTGATTTTTAGAAGAATCAGATTGAATAATACGGTTGGGAATAAACTTATTGATGCTAGGGCATGACGTGACCGGCCGATTGATCGGATCGGGCCTCTCCGACTTCCCGTCTAGCCGAAGTAAGGGCCGAAGTTGGAGTGTTGCAAGTCACGTGGTCATTTATGCAAACCAGGCTATAAACCGCTCAGCAACGAGGATCCCGTTCTAAAACATCACGGGTCGCCCCGTTTTTTGTGTAGGTGGGTAGGTGGTGGGGTTACCCCTCTGTATGGGGTTACAGTCGGCGAATACGTGGCCCCGCCGACAGAGCGATCGTTATGTTTAAAAGTCTACACCATTTTACTTATGTTTTACATAATTTACTGACAGGCGAGTTTTATCAATGGAGTGTTTTGGATGTAGAAAGTGCAACAAATAAGGTTTATTTCATTTGCATTATTCAGATGTTTTAGAGTCTTATCCTCATCTTGTTTGTTACATGTTTTGTATACAGTTGGTTTGTTTTGTAGGCGTATATTTAAAAAATACCTAGTCTATAATCGATAGTTTCTATTTAACCTACACATGTATTCTTACAGATACTAGCACTCGGTAAGAGTGGACCTGGTAGTAGTGGTAATTAAGAAGTGTCTATACATTCTTTAAAAGCTCAGAAATTAAGACTTCGCCGCTTGATGCAACTTTGGATGGTAGTTGATAGGGTTTTTAAATAGGGTAGGCCAAACATGTAGAAAAGGCTGGGAAAATGTATGTCATGGTAATGGAGGGAAGTAGAGATAAGCCTCTGCCCAATAAGTTTAGTTTCGTCCCCGAGATAAATATAACGCTATAGAGGTTATATGAGACCTGGGCGTAATGCTAAGTAAGAGTATTATTTGAATCATTCGGACTATTGTTCTTATCTTGGATGTCATTCTCACAACGTTTCGGCCGATGTAACCCCCGACCTTTTTCAGGTGCATATTGTTGAACTCTGGAATATGTATGGAATTTCGAAAGGAATCTTTTTATTTAATCCACGAGGGTAGCTGGCAACGACCCGTGGCGTAACAAATATACGTGCGATGTAATAATCAGTTTTAAGTGACAGTCTTCTGGGGGTTGAAGGTTCAATCCTCAGTGCGGGTGATACAAAAAAATGCAATTACGAATTACTGAATACTTCTAGCTGGTCATGGCTTACGGTACGAGATTAAGCTACTTCCGTGGGTTAAATAAAAGGGTTATGTTCGAAATTCCGTATGGATTCTCGAGTTCGATAAAAATTCCTGAGTTAGACCAGATGAACCTGAAGAATGTCGGAGGTAACATTGGCCTAAATGTTGCGAGAATAGCATTGAAGATGAGAACAATAGTCCGAATAATACAAATAATACAAGGAAACTAATAGGTAACTCAACATTCCTTAAAGCTCACAAATTGGAGCCTCTCAACCGGATTCGCAGACGATTTGAACGCGAAATGAGAGCCATCTAGCTTAATGAATGAAATAAAGGATTGAGTGAGTACAGAGTGAATCCATTTTTGTAAATTATGTTTTATGGGAAAGACCATAATCTCTGTTAAAACTGGACTGGTAACGTAATATCGAGTGAGGTTTCTAGCATGTTACATTATTCGGACGCATAAGACCTGGCTCTATAATTATATAGTTCTTAGAAGAAACGGGACTTTCTTTTATTTTTTCAGTTTCCACTGAGAGCTTCCACTTTATTGTAACAAAAGTTTTGGTGTAAAATAATACATTTTTTTCAGAAATAATTCACTTGGAATAAGGTAACATAAGATTTAATAAGAAATTAATTATTGTTTCTTAACAGAATAAAAAAACCTGCATGGACGCTGTTGCTCAGAGCACTCTTCGTTGTCTAAACAAAGTTTAAAACCGACTCCGAAATCTAGTGGGGGATAATCTCTTCTGCTACTGACAGCTTTTCTCGCAGAAAAAATGTTGCTTGTCTCTCTTACTCTATCGTTATTTCCATAGAAGATGGTTGATTGAGCTCTTATATATGGTTCCATGTCGTAAAATATCCACAGAGAGAACTCGCTTTTCTACCATAACGAAAAAACTTTCCTTTTTTTCTTCTCCATCTATCTAGCGTCAGGCAGAACTTCCACAAACAGCGTTTCGTCGCAAAGGAATCTGTGAAACATTACCACGGGACTGCTTCCCTGCATATTACAACAGTCGTTTTCAAATCCAATCTCAACACTCCTGTTATATGGAACGTTCCCCACCAATGATTCCCGCTTAGTCTATCCCACCAATATTTCCAAATCCTCTCATAATATTCTTCATTACTCAACTGAGAATCATTTAATCTCATTAACCATTAGTTGCTTTTGACCTTTATAAGTGGTGATTCATATATAAAAAGACGTTTTATTAGCAGCAAAAATGTCGTTTATAAAATACTTTTTGATTTGTATACAATAGCTGATTCAGCAAAACGGCAACCTCAACAAACATCATCATCTTTTCTTTATTTCGTACACAAATTATTCTAATTTTCTACCCTTTATAAACATTTACAATTTCTTACTCATTCTTTTTCATAAGCAAATTATTTCTACTTTCCCCGCTTCTCCAACTTCAAGTTCATGCGTTAGTTTATTCGGTACAAACGTTGTTTCATTTCTTGTTATTTGTTTGTTTGTTTGTTGTTGTTCCTTTTAAGCTAAATACATCAATACGATTACATTAATTAAAGAAAACTCGGCCTGTGCATGTGCGTTTTTTTTATTGTTCCACGCTGCAATCGGTTATATTGTGTCAAGTTACGCGTTTCAAGTCTATATAGCATTCAAGGAGTTTTCAAGTAAATCGAGTGTCGTGGTGGAGTTTGGGTTACGGGTTAGGGTTGGGTTGGTTTTGTAGCAGCGCAAATGTACGGATTGACGTTTAAACGCATCCGCGCAAGGAAGAGAAAGAAAAATTGTTGAGGTTTATTGTTTTCTTGTTTCTTTGCGATCATTTTTGCTGTTCTTGCGAAAAATGTACTTTTTTGTGTTCTTTTTTGTTTCAGTTTTCGCATTGATGGAGCATTTCTAGAAATTTCGTTTTAAGAACCACTGCCATTTTGCAAAGACATTAAACGAGTCCTCTTCTTTTTTCTTCTTTCTCCGTTCATTCTTTTTACTTGTCCTTTTAATATTTTCTTCTTTTCTGTCGGTAGTTTTCATTTTGTTATTCCTCACAATCCCGTCAGTTTTTTTCTTTGTCTTTTTTCTTCACTCTCTCTCGTTTTCGTTCGTTTCTTTTTGTTTTGTTTTTAATTGTCTCTTTTTCTAATATTTTCGTTCTTTCTGGTTTCCCCATCCCCTCATTTCTTTCTTCCTCTCCTTTTCTTTCCCATCGTATTTATTGTTTATTTTCTGTCCTTCATATTTGTCCTTCCCTTCTCTTTCCTTATATTGGCCTCTCCCAATTTCATGTTCATTTTGTTCTCTTTCATCGATTCTTTTATAGATTTTTTTTTCCGAACAAATAACAGCATTTCGTTTTATTTACTGTTACAAATTCAGTACGACACAATTATGGTTAACCCGATATAGATAATATAATACCTATTTCGTTCTTCAAATGAAACCGATATATTTAGCCGTAAGTGACCTACATAATAATTACGAACTACTTTTATAGAAGGTAGCAAAGAGGAGTACGCATCACTTAGCCACATACTGATCTATAAATAATATTTCGCAAGATGGCTCACCTTTTCATTAAAACATGAATTTGTTTTTGTTCGATGGATAAACCATTAATCAATAATATTTCGCTGTTTAAAGTGACATAACTATTGAACCTTAAAACGATTTCCCTTATATAAAGACATTTTCAAGCTCGATTTATGTGTCTTGGCGGGAGAGATTGAGACAGGGTTATCTGCCTTTGACAGATTACATAATCAGAACACACAGATAAAATCTACGTTACGCTTAAAACCACCGACCCTGTTGGCATCCGTGTTCAATCACGTCTGAAGTGAAGAGTTCTAATCAAAGAGGAGTAATTGTGATTATCATCTAGTGTGCTCTTAGTTTTACAGCCAAAGGGAGACAACTCCGATTTTACCAAAAGATGAAAACTATGATTTTTGGAAAGTTTTACTTTGGAAACTTGATTTAAATGCCATTTTAAATTTATAAACTCATATATATATATATATATATATATATATATATATATATATATATATATATTGTATACTTTATTTTGTTATCTTTTTCAAACAAACCTTTGTATGTCCTTTCCCACGTTACTTATATAATTACCTGCATACCCTTGCGCCTCTCTTTACCCCCTCTCATTCTTTCATTCTATCGAACATTTAGTTAATTCATCTCCACCTCCCCTTCCTCAACACGCACACTTAGTTTTACTCACACCTTTTGCCTATCTATCTGTCTATCGCTTTCCGTTTTGACTCCTGTTTCCTCGAGCTTTAATATTGTTGAAGCGGAAGCATTTTTGACAAGCGGCAGGATGTCAGGGTATTTGCACCGAAAATGAAAATAATATATGAGAAATAAAACAGAAATAAAAATGCGAAGAGATACATTAAAAAAAACGGATTAAAATTAATTAATGGGAGAGGGAGAGGGAGAGGGAGAGGGAGTGAAGACTAATAGAAATTAAATCAATTCATTCAACAACAACAACAAAATCTACAAGCACAAATAAAATTTGAAAACCAGGAAAACAAGGAATAATAATGAGAAAACAAAAAAGAAACGACAAAAGAAAAGAGAGAAAAAGAAAAAAAGATAAGGGGAAACTAAATGGTTCTTTCTTCATTTGCGGTGCTGAAAACTGCATTTCAATTCCCGGCAGCGACCTGACATAATCAGAATGTCATCGCTTCCTCTGCCAGTGCAGTAACCCAACTATCCTTCCATTGAGAGTTGGTTTTCCAACAAGCATTTATTTATTAATGATCAGGCTTTTATTGCTACGGATGGCCGTAAATAACCAATAACTTCCCTCCGTCTCTCAGAATACTAACCCAGTCTAATAATACTTTACAATAATTTATTGATATAAAAAAAAAAAAACAACAAAAAAACAAAACTAAAATAGATTGTTATAGTAACGAATGATCAAAATACTTTTATTAATATCGCTATCTCCTATACTTGCCTAGTCTAATAATACTAAACCAGTAGTAATAATGAATATAAGAATACAGCAGAAATGTCAGTAAGTGACGCCAAGATGCAATAAAACATGAAACGACGATTCAGAGCGTTGTTTGCAACTGTTACAACGCAAGAATAACGTGTTTTCATGTCAATATGTTACAATGGAGGCAACATGGAACCACTACTTAACCCCGGAGACAAATCGACAGTCAGCTGAGTGGACAGAAGCAGGTGAAAGTCACTCAAAGCGACAAAAGACGCAAACATCAGCAGGCAAGGTTTTGGCTTTCGTATTTTTAGATGCGCAAGGTATTTTGTTCATTAATTACCTTGAGAAAATATGAAACATCGGTAGAGAATATTATATAGCATTATTGGTGTGCTTGAGGGAAGAAATCGCCCGAAACAGCGACAAATGAAGAAAAAAAGTGTTATGAAACAAAGACAATGCACCGTGTCAAAAGTCGATTGAAACAATGGCAACACTATATCAATTGAACTTTGAGCTGCTTCTTCACTCATCCATCGAGATTGGGTAAAATTGTTTGAATCAGGAGAATGTGAGTTGTAAAAGCCATATGAAGCCAGTTAAATATTAAAAATAAAAAAATGCAACCCAATATTAAACTTTATCTGTTCGCTATATATCTCTCTTTTTTTTAAAACTATGGGTTTAATAGTATTACTACTTATGGTTATACGACCTTTGCTTTTATGATGTTCTTTTCATATCTTTTTATTTATCTACTTAGAGAGAGAGAGAGAGAGAGAGAGAGAGAGAGAGAGAGAGAGAGAGAGAGAAAGAGAGGGAGAGAGATATGGGTACACACTGTAATCACAAAATTAAAACGAATTAGAGTAATAGAATGAACTTAGTAAGCGATAGATCACTTGGTTAGTAAATTGCAAATTACGGCTAATTGGAACAACCAAATTAGATAAGGGCAAAGCTGAAAATTTACAAATCTAAAATCTAAGTGGTAATAAACCACATCGTTAATCCAAATTGCAACCCCCTATATATATATATATATATATATATATATATATATATATATATAATTATTTTATTATTTATTTATATAAACATGTACATGATCTGTGAAATTGGCATGTTATAAACAACAAAGGTTCTGTAAGAGAGTCTATTGTGAAGCACACATTGTTCAATCACCAATAGCATCTATCCTGAACCGATGTTGCTTGTGTCTAGTGACAAGGCAAAGTCCAGGACAACTGGAAACAATGTCGGGATAAGCAGAGAGCTCTCCTACATACAACATCTGGTATTCCCAAATGGTTACCCATTTAGTACTAACCATGCTAAACGTCGCTTAACGTTGATGCTCTAACGGAATCGGTGTGACAACGTTATTATTCCGTATCATGCTATACAACATTGGAATTATTCATATATGCATTACGTGTCGACTGGAAGACGGATCAAGATTTTTTTATTTGTTTCATTCGCACATCTTTAACATGCTTAAACGAATTTTCTTTTCTTTTCTAATGTTTCAACAGGACTTGTACTTTCCTGTGAGTTTTATTTACACACACCAAAAACGAATATTTTATTACGAAATATGGTAGCATACAACTAGTAAAAGTTATTATTTTAGATGGATTTTATGTCCATTTTTTACTGAGCTGTCATGGACGCCTCGCTGCAGATTCTACACATCAGTCACACGCATGCGCAGACAGTCATTATAAAATATCACATAGAAGTACAGAAAATATCACTTTCCTTCGCCCACAAATCTTTTATTGGCGACACCGAACGTCTAATATTGTGGAATAAATATTCTTGCTTTCCTTATTAGTCTGCAATAAATGTCAGACGTTTAATAGTCTGTAAGCAGTGGTGGGTTTGAGAACCACACCCAGTGTCTGTATGGGCGATCAAGCGGGTAAAGAAGCGGTATTTGGCCATATGGAGTTGTGAATCGTCTCCACGTATGTGATTCGTTTAACGATGTAGAGTTTAATTTTCCTTTAATGATCGTTGGTATAGTTTCCCTGTTTTGGATTATTTAATAGCGAAGCACAGTAGCTATTTTATACGGTTTATTGAACACAAGATGCTACTTTACTAACTTTGAACTGGAGACTAGCACCTTTCCTAAAATTATGAAAGTTAACTAACGTATGACAGTTAACTACATCCTGTCGTTATAACCTAATTTCGTACGGCATAATAACGTTGACACACCGGTTTTTGTTTGATCACCCAAGTTAAGCAACGTTTAGCCTGGTCAGTACAAGATGGGTGACAATTTGGGAATACCAGCCGCTATATGTGGGAGGATAACGACTCTTCTCTTCAAAACAAAACGAATGTCAACATGCCCCTTGACCAGTATATACATGCGACTGGGGACCGCTTGTGAATTTAATATTCCCTAGGAACCCCTTCCTACGGAGGAAGCCTGTTCAACCTGCCCAGGGTGAATTCCGTACCACATACCAGGTGATGCTCCAATTTGGGAACTTTGAGAGGGGCGAGTTGCTTTATAATTACTATTAACCCCAAGACGATTCTGGCTCAGAGTTGTTGTACCTATCAGGTTCCTATATATGAGATAAATAGAATGTTTCCTGTGTATGATATAAAACTAGGGTAGCGGAGTCGAAAGGCATAAATAGCAACTCATAGGATTCCAAAATTCCGATTCCGACGCCTAAGATTCCAAAATTCCGAACCGACTCCTAGGATTCTAAAAATTCCGACTCCAAAAATTCCATAATGTC
Source organism: Sepiola atlantica (assembly GCA_963556195.1). Classification (NCBI taxonomy): domain Eukaryota; kingdom Metazoa; phylum Mollusca; class Cephalopoda; order Sepiida; family Sepiolidae; genus Sepiola; species Sepiola atlantica. Next base: position 111,959,270 of record OY744527.1, read on the forward strand.
CGAGTCCTTATTTTAAAATATCTTGATTCTTCATATAATAAAAATATCTAACTCCTACCATTCTTAAAAGTTCGACTCCTATAACCTCCTACTCTGACTCCGCGACTTTGCATGAAACGGCATACAATCGTATGCACATATATTTACATCATAAATATAGAAAAATATATATCTTAAATATATATCCTGATTTACCAAAATGACTCGAGTCTGAATTGATCCGAAAAACGTTGATATGCCGTAAAAAAGTATAGATTGGATAACATTCATATAACATTATATAAACTTAGAATAAGATGTATATGTGAATACGCGCATTTGTGAGTGTGGATTGGGTTTAAATGTTAGTAGATCTCTCTGTCGTATGCTTTCGTATATGCGGCTGTGTTTGTGTTATTTATAATAACACTTTTTCAGTAGTAAGCCAACAAAACGGAAACGTCTGACATGGCTAGATAATGTTTAGTCTCACCCAACTTAAGATTAAAAAAAGGTTTCAAGACGAACGAATATATTTGTTTTAAGTTATATATTTTTAAATAACACTGCATACCTACTTCTCACTTAATTGGAAGGGAAAATCCAGATATTCAATTTTGCTATAACCCAAACATGACCCTATTTGAAAGAGAATATTTCATTTAAAATCATCGTTTTACAAACGAAAAAATAGAAAGGGGGGGGGTGTGATTGGGTCTGTTGTTTATTTATGTATTCGTGTATTTATTGTTTTTATTAATTTTGTTTAGTTAAATTATGTTATCTATTTTTTTGTATATTTATTTATTTATTATTTTTAATTATGGAAGACGTTTCCTACGTTAGTACCGATATTAAAAGCTATTTTGTTAATATTGGCTTGGTTCTCTCCAAATATGATCTGAGGTTAAGATCGGATTCTAACTCTGCCTGATGAGATCTCAGTTTATAATAACTGTTGATCGATAACATCGACATGCCAGTGTCGCAGATTTTGTTCATGTGTTTTGCCTTTTACCTGCAATAGTTTTACATATTTTTTCTTAAATAAGAAGAAAATGTTGATGTTTTTTGCTTGACTTCTCTTTGTGATCTTTTGTAAAAGGCTCCAAACTGCTTGGAGTGCAGCTGTTGTTGAGAGGGTGCGAAAAAAGAGATAATGTGGAACGCGACGGCGGAGATCAACACCATCCTAAAAGAATACTTCTAGATGTGTTTCCGGCAGTTGATGGATCGGTGGGCTAAGTGTGTGCAAGCACAAGGTGCCTACTTTTAAGGGGATCAGGTCCCAACCCCGTCACGTATTTAAAATATTTTTTCTGGCCTAAGGTCGGATAGCTTTTAGACAGACCTCGCATATATATATATATATATATATATATATATATATATATATATATATATATATATATATATATATATAGACAGTATTTTCTATTTAAGACAAATATCGTTAATTATGACACTTTATGTCTGGATATCTTTGTGAAGATTCTTTCCATTAGCCGAATCAGGGTCTTTGTTAAAACTTTATACATCAAAACGAAAAAAAAAACAGCCATTAACAGAATCAGTTTTAATACTAGCGATATTCTAAAATGTTTATAATGTTAACTTTAGTTCCGTATTAATAATATAATTCCCGCCAAAACTACCTATTAATTGTCTTTACCTGATTCTCCTCAAGATGGACCCGGAATGGTTCGAAAGTACTGGGGACACCAACGATTATAGCAGATTCATCGATCAATTCCTCACCAAAACGAAGACCCTGATTCGTCTAATGAAAAGGATATATATATATATATATATATATATATATATATATTATTTATTTATGCACACACAGAAGTAATCCGTGTACGCGTTTCATATATGTATATGTATATATATAAATGTGTGTGTAAAATCTATTTTTAGTGAAAACTCTTTATTAGACGAGGTTATTTCGATCTTTGCGGAAGGACGTTATTTCTATCGGCTTATGCAAATTACGGCATAACAAAAAAATGTGTATGTTGGCGAGATCGAACTTGCACCAACCGTGCATTCCTCGTCTATGTGATTAACGAGACAAAGTACTTGGTTGCTTTCCTTCCCATTTATCCATTCGGCATCTGCCAAAGTCTAAGCTATTACGTCACAGAAGAAATATCTACGACTTCCTGTTTCTTAGAATAAGCCGGGAAGAGTCTTGCAAAGGTCGACGCATGTGGAAATAACCCTAAATCTCAATTAACAAAGGCGGTTGCTAATACGGCCTCACTTGTCAGCGAGTAATTAAGAAAGGGCTGAAAGAAGATGGCATCTTGATGCTGAAAAACGGTAAAATCCAACAATGCCGTTCACACATCGGCATTACTGGAGCGCATGGGCATTCTGAAAATTCATGGCCTCCGCGTGCAATTAACATTCGTACTAAAGAATATTTTCTTCGCCGTCCACTTGATAGTGGATATCATAATAAAATACACTTGGAAAATGTCATAAGTTTGAGAGTGCAGACCCCCAAATACGTCAAAACAGTACAAAATACTGATATGGTAAAATTGCGAAAAACTATGATTATTTTGTATTCTCACTTTTACGTCTTAAGCGACGCACGTGCTCTGGGGATATTTTTCCCCGCACACGCGGTCGCCATTTCTCTATGTTGTCATGGTGGATTACACACAAGGAAAAGAATAGTAAATCCATAGTTTGATTAACATTCACATACATTTATTCGCAAATGGGAGTCACAAAACAAGTAATATAATACATAACATAATGCATAAAGGGAGATTTACAGATATATACGCACAAAACAAAGAATACGTTAAAGCCCCAATACAATAAATAAATACACGGATTACCAGGGTCTTAGATATATATGATACTTATATTGTTTCCTGCAGCGATATGTTGCAAGGAAAAGGATAGCGATTAAGTCGTCTTGCTTGAGTGCAAGAGACGGCGATATGAAGGCACGTGACGAGCACAGCATAAGGGGTTTTAAAGGTCATGCAAAAAGTAAACAGCCGGTCACACCATATCCGAGTGGTTTAGAAGATGCGCCAGATCGACATAGTGATAGAATCTTGTTATGAATTTCCCACGCAAAGACAGAACGAGTTTTATAAACTCTCGTACAGAAAAGCTCGTTCTCTAACGAGAATAAATCCAAGGACGATAACTAAAATAATTATGGCTTAACAACAATCGCATGTTAATCGGGCGTAACCACATCAGAGATACACTAGTTCTAACGGAGGTCGATTTATTTAAAGAAATGAGATAAGAATAAACTGCATAGGTTTGGTATCATTCCTACTAAATTTGAGATACATTTTGAGAGATCACTTTCAGCACAAAGAAACATTCAAACAAAATATATTGCTGTATCTTAAAATCGGGAAACTAAAGACTTTTCTACGTTTGAATGCTAATACTGGTCAAACCTGTCTATAAAACTTACTGTTTCAGTTAGAAGAAATAATTATATAGAAAGTAAGGTGTTTGTTCCAGAGAATAAGATATTATTGAGAACACAAACGTAATAAACAGTTAAACGTGAACATTTCTGACTTAGTAAATGAGACTGCTATTTAAATGGTCTGAGACTAATTAAACATATTTAATATGCATCTCATATAGGACCTTGTTTTCGAAAAGGAAACAACGATTTTTTTCATTGTCAGTCAGCCATATTGTATTTATAATACAGAGTTGTGAAAAATACGTGTAACATTACTAACAAAGCAAGTAGGATGATCTAATATTTGATGAAGTGTATTAAGACTAACTATGTAAACATTCTTGTTTCCCTTTAGGAACAGGGTTCTATGTTGGATGCATGTCAGAAGTTCTTTTGTGTATTTTTGCTCGAGGGTTATCTTCCGAAAGCGATCCTTGGTCTTCTGATAAGCTGCATAAATTAAAGATCCTGGTAATTCCTTATTTATTCACGGTTGTTTTTTTCTATGTGCAGAAACAATCTTCAAGTTACACTGAATTGTTTCAAATTTCGGTAAGAAAACATAAATAAAGACTTGGTCACAAGCATTTAGCATACCATTATTTACTTATATATGCTCTGTTGTTTAATGTTAATATTAATCGAGCTTTTACATAGGATAATTTTAGTCAATTAAAAAAATATGTACACAAATTTTTTATGCATATATTCATCCGACACATCTAAGCAATGAAAAATAAATGCCTGTAGAAAGGCTTGTTTACTCAAAATATTTGGATAAAAATAAAAATAAATGTTTGCATCTATTTGAAAAGAAAATCTTGCATCGTGTATTCTGTTTTTTTTTCTTCATCTGATTTCATATTTGTCACAAACCGATGATTCTAAATGTAGCTCGATTACTTTCAATACGTATACACGTGCCAGCGTGATCGCTAAACCTATCACGACTTTTAAAACTGTCTCTCTAATGATATCGGGTGAAATCGGATATCTTCGATGACGACGCAGATAGATCTCAACAACGAAAAAAAGTGTTTGTACACCACTAAGAAAGGCGTGTTAATTCGAAATATTTGGATTAAAATTAAATTAAAAAATAAATGTTTTATTCATTTGAAAAAAAATTTTTTCGCATCGTGTAATCTTTTTTAAAAATCTGGTTGAATATATATATATATATATATATATATATATATATATATATATATATATATATATATATATCATTAATTAAAAAAACACGCATTGTGTGTTCGCTTCATACAAACTTCAAATAGAAATAATCGTATTCTAATGTTTCCTTGACATCTTGTTAATCGAATTTGTCAATTCCGGTTCGTTCGACTTTTGGGATTCCATATACAGTTATTACTATTAATATGTATTCCATGTTTGGCTTTTTTACTACATGCAATAATACTTATGTCTCACTGATGATTTTTAAATAATACTATAAAGAATACACCAAACATCCAAAATACATAATTATTGTGACTGATTATTATTTAAGCTATAGAACATATATTGGGACGGGCCTTCAGAATTTGATAGTCGAAATAAGGTTATTTTAGTTAAAAGAAATCGAAAGGTTGCGCATCAATAAATATACCTAATTCTGAATTTCAGATAGAAATTCAGAAAAATAGTTAGGTTTCTGGAGAAACGCGACAGCTATGAGCAGTCGATTCGTTGCAATAATGTCTGCATGTGCGTGTGATCGAAAAAATGGGCATTTAAATAGATTTCACTAGAAATGTAGTTCCGATCAACTTAGACTTTGTTTTGGCAGAGTCGAGATTTTAGATGGATTAACCCTTCCTCTAAACGAGCACCTTTTTTAATTAGCTCAATAATAATAATCACCATTTTGATATGATGATGTATAAATAGTAGGAAACGCTTTAGGCTCATAGAGCTTCTTCCTTTTATGCATATTTTCATAGTACGCCATTCAATATATGAGCAAATACTTACAAACTTGTGTGTAGATCTTTTTTTAGACTGGATGATTTCCATCAACTTTAGAAATCTATTAAAAAAGATAATGACACAACATTCGAGTCTTCGACATTTATTCCTTTCTTTCCTCCCCACTCTCTCTCTCTTGCTTGTTTTATATTTTGCATAATCGAAATACTTTCGGAAATCAGATTACTAATCTAGAGCGACATAATCGATAACAAATTATTATTGACTATTAGAGAAAATAAAAACGTTGCGGTGATTAAAACTTTTTCTCATTTTGTTATTTAATAAAACGATTTTGTGATCATCTAATTCGTTATCTCTTAGTTCAAGTAAATTGGTTTATTGTCATTGCTTTTTAGCCTTTAAAATTGCCAATACATGTGAACAAGCACGTTTCGTGAAAGTCAAACGTGACTTTAGTCTGGTGTTCGAATTCTACGACCGGTAGTACAGTTATAAATAGCCAAATTTATGAGTTTCGGTAAAAAAACAGATCGGTGTGGTAAAGTTGGTATTAGGCCTAGAGGGTTCAGCCGATCTCTTCCCAACAAGAACATTTACAGGGGAAATCAAATTCACAAGCTGCCCTTAACCGCATGTATATATAGGTCATAAGAAGGCAACATACAGCATTCGATATTCTAAAATGACCACATACCAAAATGGTCACCCGACCAGACTCTACGTCGCTTAACTTCGGTGATCTAAGGACAACTTGTGTGTCAAAGTTAATATGCCATATGTTGG
>OY744527.1:111975423-111982923 GCA_963556195.1 Sepiola atlantica
TGAATTAATTAAAATCCAAAGATGGTTCAATCACACGCGAAGTGTTTTTATAATATTTGATTTGGTTCATTCTTTAGCATTGCCGCCATCTTAAGAATATTCCCCAAAGTTTTCAATTTGTATAATTTACGACTTATGTGAAATGGAACGGATTTTCCCAGCGGTTGGGAGATCTGTCTAAAATGAAATGAGACTTGATTAAAACTATATTTATCATCAACGTAATTGATGTTATTCCCTTTTAAAATAGTAGGGTCAAGCTCTATTTAGAAAGTAATTGGAATGATTATGGGAATAATCACCATGAAAACAAATTAATTGCATAGCTTTTTTAAAAATAGCGGAGTCATGATCTGTATAAAACGACGCGAGAGTGATTGTTAAGAATATAATTTTTTGGAAGTTTTTGTCACCACTTATCAAGGCTAAGAACCACTGGAGGTAAAGGGTAATGGGATGGGACGATCTCCAGCCGAAATTGATCAATGCAATGAATTAAGTTTGATTATTTATGTGAAGGTTCACGACAAGTACTTGTTGACATTGGGTTTGAAGACGACTATGTTGTAATCGCAAGGGAAGCAGTCTGTAAAAATATTTCACAGGCAAGAGGCCTTTGCAAAGAAGCTCTGTCTTTGAAAATTCCTCCTAGGGCTAAGCACATCATGGAAGAAGGGGACATCTTTTTTCCATTGTGATTAGAAAACTAGTTCTTGCTGTGAATGTTTTACAGAGAGAAACTAGAGATTGGAGCTCAATCGAGCACTTTCCATAGAAGGAATGATAGAGTAGAAAAAGAATAGCAATATTTTTTCTGCACAGAATGGGGCTGTAAGGAAGGAAAGATATCATTCCCTACTAGATTTCGAACTCGATTTTGAACTCGGCCTGTCACCATAATTAGAAGTCAATTTTATATTGTTGAAAATAGTAGACAAAGTCTATCAGAAAAGTAATAAAACTGATTATAGAAAAAATAATATATTTATCATGCTTTAGTATAGCTTCTTGAAGACGGGATTTGTCTCAAAAGTAATGAAGTTTATTGTAGAAAAACATAAGTATCATCATCATAATAACAAATGAATTCGTAGAATTTGGTATATTCGGACTACTTTTCTAATCTTGGGTGTTTTTATCACAACGTTTCGGCCGATGTAACCTCCGATATAGCTTCTTGAAGACGGGATTTGTCTCAAAAGTAATGAAGTTTATTGTAGAAAAACATAAGTATCATCATCATAATAACAAATGAATTCGTAGAATTTGGTATATTCGGACTACTTTTCTAATCTTGGGTGTTTTTATCACAACGTTTCGGCCGATGTAACCTCCGATATAGCTTCTTGAAGACGAGATTTGTCTCAAAAGTAATGAAGTTTATTGTAGAAAAACATAAGTATCATCATCATAATAACAAATGAATTCGTAGAATTTGGTATATTCGGACTACTTTTCTAATCTTGGGTGTTTTTATCACAACGTTTCGGCCGATGTAACCTCCGATATAGCTTCTTGAAGACGGGATTTGTCTCAAAAGTAATGAAGTTTATTGTAGAAAAACATAAGTATCATCATCATAATAACAAATGAATTCGTAGAATTTGGTATATTCGGACTACTTTTCTAATCTTGGGTGTTTTTATCACAACGTTTCGGCCGATGTAACCTCCGATATAGCTTCTTGAAGACGGGATTTGTCTCAAAAGTAATGAAGTTTATTGTAGAAAAACATAAGTATCATCATCATAATAACAAATGAATTCGTAGAATTTGGTATATTCGGACTACTTTTCTAATCTTGGGTGTTTTTATCACAACGTTTCGGCCGATGTAACCTCCGATATAGCTTCTTGAAGACGGGATTTGTCTCAAAAGTAATGAAGTTTATTGTAGAAAAACATAAGTATCATCACCATAATAACAAATGAATTCGTAGAATTTGGTATATTCGGACTACTTTTCTAATCTTGGGTGTTTTTATCACAACGTTTCGGCCGATGTAACCTCCGACTTTCTTAAGGTGTACTTTGTCGAACCTCAGTACACCTGAAGAAGGTCGGAGGTTACATCGGCCGAAACGTTGTGATAAAAAACACCCAAGATGAGAACAGTAGTCCGAACATACTAAATTCTACGAATTATCAACCCTCATCTAAAAAATTCCGCAACAAAATAACCAAAGTTTATCTTGAAAGGTATGATATTGATAGTGTAAAAGTAGATTTATTCTCAACATCTGTATAATAATAATAATACGCCAAAGCAATACGTTCGTACGATCGCCCTGCACTATGATTTTTAAATATAGGACGACCAGATCGCCGAATATGCAATGAAAAAAAATCTCGTTGTTGTGTTGAACGTGAACTTTAACTAAAATACACTTTCTTGACATTCGGAATAGGATCAACGTGTAGTAAATTTTCTGTCCAAATATGGTAGAATAATATCGTAGGATCTGCGTTCGCGCTTTATGTTCACAGAATAGAAATATATCAAATTCCTACAAGAGTTTTGCGTATATGTATATATATATATATATATATATATATATATATATATATATATATATATATATATATTCGATTATGAATTACTTAGAGCTTTTTTAGACTATATATAAGGTTTTTAGATTTGTATGGTTAGGTTTCCTTCCTCTTATCTATTTGCCTATCTGATACCATAGGTACTGAAGCTTTTTAAATTTTTTAATTATATTTTTTTGTATGCATCTTTATTCTTATATAATTTTATATGCTTACTACCATATCACAGCATAGTTTTTAAGGGTATGTTTTGAACGTATTATATATATATATATATATATATATATATATATTATATGTATATAGTTTTTAATTATTTTGTATATATATATATATATACATATATATATATATATTAGTGAAATAATAACTGAGTTGTATCTACATTTGGTTACTGGGGAAGTGGCATTTTCATCAATACTACTGAAGAGCTATACATTTACTAGTTGTTCTGCTTTTAAACCTTAGAAACAGTTACATGGTAAACAGCTGATCATCTCCATTTTCTATTTCACAATTTGAGTTAATGTGCCTTGTTTATGTTCCACTGTTATATAGTTGAATGCCCGTTTGTATTTGTGAATTTTCAAGCGGTAAGTCGGCTTATTCAAGTTGTAAGTCCTTTAAACTGCATTTTTCCGTTTATAAATTACTAAAAGCTTCTTTAGACTAATGTATATATATATATATATATATATATATATATATATATATAACCGCATATATTCGGAAACAACATAAAGCAAAGTACTTAGTTTAAGAATGTTTATATTTGAACAAAGGTAGTACAATAATATTGTAGGGTTTGTGTCGCGCTCGACGTCCATGGAATACACAACCTTAGAATTTCCGCTAGTAATACAGTAATATGCGAAGCCATGACTAAGAAAAGAAACTCATCACTAACGTAAAACCGAAACAAAATTACAGAAATAATTAATCAAAGAATAACAAACAGTTCTTGGGCATGCTTATTAAATTTAGTAGTCAGTGCTCAGATGTCTGACCAGTTGAGCTCAAACTAAAGAAACCGAGACAAAAGCAGCCAGAAAGTTGGTTTATAAGTAGACTGGGATGTTCCATTATTCTTAATACACCAAGGAAATTGTGGTTATATATATTTTTTCCAGACAACATAGAAAGTGTTCAAAGAAAAGCGATGTTGTTACTTATTTCTAAATGTGTATGGTCAGTCAAGACCGAAGTCGGCCACTATAGCAGCTAGAATTACAAGGTAAGCAATATTATCCCAACATATAATAAGGATAAATTATTCATTTCCTTCAATAATAACAACCTCTTAATAAATATTAAAAGATAAAATAACATACTAAATATCTGACTAAATCTCGATTTGTCCTCATTAACTAAGATGGCGGATTACTATTCTTGTTGTCGAATGTTGTTATTGATAATACAAAAGGGAAATAAGATAAGTTTGTTTTATAAAAAAGAAAAGCATATTTTGCTTATCAAAACAATATAAAAGTAATTGATAGAGTGAAGTCACATTGATGTAACTCCTTGCGGAAGGCTACAATGTTATATCAGTAAATATTGCAAACTAAAAGTATCAACCACAAAACAAATTCCAAAACTCACACTTATAATAATCTATCAAACACAAACGTTTAACACACTAAACTGGAAACGATTCTAAATGAGTAGCCATGCAACAAAATTAATCAATCTGCAAACTGCTTCTCCACAAACAACCAGCCTTTTTGGTGTTTTTCATACCATTCGACGATTCGCCCTTGACAATCAGTCGATCAGAGTTTGGAACATGCTGGTGTGGCCTTGTTCTCTGTCTGGCTGATGTATGGTCCCGAGTAGTCCTAGGAGACCCACTCTCCCAGGCTTTACCTTCTCCTTGATAAGGGGTTATTTTATTGCTAATCGTCTGAGGCGCCTTCTGGGGAATGCCACGGGGTTAGGCATTTTTTGTAGGGCAGAGTGCGCTAAACCAGTGCAATGGCTTTTCAAAACCTCACCTGACCTTGTATCTAAGCCCAACTGAGGTAAATACAACCCCCTCTATAAACCTTTGCTCTACACAAAAAGACTTTATAATAAATATATAAATAAATAAACAGATCTGACACAAAATGACCCATCAGGAGTTTACGTGCCGAAAATAACACAGCAATCAATTGTATTCCTATCTCGTAAGGTGAATTAGATGCTATCCGCAGATCAGAGTAAATAAATCTCTAAATAATCCCGTGTGATGATATCAATTACTTATGGTTATTTGATATCTGTCTATTTGATATCTGTCTATTTGAAGCCTTCACTATACTATTACTGTTCTTTAATGCTTAATTCCGAAGGTAGTGTAGCATCTTATCTGTTGTCATGAGACAGTCGTTCTCGGCATTAGCTCCTATTTTTTCTTGGGGGGGGGGTAGTGTAATATCTGTTCTGTGGTCATGGTGATAGCATCCTTCCAGGGATTACCCCTCCTTTTCCTGAGGGGGTACCGTAGTATCTGTTCTATTGTCATAAGACAATTCTCACAGGCATTACTCTGTCATTTCGGGCTAGTGTAGTATATGATCTGGTTTTATGAGATCATTCTCCCAAGTATTACCTCCCTTTTTGGAGGGAAGTGTAGTATATGTTCGTTCGCCATCATACCATCCTCCAAGGCATTACCACAATCTTTGGGGGGGGGGCACTGTAGTATATGTCCGTTCGTTAAATATACTAGCAAATAATATACGACCAGAGGAAGCATGTTTTGCTAGTAGGTATAACAGTGTAAAAGATTTGTAGTGATCACGATAAATGTTATAAAGTAAAAATGTAGCATTTTTTTGTGTATGGTTGGGAAAAATTTAATTTGAAAGAAAAAAAAAGATAGATACACTGATAGTTAAACAAAATATTTTATCGATATGAATTCCGATAGTAAAAATTTGGAATGTTGGTTATAAAAAAAAACAATGTTTCTGTTTTTTTTTTAAATTTCTGATAATCAAATTTTAGAAGATATTTAATATTTAATTCCTATAAAAATGTATTAAACCATTTTATATGTGGTGGTGTATGTTTACAAGAATTCAAACTTTATATTGACTAAAAGGGGAATTACGTCATATGATAATAAATACATGTGTTTTAAGCGAATAGAAAACAATCTCAGCACTGTTCAAGGATCATGTTCACCCCCCTCAGGATAACAGTCATTGTATCCATTTATGAAATGTAATCCGTAGCAGAGAGAAATAAACAAAACGACGTCGACATGCATTACAGTTTTGTTAGTGTTGTTTGATATCGATTGAGAAGGCCACCTTACTAAATACACTGAGAATAACAAACAGGAAACGCATTCGTTAAAACAAAACAAATATCCGGCTGAGTAAACGGAAGTGGTATAGCGACAGGAGGTTGCGTAGGTGAAATACCGGAAAAGGTGTGTCTATATTAGGCTAAGTAGCCGACATGCGACTGGCTAGAGATAAAACGAAATTTCACCCACCTACCGCCAACACTCTCACAACCTCTTTGGCACTATTATATTACTCATTTGTCACAACTCTAACGAGAAAGATATAATTATATTCCGTAAATAAAGGAAGATGACGAATACTTAAGTATAGGAGTAATATATGACAGTGTTGTTGTCACTGAGCAAGCTGCCTTATTCTTCGGGAAGTACATGTGCGATTTCGACTATTCGTTTTGTTACAGAGTTAATTTCGTAATGCTACAATTGCAGCTTCAAAGTGACACTTACCGACAAAAAAGGGCTCTAATAGTTGATATGTAAATATTGCTTAATTCAAACAAGAATTGTATTCGGAGATTATCCACTCATGGACTAGCAGCCAATAAGTATTCATCAAATTGACCTGACCATCTGAGCATAATGGAGCATTTCCGCCTTCTTATAAACCGACTTTTTAGTGTTCGCTTTAGTTTATTTCTTTGTAGCTTAATTAGTTGTGGAAGTGCGATTAGCCCTAGAAATTTCCCAAAAGATGAATTTTCTTCTAGAAGGAGGAGCTAGCGTCTAAATCAATGACAAAATAAAAGCTTACGTTTGTATTTCAATATTTACCTGTGTCGAGAAATATTTTGTAATCTCCAAAATACATGGATATTTCCGGGACATACCAACAAATCAGAAATACAAAATTTATACATTAGTAAAAATCATAGTCATTCCCAGACAGCTTCATAATATTTAGAACTTTAAATAAGTGCAAGAAGGTTAGATCCAAAAGGATTTCAATACCATCAAAAATGTAATGCTCTTCAAAATAATGTAGAAAAAAGATTTATCACAACAGAAGTTATGTACTTAGAATAATTGGAATTGTATGATTAAATTCACACAATTAAAACTTTTCTAAGTGCATAACTAATAATTAATAGGCTATAAAATGAATGAAATTTAATTGAGAATCTATATAATTTGGTGCCATTTTCTTATCGTTTAAATTTCATTAACTAATTTTCTTCGAATAACACAATACATTTTACTAAGCTTTTTTGAAATACATCTAATCTTTTTACCACATTTAAAAATGTAGTTGTATATTTTAAAATTCATATACTATTTAGTAAATGTACGTAATCTAAACAAGTTGTCAGCAATTAAGAAACTAAAGCAAAACAGCCTTGTAAAATATATATGTCTTTCTTTATGTGGATGCATTTTCAGCAGCCCCGTATCTCTCGCTTCCTCTACTTTGCCACTCGGTCCTCATTTTCCATGAGCAATGTTTCTGACAAAGGAGTAAGAAAAAACGCTATCGACTCAGTCGGCAGTTTAATGCAAGCATTATCTGAAGATAACTTGAGTAATTCCTTTTCTTTTCTTGATTATGTACGTTAACGAAAAAACGTATTTTCTGTATTTGTAACATTTCCTGTTTCGGTTTAAGACCAAAGAGGAAATTATTGTCAACCACTTACCAGATTGTCGTCCTATCGCTGT
>OY744527.1:111987923-112000423 GCA_963556195.1 Sepiola atlantica
TAATGTTTTGGAATCTTTTTAGACGAGTATTGATAAGTTGTATTATTTGGCTTATTCGGACTACTGTTCTCATCTTGGATGCTATTCTTAAAACATCCTCACGGACCAGTAACTAGTCGCGTAACGGATATAAGTGCTAAATAATAATCAGTTCTAAGTGAGGGTCTTCGGGAGGTTGAAGTTTCAATCTTAAGTGCGGACGATGCTAAGAATGCAATTAACATTTATTTAAGACTTCTATTCTTCATGGCTGACGAAACGAAACAAAGATAGCAGCGTGGCCGTTCAGAATTCCGTACAGATTCCCAAGTTCGACATCAAGATTCTGAAGTTCGACAAGATGCACCTGAAGAATGTCAGAGGTTACTTCGGTCGAAACGTTGTGAGAATAACATGCAAGATGAGAACAGTGGTCCAAATAATACAAACGATCTGCAAACTATTGATAATAATTTATTTTTCTGATTCCATCAAAGTTAAAATCAAGAAAATAAACCTATGACACGATACAGTGAGTGTGTTCGTTATGAATAAATATTAACAACGACAATGGCTACAATGCTTGCTATGAAAGACCTGAAAATCAGCTGTCAATTCTGATTCTATCCGTTCTACAATTTTTAGAGATGGTTATTTTAATTTTATGAAACCTGTTTCATTAGAAGCTCACTTCATTAGAAATTATCCCAAGAATATTAGTGTAACATTTAGTTGGAGTGATTCAATCATTTTTCTACGCAGGGTCGGTAATCAACAGTACGTCACTACTGCCCTGACATTGCATTGATCTTGGCAAGTGTCCATGGGTTGGCATAGGAATACCGGGTTTACGAATGTGTATAGAAATGTTCATTTGGTTCATTTGACCACTGTGCAAATACAAAAAGCACAGCGGAAGTGTCACGGCCCATTTATTAAGCAATTCTCTAAAAGGATGCAGCCCACTTGTTCCATCCGTTCAAACGGCTATAATTGAGGGAAACGAGTAAGAGTGCGTCTCTTTCTGGCATCGTACCCGTTATTCACTGAACACTTTCATTGCAATGAGCTTGAATACGCAAGGCGTTAATGTCTAACGCTCAGATGGAGACATGTCGCTCATATTATTATTACAGAATTGCTATCAACGAGGACTGAGGAATCAACTTATACAACTATGATCTAGTGTAAAACCTCGGTCAAAATTGACATAAACAAATTATGCTTCGCCAATGTTTGCGCTCGCTGTTCATCTAGATATATTACTAAAATATTTATATAAAATCATAGGATTTCATTTTTCATATATAGATTATTATCATCATCTTTTCTGATGACCTAAAGAACAAGGAAACCCATCGTTGACTTTTTATTATTGAGTGGAGGATATTTTCTGAATACATTTCAGGCGGCAGTTTAAGTCTGAGATGACTGACTTGCTATTTGTTTTTTCACTTACCTTTAGAATTTGAAATGGTTTCATCTGAGGGCTATGAAAAGTACGTGTTTTACTCACTAATTATGGCGTGACAGGATAGACCTACATATATATATTATCTCTCCCTCCCTCTCTCTCTCTCTCTCTCTCTCTCTCTCTCTCTATATATATATATATATATATATATATATATATATATATATATATATATATATATATATATATATTATTTGTCGCTCCTAGAAAAAGTAGGGCACTGTAAGTGTAGTATTAACACAGCATGACGTTACTAGCTTTAAATGCATCGTTCCTTTAATTATAAATAGTAGAACGCTCTGGACGTTAAACCGCTATATAAAATGTTAAAATTGTCACAGTTCAAAATTGGCCGAGTGGTTAAGGCGTCGGATTTGAGTTGCAAAATACTCGTAGTCCGTGGTTTCGAATCGCATGACCGGTAGTGAATAGTCATATGTCTATGCTGATGAGTCCCGATGATAAAAAGGACGAAACGTATACGTACATAGATAATAAACAATAACAAATATTATATATATATATATATATATATATATATACATTGGTATTTATTATAGAGTAGAATATGTCTGCGTATATTCGTGTCCCCATAAGTAATACAGTTATTTATTCTTCGCAATTGGGAACATAGACAGCGCGAAAAATGAGGCCCACACCGAATTTTTCTTTTAGCTTATGATGATCTTGTTATATTAAATATTCGTCCAGTAATACCGTATGATTTAATTTTCATGAGAAGACCTTTATGCCAGACCTTGTAAAATAGGGACGGTCTATAGCTGTCGTCCATGTAGACAACACGGCCACCGAGCTTCGATAAAGCAAACTTCATACCCATGAAAATTAGCTTAATCGCAATGAACGCTTATTGCTAATCTACATCAAAGTATTCCTATAATAGTTCGAATCTATGCAGTTGTATCTCTCATCTACTGAAGTAATCTCTATATGACGTTAGGTATGTGTATATTTTTATATATTTGTATGTACAGTATTCATTCTTAAACTAATGGACCGATAATTATGAATTTTAGAATACAGCTGGTAAGCGTAAGGGAGGGGAATGTTGGCTATATTTAGTTCAATGTAAAGGGGGAAAATGGGATGGAAGCTCTTCGTGAAAATTAAGATTGCTCTGATTTTTTTAAAATTTTAACATCAATTAATAAAAATTTCTTCAAATTTCAGTTTCTTTTGAAGTATTTTAAAGAGTTTTAGTGGCATAATATGAACACAGCCTCTTATTTAAAAATTCAAATATTTTATATTCTCATTAAATAGTTCCATTGATCCAAGAATTCTTGAAGTTTCATACCGACTGACGATCCCTTAAGCTCAAGCCTTAAATTTGATAAATTTTCTAGAATCAAAAATATATAATGTATTTTGAATACAATATTGTGCAATAAGAATTTTAGACGTAATGTATAATACAATTTACGTTGATTTTAATGTCCGTAAAGGGGCATAAAAGTGGTGAAAAACTGTGCTGTTTGGGTAATGAATTTTGCCCATCCTGGCACAGGTATTCTTCTTATATATATATATATATATATATATATATATATATATATTGAGACAAATATAACGCGTATTATTATGGTTGATATGTGTTTACAACTGAAATACATTTTTTTAACAATTTTAATCTAATTTTCGTATTGACGTATGACAGATGATACAGCTGAACACAACGAACAAGTAATGTAATTTGGTCCAAATTCTATTGAAACTTATAATTATTTTCAATTCGAACAACAGAAAATTGGGTCAAACAGAATTTTCCTCCAGAAATTTTGCTTTAACATTTTTATTTACGTTTATAATTGATGCTGACCTATATATGAGGTTGGTAGCGGAATGGTTCTTGAACTTCAAAATGCATACTTTGCTTTGATATTTATTCCAATCATCATCAGGCTATTTTAATCATTGATCAGGTAAGTTGATGTTATATGATCCCTTTAAAGTAGATGATAATTTTCTCTTGCCTCTTTACTGATTACTGATTATATTTGTGAAGAAATAGACGACAAGTTTTATACCTATAACAAAACAACAAAACGGTCGGTTTTAACTTTAAACTTGAAGCTGGTTACTTTACTAAATGTAACTACACTTCCTTAGATATGCGTTATTTTGCACTATCTTCAGGAAACAAAGATGGCGTCTTACCGTCCTCTATTTTTCAAGACTTTACATAACTTAAATTCTGACAACAACCGAATTTTGTTTCAGTCTTTAAATCTTTCCTACGACACGTGCTAGTTTAAACTGTTCTTGTGGTTCATCCCGCGTCAAAGAAAATCCAATTCAACATGGAGAACTATCTACCATATTTGCAAACTTAAGTCGGCTTCTTAAATGACACCATCTTTGCCGACAGAAACGTGAGAATATCCGAATATCTTCCTGACAATACACACAGATAAATCACATGACAGTACTGGCGCCCTGACATCAGGCCACTAACAAGTAAGCGGTGAACACGTAAGACTTAATTTCTAGTAATTAACAGATAAAGCAGTTCATATCTATACTCATTCTTACACTCACAATGCTAACCAAAATCCGGTGCGTGATTGGCTTAATGGATGCTGCCGCGAAGTATGGAATCGGCTATGCCGGATTGTAATTCAATCGAATATATTGTGTTAAATTATTTACTGTTACTGTTGGGAAAGGTATGAACCCACATCCCTTACTAACAAGCTATTGATAAAATATCAACGTCTGTTGAATAATACATTTTTAAAATTGCGTGTTCAGCTTCAAAATAAATCAAAAGGTTGGAGCAAATAATTACCAGAAAAGATTATAATAGAAGTTAATTGAATTCACACGCTATATTATTGGGTTCAACTTGGTAAGGGATGAAAGGATGATGGTAGCGAAGTTGAGTCGGTTTACAACTGTTTGGTAGAAGGGATAACTGCTTCCGTTTATTTAGACCTCAAACAAGATGTCCGACTTCCCAGTACGTCTATTAGCTAAAACGATGCCTACTTTCCCTCCTCTCCTTCCCCCTCCCTCTGTCACTCTTTCCCCTCCCCCTCCTCCCCTCTCTTTCTTTCCCCTCTCTCTTATTCCCCGCCCCCCTCTCTCTTTCCCCTGCCTCTCATACTTCTCCTCTCTCTAACCCCTCTCTTTTCTCTTTTTACCTCTCTCTTTTTCTCTTTTTTCCTCTCCCTCTCTCTTTTCCTCTCTCTCTTTTCCTTCCCTCTTTTTGCTCTCTCTCTCTCTCTTGCCTTCTCTCTTCCCCCGGATAAAACAGTTACGATAGTGTAGAAAAATTGTAAACATAATTTGGTGATTGAAACATGTTAAAAAGTTCAATAAATTAGGTTAAACATTTGAATGTACACGTCTTTCGATTAGCTTCCCAACACAACATCAACATTGTGGCCATGTTGATAACAAATCCCACGCTTCAAGTTTTGTTCAGAGCTTTCATTCTTCTAGATTTGTTGCCTCTCCCGGGGCTCTAGACTATAGTCTGATCTATTATTTCACAAAGAGCTCTGAAAAAATACTCTTGATTAATACCCTTTCCCAATATATTAGTGAACATGTCACAACAGTTGTAAGAAAACATAAAAATGTATGTAAATCTCATGTAGCCGTAATGTGATTACAATGATGGTCCAAATTTCAGAAAGAACTCCTCTTCAAACAACATCGTAATAACATTGACAATTTCTCCAAATTCAACTAACCGTCTGCTTTTAATCATTTCTTTTAAATCAGTTTGTCTCTGCACATACAAATTAGTTGCTTACGCATGCAAAATGGTTCGAATTATACAAATCTGTTATTAAGCATACATGTTATTTTCTCTCTGGAAAAAGGCTGTCCTACACGCGGAACATCTTATACGCTTTGAATCTGGTGATTGTTCGTTTTCGTTTCTATTGCGACTGTGAATCAAACATTATAAAGCAGAACTTGTAAATTGCGATTCTAATGCTGAACCAATTCCATATCCCGTGTACCAACCTGAACACTTGAAAGATTATACGATTTTTCCTGAGATTTTTTTTATTATGCTTACATCCGGATGTCGAATTTCGAGATTGTACAAGAGGTGTTCAGATCGTCAGTCTAACGCTAACCACACTGAACGAGTTGGGCTATTGTTATTTAGTTTGTTTACAGACTTCAAGCTGTTTCGTTCCGCGTACCATAGCTAGGTATGGATAAAATGGAAGTTAGTTTTCAATCAATATTTTGAAATTAATAGTTTACAATACATACGGATGTTAGTATTAAACGACCCATAAACGTGTTGGTATACAGTAAAATACACAAATAAAGCCACATTGAATAATATACCAATCTTAAGCACATTTTCCTTCTTCAAAGCAAGATATTACTTACAGTATATAACATAGTTCTCCTTAGATGACTACACAGCAGTAACATGGAACAATCATATTCGTCTCAATTCCAATAGAGAGAGGGGGAGATAAGTTGATAAAATGCAATCTTGACAAAAGGAAATGTGACAATCAGGACAGTCGTTCGCGTTTTGTCTTTTCGGTTATTTTCTGTTTTGTTTTTATTTTTTACTAATTTATTTCGAGGAAACATATAATGAGATTTTGTAGAAAGATTGAGGCTAAAAAATAGGAGCGCCGCGGAAACGAGCGAACAAATTGATGGGGAGAAAATGAATTAAGACATTAAATGAGATATGGAGGAATATAGGAACATAGTAATAGATAGAGGCGAGCGGGAGATAAAAACAGAGAGAGGAGGAAAATACAGACTGGAAAGGAAGAAGAGAAAGAGATAGGGGTAAAAAAGAGAGGGGATAAAAGAAAAAGAGATGGGGTAAATGAAAGAGAGAAGAGAGAAAGAGAGAGGGAAAATAGAGAGAGGGAAAAGAGAGAGATAGAAGAGAGAGAGAGAGAGCAGGGAAAAGGATAGAGAGAGAGGCAAGATAGAGTGAGGAAAAAGAATAGAGTGAGAGAAAATGAGAGAGGGAATATGAGAGACAGGGGGAAATGGAAAGAAGGAGGGAAATTGAAGGAGAGAGATGGAAAAGGTTAGAGAGAGGGGAAAAAAGAGACAAGGAAAAAAGGGAGAGGAAAAGAGAGAGAAGGAAAGAGAGAAGAAGGGAAAGAGAGAGAGGGAAATATGGAGAAGGTGAAAAAGAGGAAGAGAGAAAGAGAGAGGGAAAGAGAGAATAAAAGAGAGAGAGAGGGAAAAGAGACAGATGGGGAAAGAGAGAGGGGATTAATGGAGGGAGGGAGGGAGGGAGGGAAAGAGAGAGGGAGAGAGGAAGGGAAGGAGAGAGAAAGCGGGGCGAAGGAAAGAGATAGAGAGAGATAAGGTGAGAGAGGGAAAAGAGAGAGAGAGAGAAAAAAAGTGAGAGAACGAGAGAATAAGAGATGGAGGGAGGCAAATAAAGATTAAGAGAGGGAAAGAAAGATAGAGAAAGAGGGGAAAAGAGAGAAGGAAGGACAGATAGAGGGAGGGAGAGAGAGGGAAGGATAGAGAGAGGGCTGGACAGAGAGAGGGAAGGACAGAGAGAGGGAAGGACAGAGAGAGGGAGGGAAATAGAGAGTGGGGGAGAGAGAGGAAGGGAAAGAGAGAGGGATGGACAGAGAGGGGAAGGGAAAGAGAGGGGAAGGGTAAGAGATGAAGGGAAAGAGAAGAAAGGAAAGAGAGAGGGAGGTTAAGAAAGAGGCAGGTTATAGAGGGAGGTTAACAGAGAGGGAAGTTAAGAGAGAGGGAGATTAAGAGAGAGAGAGAGGGGGAAAGAGAGAGAGAAAGAGAGAGAGAGGGATGGAAAAGGGAGAAGGAGAAGAAAGAGGGTGAGGGAAGGAGATTAAAGGATGAAGAAGAAAAGGAGAGAAAGTGAAGACGGGAAGATGAAGGGAAAGGCAGAGATGGACAAAGAAAAAAATGAAATAGAGGGAGAAAGACATGCGTGAGAGTTAGGAGACAGAATGAGAGAGAAGAGAAATGAAGAAAAATACAATGAGTTCGAGTGACGAACATTTAAAGTAACGAGTTCGGGTGGAGACTATTTTTAAATCTAATCATACGAGATTTTATCGAGCGAGATAACAAACAAACGTAGACTAAACACAACAAGTGGACAGAGAAAGGGAAAATGGTTTAAAAAACACGTAAGATAGTAAATAAAAACAGTAAAAGAAAGACGACACAAGAAAAAAACAACATAAAACAAAATAAAGGCATATCATATGACTTGTAGAAATAAAATTAGGAATGTCGGCATGGTTTCCGATTTTACCGTTATTTAAGTCTGTTGTCTCTGGAAACGTTAAGACTAAGAATAGTGATTTTCAAGGCTGGCTGCCTTTTCAAACCACAAATGCTGGCGAAACACAATGTTCTCGCTTGGCGTTGCCCTACTTAGAGGGAGGCAAAGACATTTATGTTCAAATGAGTGTTCCCTCTTTGGGGAGCTGAATTTTCCACACAGTAAAAACCAACCTTGTGTCTAACTCTACCCTTGTGAGGAGGCAGGTAAATAAGGACATGGATAATAATTATAAGACACGAGTTTAGAACAAAATATGATATAAATAATAAACAATATTTAATAGGTCAAACGTTTGGAAACAAATGTAAACATATCCTAGTTGTTGTGAGTGTAGAAAACCAAATTGGCATTAGAGAAATGTTAAAACATTCAGTAAATTTGGGGATTAGATAAACAATTATACAAAGGAAAACGACTGTTATTTGTGAGGTGTAGGTCAAGAATATTTACAAAATGAAAACCTAAGAGAGATTATGACATGGGTGCTGAACTTCGGGGTATGGCCGCTACAGACACTCGGCAGAATGTTAAGGGGACCGAATGTAGAAAGGTAGCTGATGACGAGTGACAAAGGATAGAATTCGGCGATAATTTCAGAACCGCTTTTCATTACAAAGTATTAAATACATTCAAGTGGTGAGTTGCTACATTTTAAAAAAATACCACGAAACGTCCGTGATTTTAAACTCATATATTTAGGTTTTGCTGATTTAGTCCTCACATCCCCTGAGCGATGTTTCTGACAAAGGGGGACGAATTGCTGTTTTCTTGGTAGAGATCTATTCATAACACTTATCGTTGGCTAGTGTTTGACCTTGAAGTAGTAGTATTTTTTAGCTCGTTACATCAAGTGGCTTCATGCCTTGTCTGGAGCGATTTCCATAAAAAAACAAACAATTCTAGCAGTGTTATATATAAAATCTAGACAACCAACAACTAACTTCAGAATTACGTTCAATCTTAAATGTCTTGAACTTTAGAACATTGACACATAATTTTATTCGATATTCGACGACCTATGATCAATTGAGCCAACGTCGGTACATTGTACATTAGATAAATAGATTTAAAAAAAGGTGTAAGTAACAGTATAAGAATCAATAAAAAGCACACTTACTTTCCGATACGTCCAATTTTGACAAAGTCAAAGGATTTCCGAATACATTGTGATGTCATATAAGACCATCTCTATTACCCTCTTTTTCTTCCTTGGTTCTTTTTCTCCTCTATCTCTTCATTCTTTCTAGCTTTTTTAATTAGTTACATCATTCCATTTCTCTCACCACTACTCTGAACATTCGCCTTTTATGTACATTATTCCCCTTTTTCTCACCGTCTCCATCCCTTTCTCGCTTTCTCTCTCCTCTTTCTCTTTTAATTACTGATGTTACTCGCCTATCCCTATTTCTTCTCTTATTCGCCGTTTATTTACATTATTTTCCCTTTTCAATCATTATGTGCACATCCGTGTACAGATGGACGACAAGCAATATTATAAATAAGCTAACGAACACCATTTTCAGAGAGTAAGATTATATATACAGAGTTATGTTTATCAAAAAATGTAACCAATAATGCGTAATTATAATGAAAACTATCGTTAGACGATCGCTCCACTTTTCGTTCAGATGCTGACAATATTAGAACTTATTTCAACTGGATTTAAAAGTTAGAAACATTGGCCCCACCACAGAACAAATATACGAATAGCATTAACAACAGACACATTCATTGTGAACCCATTACCATGCAACACTTATCTCCATGCATTGTTATTAATCAAGTCGCTAAACTATATATGCAAATGACTACTGCGAGAAGTAATGGCGGATATGCGAATCACTTTTGTGCAATCTCGCCGCTTCCATTTCTCTCTCCCTCTGTCAACCAAGACAGCTTGATTTAGAGCTTGTAATTCGTCTGCCTTGTGTAGGTGTATATTGTGTCTTATTATTAAACAGTTTGGCACAGCAGTGTTAGAAATATGTCATAGCAAGAAGTGCAGCGTATTAGTAGCAGTAGAAGTAATAATGCCTGCATTCTTTATTTAATCTCAACAGTTTCGATGAAAATATAATTATTCCGGTCAGAAGCTTTTACCGTTCTACCAACGTTGAAATTCTAGTGGTAGCATTTAAATTTTAAAAAGAAATCCTGAAACAATTTCAGTTCGAGTGCCAGGAAATAAGGCGTATTCAGGACTACTCACAGCTATGTTTACTGACCGAATATGGACAGGTAATTGGAAACACACTTTCAGATATCAACGAGCAGCGACGTCTCTACTGACAAAATAAACTATGCCCATTGCTTCTTAAAGGCCCCCCCCTCCTGTTTACAACTCCCATGTTCAATTTAGGTACCCTATAATAGGCAACAGTGGTTACCGACAATAATAGTGGGGTGTACATGCCGTGTTAATCGCATCTCTTTTACTAATACTCTTGAAATAGATAGAGAGAACATTTTTATTATTTCATGTAAATACACATATAAGGTGATATATTTGTATAGATTTTCAGTATTTACTACAACAGTGCTCAATACCCGAGTAGCAGTATCAACTATATGTATGGCCATTAAGCTACACAGTCATCCATGTTTTATTCTCACATGGAATAATCACTTATCCTGATGATTCTTGCGGGGATGAAAAATGGATGCCTCTGTGTAGCTTAATTGCGATAGATATAATATATATATATATATATATATATATATATATATATATATATATATAATATCAATCCATCTATCAATATGCCATAACGGTCAAGGGACGTGGTCGGGGAGTCAGGCAGATACTCTATCTGCCCTAACTTTTCAGTGGCATGATAGAACCTGGTGGAGCACATGTCCTCTACAGACCACGCACAGCACCTGCCATTCTCAAATAGTCACCTACTAAGTACTGCCCATGCCCAACATCGCTTAACTTAGATGTAAAGATACAATATACATAATATAATATACAATATATATATAATATACACTATATATAATATAATATACAATATACATAATATAATATACACTATATATAATATAATATACAATACATAGAATATAATATACAATACATATGATATAATATACAATATATATAATATAATATACAATATATATAATATAATATATATAGTATAATATACAATATATATACTATAATGTATATAGTATAATATACAATATATATACTATAATGTATATAGTATAATATACAATATATATATATATATACAATATATATATAATATAATAAACACAGTATATAAACAATATATATAATATAAATAATATTATATACAATATATATATAGTATACATAGTATTATATACAATACATATAATGTAATTATAAAATCTATATAATATAATATACACAGTATTATATACAATATATATAATATACATAGTATTATATACAATATATATGATGTAAATAGTATTATATACAATATATATGATACAAATAGTATTATATACAATATATATAATATACATGGTATTATATACATATATATAATATACATAGTATTATATACAATATATATAATATAAATAGTATTATATACAATATATATAATATAAAATCTATATAATATAATATACACAGTATTATATACAATATATATAATATACATAGTATTATGTACAATCTATATAATATACAATATATATATATATATATATATATATATATACATATAAAATAATAATTTATAATATATAATATATATAATATATACGCGAGACGTAACGCCTTGAACTTGCGATTCCCAGGAAGACAGAACATCTGAGGCTACATGGTTGTACGGTTTTAAGTTAAAGGTGATGATGTTCCTCCCAGTCTGCGAACGACTTACATTCGCAGTTTTGCCCGACTTTTGGTTAATCGCTTTTGTATGGTGTCGGTAAAGGAAATTGTACCCCTTAAAACGACGTGGTGTGTTCAAAGGTTTGCGAAACCGGTAAAGAAATATTTTCAATAATATTGGGAACTTTTGCACCGATCAACAGATGTTTATGTGTATGACTGTTTCTGTAGGTATTGATACACTGATACAGATAAACAAAACAAGACAAGAAATAAACTGAACGAAAGCAAGAATAAACGACGAATGGAAAATATACAAGGGAGAAAGGGAAATGCAAAATATGGAAAGAAAGAAAACGAATTACTATAAACGGATTAGTATAAAATAGAAAGGGAAAGAAAAGAGTATGAAAATACATAATGGAAATTAAAAATAAATATAGTTTGGATCATTCGCACTACTGTGATCATATTATTCTGACAACGTTTCGGCCGATTAACCATCTTCAAGAAATAAAGAGGAATGAATAAAAAAATAGCAGAAATTGACGAGGAGGAAGATGAAAAATGTATGGAAATAAAAAAAAATTAGAATAAAAGAATCATTGAAAAGAAAGGATGAAACAATAATGCACATGCAAAAACGGAAAGTCATTTGTTTAAGAAAGAGAAAAGAGGAAGAATAGATGGAAAAATAGACGAAAAGGAAAACGCCAAAACGAAATTCAAGATTTCTAAGAGAATAGAAAAGAAAAAGAAAAAAGAAAAAGAAAAAGAGAAAAGAAATAAAGAATTGAAAGAGAATGAAATGGAGGAAAAAAGAAAGAAATTGAGGAGGCAAATAAGAAAAAATTGAGGAGGCAAATAAGAAAAAAAAGAATAGAAAGGAAAAAAGAAAGGAAGAAAGAAAAATAGGAACAAGATGAAAA
>OY744527.1:112002923-112017923 GCA_963556195.1 Sepiola atlantica
AATATAGTTAAAGGGGAGATGCCCAAGGAGGCATAACAAATAAATAAATAAATAAAAACTGTTGGCGCCATTACTGTCAGTGGTACCCAACATGTTGACGGCTGCCAGCACCTTGATGCAACCCGCTAACTGAAACGAAATAGCCGCTTGTGAATAAATAAAAACTCTATTTTATGTTCAAAATTGATGGCAATTTGCGAAGTTATTTCCTTGTTAAATAGAAGATGAAGTAATCTTATTAAACAACTAATAGAACCGCATTGAAATTCAACACTTACGTTCTACATCTACCTGTATAATATACTTTTAATATTAATATTTCGTTTGAAATAATAAATGCGTGTAAGGTTCAATGATATTAAGCAAAATCTGTCTTTTTCTTCTCCCGTAAAAATAATTGTCGTCGTCAGTTAGATATTCTTTAAATTAATTAAACGAATATATCTTTTGCCACTTCTGTAGTATATATGAAGCAGCTGCCGATTAAGAAATCGAAATTGAAGAGTTCCGTTTTTTTTTCTCCAAGTACCATTCATTCAGAATTCACCGAAAGTTGAATTTAGTATTTAGAAAATGGAGTTAAATGAGATTAATCTTCGAGACATTGGTAATTTAATGAACCAGCCGCAAAAAACAATAGATGTTTTACAGGCACACCGCCTGATTTCTTAATGTTAGGGTTAGGGTTATGGTTTAGGGTAAGGGTTTAGGGTTTAGGGTTAGGGTTTAGCGTTAGGGTTTAGGGTTTTGGGTTAGGGTTAGGGATTAGGGTTTAGGGTTAGGGTTTTTTATTTAATTTTTTTTACTTCATATAATAAAAAAAAGAAATTGTTAATTGTTACCCAAAAACAAATCAGTCTTGCATTTTTTTTATGTTGTAAAAAAATCACTTCCGGTTGAATTACCTCCCTTTATTTTCAGTAGAAAGACAGAAAATCTGCTGCTTCATATATACTACAGAAGTGCCTATCTTTTCTTTATTTATTGAAAATTGTAGCAATTTATATCTTTTTAAAACACAATTTTCTTTTCTTCTTACCGGGGAAATAATTGTCAGCTAAATATATTGCACTAAATAAATAAAACGAAACTTCTTTTTATTTAATTTATTCATTGTTTGAAATAACATTCTTTTAAATAAATACACCTTTTAAACCTTTTTATTTAATTCATTGTTAGAATGTAAATCGTTTCAAAATAAACAGTCTCCTCTTCCTTACCGTAAACATAATTGCCAGTTAAATATTCCTTAAATAACTAAAACTAATCTCAATTTGAAACATTACTTTTTTTTTATTTGCATTGCATCTTCGACGATCGGACAATCCCATCTTTTAAGGAGGGCAGATATATAAACGAACATGAAATTGACAGCGTATGTAGATGAAGTACATTTTTCTTCTTTTGTTCAAAAATACATATGAGTACGCAGTATATATGTCAACATTAATTGTAAACGTAAGAGAAAAACAAAGTAAAAAAATCAACAAAAAAACGAGCGGCTTAAAACTCACATGAACATTGCAATGATTCATAAAAACTTCCGCCGTAATTTATATATATATATATATATATATATATATATATATATATATATATATATATATATATATAGTCTCGGAAGTTTCTCAACCATTAAAACTATATTAAAAAAAACCCCAAAAAAACAAAAAAACTTATAGTCCCAAGTCTTCCAGTGGAAAATCACTCATGTAAGTCAATTTATTTTTTACAGTTATTATATTAGTTTATTTCTAACACTAACATCAGTTGTTTACCATGAAAAACTGTTTCGGGAATTTAAAAACAAGACAGTATTTAATTTCATGGCTTCCCAGCAGAGTTGATCAGACCCCACTTCCCTTAAAAGACAAAAACATAAACGTTCCTTATACTAAATCTACGTTTTGTTCCATATAAATGTTTTGCTAACTTATATTAGTTATTTAAGACACAAAAAAAAAAAAATTGTCTTTACCTGTGCTGTTCGTCTGTCTAATAAAATTTATCCGTTACTTACAAAAATGTTGCTGCATTTTAAAGTGTTTGGACGAATGATTACACTATTATTTAAGTGATTAATGTATTATTTTCAGTTTTATATTATAAATATAAAAAACATCAACACATCAAAAAATAAAAAATAAATAAATATGTATATATATATATATATATATATATATATACATACATACATACATATATATCTTTAGTTCCTCCTTCTCTCCCTCGTCCTCCTTTGTTGTCCATCTCCCCGTTGTCGTCAACCTCAAATAAATATTAATCTTCCTTGTTCACTTACTTATATATATATATATATATATATATATATATATGTATATATATGAAAAGGTAAAGTGATCGACTATATTTGAGCGCGACTCTTGACTCCCTTTCCATTTCCTACTACACCGAAGTGTAGGGGAGGGTACCACTCTTTTTCCCATGGATTACTTAATTTACTCATAATACTTCACCTTGTAATACTGAGTATTTAGCAAGAGGACATCAAGAACCATTTTTGAGTCTTTTGTATGACTCGACCGAGAATTAAACCCTGGTCTCCCAGCCCATTAGCTAACACTAACAATAGGCCGTCATATCCTTACAAGACTGACGCAATTTTAATTTTTTGTCGCAATCCAGAGTGCCCCTATTTCCGAAGCTGTATTTTTCCACATTAAAAACTAGCTCTTATTCTACCTCTTCCCTTGTGAGGAGGCAAGTAAATTCTCATAAATCGGTTCAATCTATCGTTTTAAACACTTGCTCCTACCTAAGGCTATTCTCTATCTCTACAAATCTATTATCATACCATGTATGGAGTACTGTTGCCATATTTGGGCTGGTGAATCGCTGCCCTATTTGAGGGTTCTTGATAAGGTGCAGAAACGTATCTGTAATTTGATTGCCCCACCCTTTCTTTTCCTCTGCACCCTCTCTCTCACAGACGTGATGTTGCTAGTCTCAGCGTTTTCTCTAAATACTATTATGGCATGTGTTTTTCAGAATTATGTAATCTGTTTCCTGCTTCCTTTGTTCCAGCTCGTTTTATTCGTTGGTCTAGTGGTCTCCATCAATTCGTTGTTTTGATACCCCATTGTAATACAGCTTCATATTCAAATTGCTTTTTAAAAATAAAACGGTAGGACATTGGAACTCTTTCTTGCTAACGGTTTTCCTCCTACCTATAGCCTTCGTCTTTTCAAGACTAATGCTACTACGCAACTCCGGTCTTTGCGATAATCGTCCTTTGTTCTTCTTAGCTCATTACATCAAGTGGCTTAATGCCTTGTCTGGAGCGATGATTCCCATAAAACAATAACAAAAATAAGGATACTTAACTTCAAATAAAACATATGATATACTGTCTATTTAAAAGTAAAATAGAATTATTCTTATTTTTTTATCTAATTCTTCTCTCTATCTACCCTCTCTCTCTATCGCTTATATATATATATTTAAATAGTCGAATAGTCAAAAGTGTAATAGTAAAACAGATACTACAATTTCCTAAGTTAAGAGTCGGAATGGTAAATTCCTTTAAAGCAAATAGTATGGTTTTCTTTTAGCGATTTCATATATACTTCAATTCTTGAACATAGACAGTTATTTTCTCATATCTCTTGAAAGGTGTGGCCAAATTCCATGCTGTTCACGCGATATTCTCTGAAAGTTAATCTTCTATCTTGTGCACATCTTGAATTTTATAGCATTTGTAACGGCTTTATTTCAGGATGATTACTTTTCATCATCCATTTTGCAGTTGCATATTTTTTTTCTCAGTTGAAGGTTATGCAGCACATTCTCAAATCTGAAGAGGACGGCTACAAAGATTGCATTTCACGGAACTTCCTGTCTAGAATCACAACATTCTTTTCTTTTTTTTACTGATGGTTCACCACATATCAAGTTTGGAGGCCACTTGAGGATAAGGGTAAAATAGATCGTCAGTTGGACGATGACCGCCACCATGTAATGATTAGAAACGATGGGTAGAATGGGCAAGTGATTACTTAAGAGGAATTGATTATCATGGAGGGCGACTCAAGAAGTATTTGTTTACATTAGACGATCATGCTGTAGTCGGTTGGGAAGCAAACTCGTAGTATCTTGTTCAACAGATGGGATGTTCTAGGAAAGAAACATTGTTCATGGAAGGTTCATGTGTTTTTTTGTACAGAGAGAGAGAGGGGAGGAACTTATTTGTTGTTGTAGCTAGACTACTTCATTGCTGTAAATGTTTTAGAGGGGGGCCAGGGATTGGAGCTAAGTTGAGCACCTACCATGAACATAAAAATACAGTAAAGAGGCTAGCAATATCTCTTCTGTGTGAAAGCAACTTTAGGGACGATGGGAGATAATCTTCCACTAGATTGCGAAGTCGATTTTGTACTTCGGCAAGAAAGAATGCTCCGAGCACTTCCTCTCCTCCGATATTACAGCAGTACTCCATCTCAGGGCGTATCTTGCTTTTATAGAGACAGACGAAGCCCGTCAGAAGTGAAGTACTTTCTGGAGCTGTAGAATGATCCAACCATTTTTTCAGCAACCTTAGTAACAGTCTTCCATTTCAGGTCTGGGGTGAAAATCAGTCATAGAAGCTTATACAATAAGGGGATTTCCTCAAGGAGAGAGCCATTCATTTCAATTAGGGAGAAGTGACAATAAGAACGTTATTAGTGAAAAGAGAGGAGCGTGGTTTTAGAGGCGTTAAAAGTAACACTCCACTTATATCCATTGCACAACGAACTCCAAGTCGGAAGAGTGACGGTCGGAATATCTTGATCATCAATGCTCTTCGAAGTTCTGCCATAAGCAGTTATTTTGTCTGCATAGATGTCAACGAATGATCTCAGACTATGATTTTGAAGATCATTTATGAAGATCTGGAAACGGGTTGGCCCTAGAATTCATCTTTGAGGCACGTCGGCGTTGATACTATGTGCTTCGGACGTTTTCCCGTCAATAAGTACTTTTACAGACCCATCGGAGAGATAGGATTTAATCGTAGAGAAAACATTTCCAAATATTCCATAGCTAACAAGCTTGTGGAGAAAACCTTTGGGACAAACCCTATCGAAGGTATTTGATATATCAAGAACTATCGTTCTAGAAACAAAGACCCGTCGATAGATTCCCAGATCCTGTACGATATCACAGTCAGCTGTAGACCTTGAAGGACAAAATCCATCTTGCTATCACTAAGAAGATTGTTGTCCCGAAGCTGATTGACAAGCACTTGCTTTATTAAAGATTGAAGCAACTTACTCATGACGCACAGGACACCGATCTGTCCGTACTGAGATGCAGAAGACCGATCTCCAGAATGTCACGTACTCTGAAATATCGACGTCAAGTATGACATCCACTGTTGTGAAAAGAGAACATCTTTATATAGATTTTATCTTAAAATTCATTTCGATACTTAAATATTTTTCCTTTATGTTTTGGCTAGGAGTAAAATGTAGTATCTACTCATTTCTGTCGTCAATCAGTGAAGGAGAAATCCTCCTAGACTGAGGCAATTTTTGTTTTTGTTCCAACCGAGACACGGGGGAGCTGGACTTTTTCCTACATTAAAACCCGATCTTGTTTGTAAAACTGCTCTTGTTAGCCTAAAGCAATGATTAAAATTATACGAGGCATGTCTGGAAAACAAACAGGGCTCTGTGTGCTGTGTGAGCTATTGGCAAAAGAGTTACGCAATGATTATGTTATCATCCAACATGCAATCTTGGGAGTATATAAATGTGATCTGAGATTTTTGTAACGATTGTATTTTCATACAAGCTTTGTTTACAACTAATCTTCATAACCACGACAGTGCATCTGCTCACAATAGCTGAGTAACCAACCGGACGTGGCTGACAAGAACATCACGAAACTGAAACAAACTCCCGATTAACCGTACCTCGCTCTATGTGATTTTAAAAAAGGTTTCCCAAGCTCAAAGGAGTCATCATAGAGAGCTGTTTGGTAGCAATGGACGCTATCGAGAGGGTCGCAAAGAGAGTGCTGCTGGTATTCAAGAAGAATCTTTCCAATAGCGAATAGAGGCATTGCAGAGAATGATGAAAAAGTGCATTAGGCTTAAGGGGATAACTTCGAAAGGGAAAGGATGTCATTTGTTGTTTTTAATTGAAATACATTGTTTGTGGCACCAATCCTGTTGATATCAGGACACAACTTGTATATTTTCTTGTTCGTTCACATTAAGCTGGCAGTCCAGATTTGGATTATAGATAGCTATGACAGTAACGCCATCTCTACGTGCTAAAATACAAGTGAACCATTAGATTTGTATCAATAAAATTCCTGCATATATTGTTATCTATAGGTTGAGTACATTTTTCAACTATCTATGGGTCATTTAATGCCAAACATAGTTGTAAAATATAATTCTATAGGTAGGATAATAATTTATATTCCAAGAATACATTGCTCTTAGAAAACATTGCACTATTCTTGGAAGGAAATTCCACAGAACGTACCATCATTACTCAATAACAGGAACGCGGAGCATCCCAAGGAAGCACCCCAGTGACACTACTCGCAGAAAACATTACTCTTTAAAAATTATTCCCTTGCATTGGTACTCTACCTTGTTCTCAACATAATTGACCCTTAGCCACCGTATCTTTATAGAAGAAAATAAAAAGGAGAAATAAGGTTTTGATCATTTGAAGAATCAGATTGAATAATACGGTCGGAGATGAAGTCTAGCCAAAATAAGGAATGAAGTCGAAAAATGGCTCAGCCACCAGGATCACGTCCTAAGACATCACGAGTCACGACTCACTGCCTACAGGTAGCCCCGTTTTTGAGGAAGGGGGTTTATTTCTCTGCATGGGGTTGCAGTCGGCGAATTCGTGGCCTCGCCGACAGGGGAGTAAGTACATTTGTGGGCGATACTCTATATAAGTTACACAAAATTAAGTCATATGTGGTTGTTAATAAGCATATAATTACACAATTCAAAATTATATTGCATTCTTAATCTATTTCTGTGCAAGCACACCGACAAACACAGATAAAGAATTTGAAAGCCCACTAAGCAGCATCCTTAAGTTTCTTCGGTCTCTCTGTATAGAGGTTTATAAGGACACCCTGATAGGACACTTCCATTTCGAAGTAAACACTGGCCAAATATTGAAATAAAAATAACATAGCATCCGAAGACCAAATAATGCTTCTCTCGGCCTGGCTACGCACTGGGTCATACAAGGAAAACGATGGTGATCCTACCACAAATAACAGCGCTAAGCTGGATACTTCTACAGACTAACCCATTCGGAATGAATCTGGCAAAATAAATACCATGAGAAAAAGAAACTATAATATAGTTAAGTCGTCCTTTGGGGAGAAGAACATTATTCTCCATCGCTTTATTTACTTAATGTTTGAGAAGCTGGGAAAATCTTTAAACTAGTACTCGGATATAAACGTAACTAAAAAAATCAAGTGTCAACCGTAGGAGATTGGAGGAGCTTGGTCTCTAAAACCTTACTGAATTAAAATAATAAAACGGACATATATTTGTTCTTGTCAGTTGATGTAAAACTTTTAAATAAAATTGCTATTCTATGAATTTTCGCGAGTAAATTAAGTCATGAACATACAAAGATATGTTAAAAAGTTTGTTTTTTTGGATTGGGATGGGGATGGTCCTGGCAAAAGTCAATAAGTCTTTCGAGAGACTGAATCTTCTGTCCGAAAAGTCTGAAATTCAATTTTCTTAATTTATTGAATTTTATGATTTACTCATTTCGCAATTAACGATTGCCGTCTGCTGCAATTTCATTGGCTAAGCGTTTTGGCATCTTCCGGCTGTATACGTTAACAGCCGGAAGATGCCGACGAAACGTCGGTTATATTATAGGTCACAAACTGTACTAGCACCCAAATAACATATGGACCTCTTTTTAGAACCTGGGTCATAGACACTTGTAAAACCATGAACATTCTCTTAACATATTTGTCTGATAAATGAGAAAATAGAAGAAATACACGCTACTCCATTTTCGTTCTTGGATTCCTTCCTAAATTTACTGCAACGCCCAAAATGTTGGTATCTTTTCTTTTTACTTTTAGGCTCTTGTCAAAGATCTTTGTTTCTTTTCACATCATCTGACACGCGTCATCAATCTTAATCGTGATTTCAAAACATGTTTTACGCTTCTCACGTGCAAGATGAAGAGTGGTGTGCAAAGATCTGCTGATGCCCGGGGCCAACTTCTTGATGTATGCCCGAAACATTTAAGTATCAGTCCTAGTACTGACAAATATTATAAGAAAATGGAGATAGTTTGAATATGATTAGATACCCCTTTCTTTAAGTTTGGATACCCGTGGCCACCGCCTTGTCGACAAGCCCTTCTCCGCCCTCCGTCTACACGCCACTGAAGATAAGTTCTACGAGTCAGTTTCTCTTTGTATCCGGTTGTATTCAATCCGTACTTTACCGCACAACAACAATGACTGTTTGTCATCATTATTAACATATGTTACTTGTTTCTTAGACCAGCATCT
The DNA here is from genome assembly GCA_963556195.1 of Sepiola atlantica. Taxonomy (NCBI): domain Eukaryota; kingdom Metazoa; phylum Mollusca; class Cephalopoda; order Sepiida; family Sepiolidae; genus Sepiola; species Sepiola atlantica. The sequence goes on from OY744527.1 coordinate 112,011,456, forward strand.
ACGGCAAAAACAACAGAAAATACCAAATAACACTCCGGTCATCATAGCAGCCATACATTTTTGATGCAATAAACGGTCTCTATTTTTACACTAATCAAATTATTTTGCCATTACTTCTTTGCCATTGCTATATTTTTGTCTGTGTCTTTTTCTTAGTTGTAAGACCAAACACCAGGGACCGTCCCCCACAAGAGGACGATCCTATTTTTAAATGGTCTTGAAATGAGGTCACGGTACATACATACAAGTATAAGCGTTTATAAGGATTTATAGGCTAACTCCAAAACGTTAACGAGATAAATTTATGTTTTCAACAAATAGATTGTAGTGAATGACTTATAATTTACAAAACATCTGGCGAAAAAATAATTCATTTAAGCAAGGAATAAAGTGTAGTATCCGCTCTGGTACTAAACTACATATTTTATTTCCTTTGTCAGTGAAGGAGTAATCCGCCTAGATTTCGGCAATTTGTATTTTTGTACCAATTCAGAGTAACCCTTTTGTGAGGAGCTAGATTTCTCCACATTAAAAACCAACATTGCGTGCAACTCTGTAAGTAAATAAGGACTATACATGTATATTGTTTTCTGATTACAAGGGTTGTATTCGTTAATTGGTTTTAGATTAAACCTCATATCTTTTGAAAAGATTTGTCCGACGTTCGATTGGTCGGTCTGTCGCGTATCAACTTGATGAAGTATTTTCATAGCAAAACGCGCAAATTTAATGGACGCATCTTATTTTAGATGCGTCTACGCATCACTATGAGAGGCTTTGTATGTTGTTCGGTCTGTCATGCTTAAGTTTCAAATAGCATTTTAGTAGATCTGTCGCGCTAAACTTTGCAATAGTCATTGTATCGGTCTTACACGCTTAAGTTTCAAATATCATTTTCATCGCTAAACGCGTAGATTGAATGGGTGTATCTTAAGAATGGTAGCGTTTTTTTTGTTTGTTTGTTTTTTTGCAGTAAAACTTAATTTCAGTTGAAACTCGAGTTCAGCATTTGTCCAGAGGAATGCAAGAGAAAGCGAAAAAAAAACATTCGTTTCTTAAATAACCATTAATTAAGTCAAGGAGAAAAGTATGCATCTTATGAAAAAAAGGTTCATTAAATTATATCACTTGTTTAGCCAGAGTGAACTATTTGGTGTTTTGCCGCCTTTTCGGGTGAACACTCCGATAAAGGAAAGAGAAAGAAAATGGCGAAATGAAAATTGAAAACAAAATAAAATAACGATTCTTGTTGATGGCGATGAGTCATCAAATCACGATGACGTTTTGTTCTTTCAATGACGATTCTCTTAATTATACACTTGTATTTTAACATATATTGTTCAATTTTTAATTAAAATCCAGAGATTGCATTTTCGCCATCTGTAATTTCATTGAGAGATTAATCATGCTTATCATATCTTTGTATTCTATAGGGAGCACGCGATTAGAAATCGGAGCGAACCTCCATTTTAAAGAATATATATCTAAATATATATATATATAATTTATTTACACACACACAACCACACACACAATATATATATATATATATATATATATATATATATATATATATATATATAATATTTATAATAAATATTAAATTATTTATACCTACAGACGCTAGCGTTTCAAGCTTATTGCTCTCATCAGTGCAGGGAAGTAACAATTTCAGACGGTCGGGAGGCGCGAACCCGGTACACAGAGTCAGCCATATCCACTCGGCCCACGGAAACTGTCACGTAATTTAGGGAAATTAAGATCTATATGTACCTAGAAGCGGGCACAGATAGAAGACTAGTCGAGAGTGTTCGACGAACGTATTCGCAACTTTGCATAAGAGCTTTTTGACAGTCTATTTTTTAACTTCCCCGAGAGTGCTCAACTTTAATTTCTTAAAGGGGCTTAGTATATATATATATATATATATATATATATATATATGTCTCATAGAATATTTATGTGTTTCATAGGATATATATCTATATATATATGTCTCATAGCATATTTATGTGTTTCATAGGATATGTATATATATATATATATATATATGTGTGTGTGTGTGTGTCTCATGAAAAGAATATATATGCGTGTCATTATATATATATATATATATATGTGAAGTACGTAAATGAGCCAATTTAACATGATGAACCAATTTCGTTAGTGCATACACTCATCTTTTTCAGAGCATCTACTGGTAAACGATATAGATAGGTTGTTCTATAGATGTCAAACAATCTATATCAATGTATTGAAAAGAATGTGTCTGTCCCAAACAACCGATATCTATTTTAAACAATCCGTCTCTAATATTTCTTTTAAGACACAGACGTTGCGTTCATGAATATATTATTCAATTCTGGTTGGTGATCTCCGTCTATAATCTACATTCACAGGCTTATATATTCTATATTTTATCCCAAATAAATTTTATAAGATTTAAATTACTTATTTACTGAAATCTTATTGGTCTTATTTTGTGTTACGTATCGTCTCATGAACGGAGACACCCTTTCATCTGGGAATGATAGAATTAATTGAAGCCCGTCATTTTAGTCCTTATTTGTTTGCCTCCCACGAGGAAAGAGTTAGAGACAAGGTTGGTGTTTAATATGGAGAAAATTCAGCTCTCCAAAAAGGGGCAGTATGGATTTGGACAAACAATTAAAAATTGCCTTACTTTAGAAGGATTACTTCTTCGCTGAACGAGAGTACAACAGATGAAGCAGAACCGATTCTAGCCAAAAGGCCAAGGGTTAATTATGCATAGCGCAGAGATGAGTGATAATGGATATCCTATCTGAAATCAACCCCTTCCATTGAGGCTAGAACACCTATTTTTTTGCTTACATCAATTTATATATAGGGAGGGCATGCGGACGAGTGGTTATACGACTTGTCTTTGGGCTGGACGACCCGGGTTCGATCCCTCTCACGGCATGCGAATTTTCGGGTCTAAAAATTCCCTCTGTCCACCCAGCAGTAAATGGGTACCTGACTAAAACCCAGGGAAGGTTCAAGGTAGCAGAAGGAGAGGGATGGGCGCCGCCTTCCATATGCTGTGCCCTAGACACGGTGATTCTTAACAAATCACCGCCGCTACGGGCAGTGTGTCGGCAATGACACTCGTGCGCGTCCAGGCTATGCGACCTTTACCTTTACCTACCAATTTATATAGTAAACATGTATAATTAAAGACAAGAGACAAAAAAGAAAGGGAAATCCGCAAAATGATCCGTGTGACCTTATTGAAAGCCTTTTATTAACATGCAACAGCATTAGAAACAAATACATTCATCCTGAAGGTGCGAAGTTTTCTTTTGTTGAAAATTCATTGCTTTATTTCTGCTATGCATTTAAATCAATTTTGCTCGCGGTTACTACATTTCCCTCGCCATTCTTATTGAAGAACGCGAAATGAAAATGCTGACTTTATAATATAAGAATTCGAAATCCGTAATTCTTGGTAACTCAGGCAGATGAAATTATGTCTCGGAGTAAATAGTTATAGATAAAGTTGGTTTAATGCTAAATCGACAGAAGATGAAGCTATCTAAATTTGAATTTTAAACGAGTTTTGGATAGTTTCCAGCTAAAGGGAAACTACAGAGACCAGTTTGAAATGATTGAGTCTAAGCAGAAAAAAATGTGTCATATGTGTATATGAAGCACAGGTGCGATTTGTTTTGTTCATTTTTTTTTTTAACGAAGTTCACCCCAAACAAGGCAGGCCGCCACTGTAGACGTAAGGGGCTACTGAGAAGAAAGAAAAGGGGAGAAGGATGGGAGGGGTCAACCTAAATTGGGATCTGCGCAGCGAGATGTCTGTTTACATTAATTTTAAATTTCTGCATGTCAGTACTGTCGGGGAAACAGGAGGCAGGGAGGGAGTTCCAGAGGCCAGCAGCACGAGGAAATAAGCTAATCAACCCTTTTTAGATTATCAAATGCCAACACACAATACAATTGTATGCGATTAATTTCACACAAGTTGCTATTTTACCAGTAACTAAAGTGGTCGACCATAGTCAAGGGAAACCCGAAAGCTACATTTTCATTAGTTAGTACACTGAGGTGTTGGGAAGGGCACCGCTCCTTTCTAAGGATTACGTTACTAATCCTTGACCTTCACCGTATAATGCTGAGTGTTCTGCAAGGATCATTAAGTACCATTTTTGGATTCTTTTGTATGAATCGATCGAGAATTGAACCCTGGTCTCCCGGCTTATTAGCAAACACTCTTAACATCATGCCAAATGGACCGGTTATTTTATTAGTAGCTCAAAAGATCAAATATAATTTGTACGAAGCATAATCGATTCTATAGATCGCGGTGGTATCCATTGAGCCAATTACGCACCACCCAGCTAGATTGATTGGTTATAGTAGTGAAGAAGGTGGATTTTAAATGGATGGACGATGGTGTTGTAAAAGTTATGTCGAATCTGAGTCCATCATCTTTTGCTGACAGCGACGATAAACCAAAGAATTGTCATTGATTGATCAATAGTATCGATGAGCCAATTGGAATACAGACGGGAAGGACATTTTCGCAAAAGAAAAGTGTTTCAAAGAAAAAGGAAAACGAATCCGAATTGAATAGTTTGGAATCATGGCAGAAATATTTGGAGGACGCTTCAACCCTTCGCTAACATCGTTCTCAAAAGCAGCCGAAATGAATTCCTGAGATTATAACATTTATTTACTTGCCTCCCCACGAGGGCAAACTTAGATACAAGGTCGGTTTTTAATGTAGGGAAAATCCAGTTCTATTTTGTTATGCAGATTATTAATCTAAAATATTAATGTGTGCATAAAAAAACACGATTTTATAACGTTACTTATTTCACTTAAGTTCGCTCATCCGATCTGGTAAGCAGTGTGTTTTTTTTTGTAATATGACTGTTTTGTTCAAATCCAGAGTGCTTCAATTTTGGGGAGCTGGATTATCCCCACATTAAAAACCTGCCTTGTGTCTAGTTCTGCCCTTGTGGGGAGGCAAGTAAATAGAGACTGACGACATTTCTGTATTAGGCTACAATAAATGTACAGATCTGATCATAAATTGGTCCCTGTATCTTTATTTCAGTTACTTCACGGGTTTAGCTGTTTAAAAACAGAATGGTATGAAATTCCGCGTACGGTTAGGATGAGGAAGAGAAGAAAAGAGAAAGAGAAAGATAAAGAGAGAGAGTAAGAGAGAGAGAGAGTAAGAGAGAGAGAGAGAGTAAGAGAGAGAGAGAGAGTAAGAGGGGGAGAGAGTAAGAGGGAGAGAGAAAAAAGGGAAGAGAGAAAAAAGTGAGAGACAGAGATTGAGAATGAGAAAGAGATTGAGAGAGAAAGAGAGAGAAAGATTGAGATTGAGAGAGAGAGCGAGAATTTGAGTTTAACCTAGCGTAAGATACTCGCTTCCAGCCAACACTGGAACGCGCGATTCTAATCAGAATATGTGACTGATTGAAATTAGGAAAGGATCAATGATCTTCTTTCACCTTTTTAGGTTGTGATATCATGCTTTAACACGAAACTGTCGGCCAAATATATTTCATCGTGAACACCGAAGTCTATCCGCAGAGGATAATTATGCCTGCTGAATGCCGAGCGAGAACGAATGCACACACGGCTGACTTTAACGCCCATTAACATGGCCGACATATGCGTTTGCCATAACCTAATAAAATATTGAGGATCTTTTGCAATGATCGACTTAGTGTTATATAACGAATATATCAAGGAGAACGCTCAAGGCCAACGACCATTTTCCAAACTGGGCCAAGTACAAATGTTGAGTATAACAAACAAGAAAACAACATGCTTGACTTTTCAATGACAACATAAACCCGTTACAAAATCATTGTTGCATCGCCTGGGATTTTCGTGTTATCTACAACTGTTTCACGTGTGCGTGCTTGCTTTCGTTGTCACCGCCTGGTAAAAACCAGCGTTGTTGTAAAATACAGCAAAACATCACAGTTCAGTTCTTTATTTAAAACGTTGACCAGGTTAGATATCTTAGACCGTGGTATCAAATCGCTATTACTTTGTACCGAAATGTCCCCTCCCTCAAGATAGGGTTGCCTTATCAGGGTAAGTGCCGATCGAAGTACATTTTCTTGACTTGGCAGAGTACCACATCGAAATTACAATCTAGTGGATGAAGATCTCTTCTGTTCTATACGTTCTCTTTCTCACGGAAGAACAGTTGCTAGTCTTTTTCTAGTCTATCGATATGTATAGGGAAGGTGTACGACTGAGTTCAAATTCCTGGTTCCTTCATGTAAAACATTCACAACAACCACTCGTCTTCCTACCACAACTGAACATAACTTTCTCCTTTTTTCCTGCGTGTGCATAGCACTAGGCGAAATTCTCCATGAACAGAGTTTCTTTCCTACATTGTTGTCGTCAACTTCAACGTCAATAAGTACTTGCCATAAACAGTCCCATTAAGTAATTAAACTATGT
>OY744527.1:112022923-112092923 GCA_963556195.1 Sepiola atlantica
GAAGTAAAGAGACTTATCATTTTGCTATCTAATTTACACCCGTGTTTCTGGTGAGTAGACATACTATATAAATTAGATAAACACAGTAATTATTTCACCAAATGGCCACAAAAATATGAAATATTAAGGAGTGGTTGACTTAACATAGAGTATGAGTGGACGAGAGAAATATCAAAGAAAGAGATGGATGGCTTGCTCAGTTAATTAAAAATAACGGCTAATAAGAACAATTGAAACAAAATTGATTTTGAATTTTCAAGCATAACTTAATCCCAGAACTAAGGTATATTTTATCACGTATTTTCTATGATCAAAGTATATAGGGTAAAACTGTAGAGGAAACACACGTTAATTGACTCAGCTTTAGTATAATAATAGGTTTTTATAAAAGTTATTTCCCTATATGCCCATTTACTCTCTTCTGGACTTTACTTCAGACAACACTTTCTTTCCAGCGCCATTTGTATACTCCTAGTTATACCCACTGTCGATTGCCTCTCGGTTGTGCTCAGTGTTATCCTCCATTTTCTTTTGGCAGAGAAAGAACAAAAACGGTTCTGGGTGCTTTTTTGCATGATATTTGCAAGATAAGAACGACATCGGAGACGGATGTCGCATCGACTTCCTCGCTAATGTCTCACAGCAAAGGAAGTTCTCATGAAAAAAGTCATACGAGATTATTCTAACGACCTGATGAATAGATATTAGCAGCAAAACAGGGCAAAGGCAGACATTTTGAATTACAAATAGATAGAAATGGATCTATACAACGGATGAGCCTCACAGGTTTTATCAGTTAACAAATTAATGAAGATATGAAGAAACTAAATTGAGGACCGTGAAAATCGGGATTATAAATTCTGGTCGTCGTTTTGGATGTTGATTTGATCACCGTGACCATAGAAAAATGTACCGTTTGTATGAGAATTATAAATGATACGAAAATAATTATATTAAAACAAATGTGTAGGTCGACTGATGTTTTTGGTCGACATCTCCGTTACTATTTTATCCACCAGCGAATAAATCTATATATGAACATTGAAATATGTTATTGTGTAAATCCATATTGTCAACAATTACTAAAATAAAAAACACTAAAAGAGTGACGTCGACATAAGACCGGAATCAAATATGTTTACGTTAAGGGGACAGATAGAGACTGCGAAAACCCCATAATGAATTGGAAAATTTGACGGTAATAGAACATCTGGTTCGTTTAGATTTAAAAAAAATATATATATAATTCTAAACGAAACATGTTCATGTCCGATATATATCTCACACGCACGGGCGTGCGGATATCTACATAATGAAATATATATAAAGTCAAACAGAATGTGAAAAAATGGAACAAAAAAAAAGCAAACCATAAGATAGTTTCAACGTTTTATTTTCATTTGACGCAATCTTTGCCAAGAGAGAAACGAGAAGCTGAAAGTGAAAAAAAGAAGCTCGTTTTTGCAACTCATGCCTTTTGTTGTCACTCTTGAAACGAAGACAAAACATTAAGACTATCTTGAGATTTCCTTTTTTATTCCTATATATATATATAACGAAATAAATGGTGCGTCCGTTTGAATCGACTCGGTGATGGAGAGGTTTTTTACTAGAACACGCACCAGACTGGGGACGTGGGTTGCACAAATAGACTGGTGCTTATAGAAAACCATTAGATGAATGGAAATTATTAATTCAGTTGCCCGGATAAACTCAACTTATTTGTTTGTTTGAATCAGTTAATTAAAGTGGATTAGGTTGTTCTGACATCCAGTCTTAATTCTCATATATATATATTAGATATATATGTGTATAGTATTTGAATATAGGAAGTGATACCATTTTAAAGTATAGCTATTGAAGAATGCATGAATACATATAAACTGAGAAACATTAATACGAAGCTGACAACATTGATTCTATAAAGATTACACAATCTATATCAAGAAAACCTATTAAAATGTCTATTCACGAACATTACCGAGAATAAACGAAATTCACGATTTTTAATATTTAGGATTCATCTATTCTAAACAGTTCCTCTCTATAATAAATGCATACGTTTTCCACCAATGCGTGCCTCTACCCGGATCCGCATTCCCCCTTGAAATGTTTCTTCATAATTACCTGCACTGTTTGACTTAACAGAGAGTAAATTAATAAGGAATTCACATTTCGTGTGATTCTGAGTTTGTTTCTATGAGATGAAAAAAGTCATTTTTGCTAATTAATTTATTGCTGGGGTTTAAATAACATCGCTGGTTTAACTGAATGTGGTCTCCGTTTTCAAAGTGAACAGGTGCGCGCTGAATTTGGAAGATTTAATATCGGATTTTAACATCACTTACGAGATTGATATAAATATAATATTTAAAATAATAATTAAATGAATTGAAGATACCGTCCTCCGCGTAGATCTTAACATAGGCATGTGTTTAGGACACAATGATATACGTACAGTCACGCACTTGAAACAATGCATATCTACTCGCCTAGGATTATTTTAAGCATTATAATCGAATCACTGGGAGATGACGGTGGCTAAGTGGTTTACAACACGGACTGACAACCTCGAATCAAGTTCGTTCCACGGAAACACTTTCACTTAGGATGTTGGCAAACTTCACGTAGTTCCTCCCGTAAGTACTCGATGTCTTTCTAGAAATAATTCTAACTAAGACGATATCGAGGAAACCAATGACAACATCTGATTCATGTCCCCATTCCTGCGGATTAAATAGATCCTTGGTTTAGTGATATTACCCGCGGAAACATTAACAAAAAAATCAACATAATACATAACATATTGACAAGTGCAGATGACGTAATAGATCCTGTTGGAGAATATTCACATTCTTAGGCTAATACGAACAAAAAACAAGTATTGCGTTTTCTATATGTATTAACGAGTCTATAAAGCATATTTTGAAATGTATTCAAAATTAAAATAGACAAATAAAGGAATTGATATATGATGTATGTATCTCCTCTCTCGCCTATCCCTCTCTTTGGATGATTTTTATGCGTACAAACTTGTTTGAGGGGTTATATAATTCACTATTCATGAGGTGGATTATTTATCTTGCTTTATCCTGATACACAATTGTGTTTTCTACTGGTGGAGTAATTTGGGAGTTTTCTTCTCTGCACCCTCTCTTTCCCTTACAGAGGCGATGTGGCTAGTTTCAGTCTTTACTATAAATACTATTATAGCATGTGTTCTTAAGAATTGTCTGATCTATTTCCCGTTTCCTTTGTTCCAGCTCGTCTGACTCATTGGTTTAGTAGTCTCAATTAATTCGCTGTTTTGATACCTCATTTTAATACAGCTTCCTATTCCAATAACTTCTGTCCAATAACTGTCTGGTGATACCAGATCAGGCTGCCCTGTGGCTCCCTGAGACGAAATTCACCTACATTGACGTTTTTGTTTTTTTTTGTTGTTTTTTTTTGTAAAACTTAATTATGTTCTACAAAACCAAAAACAAAAACAACAGCCCCTCTCCCTTTCTCCCTCCCCTTTTTTATTTTATTTTTAGAACTTGAAGCATAAATCTTTTACTATAATGACCGGATTCGGCATTAGATGGCCCGAAAAGGGTTGATATGCCGTAAAACAAAACTACCAAACCAAAAACGATGATCAAACATTTGAAGATATAAAGAACTTGAAGCATAAAAACTTTTACTATAATGACCAGATTCGGCATTAAATAACCCAAAAAGGGTTGATATGCCGTAAAACAAAACTACCAAACCAAAAACGATGATTAAACATTTGAAGATATAAAGAACTTGAAGCATAAAAACTTTTACTATAATGACCAGATTCGGCATTAAATAACCCAAAAAGGGTTGATATGCCGTAAAACAAAACTACCAAACCAAAAACGATGATTAAACATTTGAAGATATAAAGAACTTGAAGCATAAAAACTTTTACTATAATGACCAGATTCGGCATTAAATAACCCAAAAAGGGTTGATATGCCGTAAAACAAAACTACCAAACCAAAAACGATGATTAAACATTTGAAGATATAAAGAACTTGAAGCATAAAAACTTTTACTATAATGACCAGATTCGGCATTAAATAACCCAAAAAGGGTTGATATGCCGTAAAACAAAACTACCAAACCAAAAACGATGATTAAACATTTGAAGATATAAAGAACTTGAAGCATAAAAACTTTTACTATAATGACCAGATTCGGCATTAAATAACCCAAAACGGGTTGATATGCCGTAAAACAAAACTACCAAACCAAACCTGTCCAATAACTGTAGGCTTGTGGAACTCTTTTCTTGTTGACTGTTTTCCTCCTACTTATAGCCTTGATTTTTTCAAGAATAACGTCGATAGGCATCTTCTGTCGTTGCGCTAATCATCTTTCGTTCTTGTTAGCTCCTTGCATCAAATGGCTTCATGCCTTGTCTTGAACGATTTCTATAAAAAAGTTATCAGAATTAATATAAGTGACTATATGTTTCATTTTACTTCAGTTGATGTTCTCAGAAAGCAAGAGGCCTCTTTCCTCAGGCTAACGCTTGATCTCTATTTTAGATACATATATATTCGAATATTCCATTAAAAAGTCTTCTCTACCTCTTAAACGTTGAGTAAGTGAAGAAGTTAGAACATTAATGTTCCTCTCCCCAATTGACCAGTCTATTATGGTGTGGTATATATTTCTTGTAGTCTCTTGGTCTTACCGGATTCCAGAACAAGAATTAATCTAGTCTGGTGGAGTATCCAGCTAAGTGATGTTACTTGAGGTAACATTACTTGGAGAAGGTGCAACATTCCTCATGTCAGCCAGTGTATAGCTGTGTAGAGGGGATTTTATTTGGGCTTCAAATTCTATGTTATTTTGAATATTTGGTTATGGTTTACTTGTAGGGTGAAGTATCTCCATGTCAGGTAGTCATTATAAACCCTTGTACAGACAGACTAAAAACACCTGGTGTCTAGTAAGTAATTCAAATGCATACGAGTGGGTTTGTTTAATGTGTATTTCTATATTTGGTGAAGAGTGCACAGTGTACTCATATTTATTACTAATGTGCGGTTATGTTAATGTAAACTTCTGTTTTATTTCTTTTTTATTACCTCGTATTGTTATGAAAAATAAATAAATTGGAAAGTTGGACGGAAGAGTGCCTTATAGGTATGTCGACGTTCTCGTTAATATTTTATTTTTTGGATTTGGACAAATATTAAATAAGGACGTTTATTATTATAATAATATTGATTTCCATTCATAAATCTAACATACTTGTTATTTAATGTAACATTGGGGGGAAAAGTCCTTTCATCCCAAAATCCGTATCGTTCTTTTGTAATATCTTGGACGATTCAAGATGCTAGGGAAAATAAATGCCTCTTAGTCAGTGCTTTATGAATGACTACAAGAAAATACAAGGCCAAACCATACATACAAACAACAAAGACATAATGTCACCATTTACTTAAAAACTAACGGACTCAAAACAGCTTAATGCAACCATGAATAAGATCGTTAAGGATAGAATATATCAAAATATTGACTAAGAATATAAAAGTGAAAGAGAACGAGGACGAACACCAACAAAAATCATCTTGTGTATGTAATTTCTGCACTCTGAAAATGGATTTAATCAGAATGCGAACATAGAGTTACAGAGTACACGAGCTAAATAAAGAAAGTTTGTGAATGTCTTGACACAGTTGAAGTGTATCCGTGGAACAAAACAGAGGAAAATATTATAATCGGTCTGTTTTTCTTCGACCACTAGACAAATCAAACGTCGACATCGGTGCAATTACGGCCCCGCCTTCGCCCGAACACAACGAGGATTGACTTAAGCCGACAATATAAAATATATAAGTTTGATTTTTTGACCTCATAAGGTTTAATTTATAATCGATTTCAGTATCATGTAGATATTCGACGCGATCTGAAATATTCCTATTTTTTCTTTTAAGATCATATATCTTATTAATATAGATTTATCTGCCTATCTGAAGTCGAAACTCTACTATTATTTCTATTAATGTACTATTGTACTATATTTGATGCTAAATTCAATTTACTATACTATGTCAGACTAATCTATTATCTTTCAATGCTAAATTGAGGGAGGAGGGTGTAAATATGTTATTATGTCATGAAATCGTCCTCTCAGGTATTACCTCTATCTCTCAGGTAAGGTAGTATACGTTCGTTCGTCATGATAATATCTCTCCAGACATTACTTCCTTATTTAGGAAGCAATGTAGTATATGTTCGTTCGTCATGATACAATTCTCCCAAGCATTACATTATTTTTGGGTAGAGGGGGAAGTGTAGTGTATGTACTGTTGTTACGATACAATCCTTCCAGGGATTACCTTCTCCTTTTTCTTTGAGGAGGTAGTGATATACTAGCAACAATATACAACCTCTAGCCACATATTTTTGCTCGTAATCATGACACGTATTATGTTTGTTATTATTGCACGACAAACGTAAATTTCCTGTGCAGTCAGATCAGATCTGAACTGCTTACCAATTCACGCTTTTCTGATCGACGTATACATAACAATCAACAAGCAACGATAAAAGCTTACATTCTGACCTAGAATCAATTGAGACTCTTTTATGAAAACAACAGCTCGTGAAACTGGATTGAATTGAAGAAAACATCGGCCACTGCGCCCGTTAAACCTCCGAATCAATAGCGTTCTATCGGCCCAACAGAGCGTGGGAGGAAGCACACAAGACAAGTCGATATTTCCTGTCAATACTCTACCTCGCATTTTAGATTAGATCCGATCGAACCATGATTTTACCAATCAGTGCGTTGGTCGACAAACACTGCCGGCAAGAGGATAGAAAGCACATGGGTTTAAAGCTTTTATTCGGAATGTCAGGGGCTGTGCTGATACGAGATTAAGTTGAAGGAAATCATGGCCGAGTGCTGTGTATAGGCTGTTCAGTGTGCGATAATAACGGGGCACTGGGACATACCAAAGGCTTGAATTTTTCGAACAAGATCACGTGTGAGTTAAAAGGGACATTTCTAATTTGTCAGCAGTTAAATAGTTTGCAAGTCGTAGCGATAACCTATTAAAAAAATCAAGTAGAACTTCCGCTCACAAGGTCCCCTAGATAATACCTTATAACTAGCATTTCTCCATGAATTTATGATGTAACATGTCAATCATCCCGGCCGGTTATGATCGTTTGTAAAATTAAATAATAAACACGGACATCACGTGAGTGATCTGGAAAAGGACATTCAGACGATCACTGGAAAATAATATCCATTTTTTTTACTCTAGTACCGTAGATATAGAATAACAGTATAACTGATTTCTCTAAAACACAGATGAAGAAAACATAAGTGAACATAGAAGCCACTGACGTAAATAAGAAGCTGGAACTCGCTTAAGGATGAATAAATATTTATTTGCGTATTCATAAAAATACAAAAAAAGATATATATATCTACGACTTTACAGGATTTCCCTATCCAATGAAACATGAAATTCGCAGAAATGTTAGTGCATTAAAATATGATAAGACAGTCCAACTCCCAGATTAACAGCTAAAATAGCTAATTTCTTGTCAAACCTAATGGTCGTCTTAAAGTCGAATATCAACAGACACTTTTTGTGCTGTTCTCTTAAGCAATCAAAATGTGTCTATTCTGTCCATATTTTTCAATCCTCTCACAGTATTTAGTATCTCAGATAAAATCATCTGTTCGTACCTCAACGCACACGGGTGAAATTGTTGACTTCTCCAATACATCAAATTCTGAATAGCCTAGTTCTGGCACAAGTCCATTCAATATGTTGCAGATATAGACAGACGAACACCAAATGTACATTATAATAGAAGGATTAACGATCAATGATGAAGTTATGTTTTTTGATTTGTTATACATATGCCATATGCTATTAAAAACTATAATTTTATTTTGGTTGGCAACTATTTGTGTTTTTCTATCTATATAAACGTATATTTTATCATAAAAAAAGTACAGATAATGTAATTAGACATATTGAATTGGTCGATTTTGTCGGCAATGATTGATGGGTATTTGTCGATATAAACGAATTATTTGCCGACTTACAATTTACGAAAAGGTCATCGAAAATGTTTACTTTGGAAATAATCGAGTAATTATGAGCGACTAAATTTAGCGGCAAATACAGCGTAAAATTGTTCATATCTTAGCTCACACATTTTAACATTTATATAAATCATAGAAATACATTATATATACTAGCAAATATATGCTCCCTCCGGTCGCATATATTTGCTAGTTGTTTTATTCAATTGCTTTCCCTTTCTCTTTCTTTCTCTCCTTTTTTCTCTCTTGAAATATACCATTCTGTACGTTCGAATAACAAGATAGTGGGTAACCACATGTTTGAATTGCTACCGGCTGTTTCATCATATTCCATTACAATCTAATTTAATTACGTAACTCAATTATATAGAGTAAAAAACAACCTGCTTAATTAATTCTATTTATAATTTTTATTAAGATTATCAATGAGAAAAATATTTTAAATACATCTGAAAATCTGAGAAAAACAATCATGAGTGAATATTTGCGAATATAAATTTATTAGAAACTTTAAAACAAATTAATTATGTAAATTTGAAAGACGCGTGATGTTTGGGGAAGCTAAGGAATGGGTATATAAAGCAGCTGATAAGCAGATATAAGAAGAGAGCGATCAAACTAATAATATAGTTTCGGCTTCAGATAGACAAACAGATACATAATCTCCATTATTATAAGGATATATATATATATATATATATATATATTAAGCATAACTTTAGTATATGTGTAACACATAATCAAAATAATATAACATTTATTTACACAATAAATTTTGTTGCCACATGGTACAATGTAGAAGTGTGTTGATGTTGTGTTCCAGCAAGGTAATTGCGATATTTACTAGATGAGTGTAGTAAGGATATATATATATATATATATATATATATATATATATATATATATATATATATATATATATATATATATATATATATATATAACGTAGACCAGAAAGGACAATTAATGACTTTACTTTTACAAATTACTTATATAATTAAAATGCAATTTACTAATTCACTGTTCAACTTGGTAAGCCAATATTAACAAATTAAAATCGCCTTATATTGTCTACAATATGACCATCTCATCCCGATGACTTACATGCTATTCATCAGGCCAAAGGTCTATCAGTTAACACATTGGCAATGTAGAAAAAATGACATAAACATTAAATAGTTTCAAGTTCTTAGCTAATCTTCATGTATCAAATAACTGAAAATCTTAGAAGCTATTTACATGCAATTACCCCCTTAACAAAATCAATAATAATACACTAAAACGAATACACATAAGGCAATTTTCCACTCATCTATATACCACCCTAGAAGGTTCATCCGGATGACTGAAGGTCCTTGTGTATTCCTTATCTAGCCTTGAAACCTATATTGCCATTTTCATAACGTTCTATAATTTTTATGTTTTCTTTTTCTTATTAACGTCATCCTTTATATGATGTTGCTACTCAACTTTGTACTACCCTTTTAGTCTTTTCCGTTTCTTCATTATTTACGTTAATTATTTATACAATTATGATCCCTCTTCGAGCTGATACTACCTCCTCTATTGTCTTCCATCCACTACCCAATCTCCCACCGCTTCTTGTCTTATTCACCCTTCCTCCAATTATTTAAAAGATGAAACGTACAAGCAAGATTATCAGTTTGAGTATAATAATAGATAAAACTAAAAGAGAGTTCATCAACGTTTGCTACCCTAAGGCTTTTTAGCATAGACTCCAATAACACAAAATACATGCTAAGTAATACTTTAGTTCTGGGATTGCGTTATCTTTGAAAAAAGTTCTGTTTTAATTGTTCTAATCTAATTAGCTGCAATTTATAATTAACTGAACAAGTCACCGTCTGATCTTTATCTGTGCATTTTTCCCGATGTTGATCAAACCACTCTCCAATCTATATAATAATACGCTAAGACATTTCATGTTAGTACGTACGTTATCACCTTTCATACAAAATAAAATGAGATCGTCCGAGTAAGGATTAGTAATAAATCTGATGTCACTTAGGTAAACATATCCATACTTTAACCATTTCCAATTGAATTGTTCCCAAATAAAATTATGGCGCCCCCTGACTAAAAAATCACAATTTTAAATAACTATATTCAAAATGTGACATTTAAAAAATCTATTTGAAGAATATTTAGTTAACAATTATTTTTACAGTAAGGAGAAAGATAATATTTATTGTTTTTAAAAGAATTAAGTTTCTACAATTTTAAATAAATAAGTAAATAAAAAAGAAACATTCGTCTTATTTACTTATAGTATATTTACCTGACAATAAAATTATTTTTACAGATTAAGAAAGAGTTATTTTGTCTTAATAGTATTGATCCTGACAGATATTTAATTAAAAAAAAAATTATTATTAACAGTAAATTATACAGATTCATGTAGAAGGCACTGTTGAATTTCCATCGAGTCAGATTAGTATATCTTAATGCCTTTGTGGGAATTTAGAGAAAGTACGACTGTTTTTGTCTTAATCTAATGCCTGTACGCACCGCAGACATGTATGTAAATTAGATAGCAAAATAAGTATCTTTAGTTCTAGATAAGCATAATGCAGATTAATAATAATAATAATAATAATAATAACAATAATACAAATGATAAAAATAATAATAATAATCCTGCAAAATCGTGGACTTTGCCGTTCCAACAGACCACAGAGTGAAGATCAAAGAGACGGAAAAGAGAAGCAAATATACTGAACTTGCCAGAGAATTGAAAGGAATATGGAACATGAAGAAAGTCAGTATAACACCAATAATCATAGGAGCACTAGGAACAGTCCCCCAAAACATGGAGAAAAGACTGGGAGAAATAGGAATCAAAGGGATAACTGAGACCATACAAAGGACAGTAATGATTAAAACAGCTACAATCCTGAGAAATGTCCTCGAATGCGGAAACCAACCCACATAAGCAACGAATGGAGAACAAACACATGGAAGCACAAGACAGCAGAACCGGGGAAAATACAACCGCACGAGAGAGACGCAAGCATAGGCTGACGCCACGAAAAAAAAAAAAATTATGGACAGAGGGTCGAGAAGGGAAAGCGCAAACCAGACCTCCACTGGAAGAGCGCGGACAGCTCTGGGACCGTGGGGAGGCTTGTTGCCACTCGGGCCCCAGAGGGCACCAATGGCCCTTATCAGCGGGAAATCGTTGGTAGGTGGCTGTTGCGATTACCGCAAGGTCATCAGCGGTGATGAACGAAAAGAGGTGGAGCATACTGGAAGTCTGAGGAGACTTGTTGTCACTCAGACTCCAGGGAATACCACAGGTTGTCGGCAGTGGGCAATCACTGACGACGACCAGTGTGATAACTCCTAGTGAATAAATAATAATAATAATAATAATAATAATAATAGTAAAATAGGAATTAATTAGACTATAAAAATATAAAAAAGGAAAGGTGATTCCCGTTGTAACTGGAACACTTGGAACCATAACGAAAAGCCACCATTCATGGCTTAAACAGATTGACGAGACAATTTCTTTTCCAATTTTGCAAAATGCCTGCCCGTTGGGAACGACGAAAGTGTTAAGGTATAGCTTGAATGTTTAAAGTCAAAGGGAATTCACTTGATGCTCAAAAAAGAAACAATTCAAAGATATGTCACAGTTCATTGATATTCGAAGAAAATTAACATACAATAAATAGTAGCAGTGCTTGTGATTCAACATGACATGTGTACGTCTAGTGTGTGAGATACTGAACCGTCATCAGGTTCTTGGTATTCACTGAAATTTAAACATAAACAGATTAAAAGAATAGTAGATTTTCTAGACGTATTTTTAATAATAAGAATATATCAATTAGAAAAAAATAATTAGTCAAAGATATTCGTTATTAATTATATCTATGAATATATGTCCATGTCAGCATTCATCAATGCAAAGAATTATTCAATGCAGTATAATTTGAGGAAATTAGAAAGTACACCTTGGGTTTACTTTAGGCAGCTTCGTAACTCTCACTTTTCTTATTTTGTCCTTTAGTCCTCACATTCTATAAGCGATGTTTCTGACAAAGTGGAACAAATTATTGTTTTGCTGGGTCGGAATTTATCCATCTAATACTTATCGTTGGCTAGTTTTTGACCTTGAAGTAGTTTTATTGTAGGTCCTTACATCAAGTGGCTTCATGCCTTGTCTGGACCGATTCCCATTTAAAAAAAAATTAGATGCTGACAGTATGAGGCCCGGAAAGATGCTCACGAATAAAGACGTTCTATTGATCCTTTTTAACGGCTGATACATTCATGAAGAAGGTGACGGTCACGATTTTAACATGAAAAATGAATGTTATTTACTTAAACGGTGCTTCAATTCCTTACATTAATACTCTTCAAACTACTAACTTCATACCATTTCCAAAAGATGGAGTGCTACTGTCATATCTGTGGGGTGTTCGCCCGGAGCTCTCTTGCCTGTTTTGACAGAGTACAACATCGACTCCGCAATCTAGTGGAGGATTATCTCTTCTCGTCCCTACAGCCTCTTTCACACACACAAGATGTTGCTAGCCTTTCTCTATTGTATCATCATTTTCATGGTAGATGTTCGACTTAGCTCTTACTTCTGTAAAAGATTCACCGCAAGAACTCATCTACTTACAACCAAATCAAAAGAACGTTCCTTTCTTTCTCTTTACCCCCCCCCAAAAAAAAAACAAAAAAAAAACAAACAAATGAAACTTCCATGAACAAAGTTTATTTCCTAGAACACCTAATCTGTGAAACAAGATACCACGAGTCTATTTCCTAACCGACTGCAGCATGGTTGTCTTCAAGTCTAATGTAAACAAATACTTATTGAGCCGTCGTCTTGGATAATGAATTTCTCTCAAGTTATCTTATGCCCATCTCATTCATTGTTTTTGGTTCCCCTTCTGGTGGCGATCATCGTCCAACTGACGTTCTCTTTAACTCTTATCTTCGAGTGCCTCCAGGGCTTGATACGTGGTGATCCATTAGTAAAAAGAAAAGAAATGGTGGTAAACATCACTCGATTCGAGAAAATGAGGTTTTTACACATGAAAAGATTATTAAAGTAATAACGTTTGCTCTACGAGCGCTACTTCCGTTTTCAAACTGATTATCACACAAATTATAAATCTGATTATTGCGTCTTGAACGCATTAGTCATTTTTAATCCCTGTATTCATGCAATATAACATCATACAAGACATTGCACAGAATAATAGCGACTTACACGCACGAGCCACGAGAGACCACTTGGATGTTCCAGCGCATCTCCCTAGCTATCATCCAAAGCAACGCCATGCCCATTTATGAAACAAAACAACTTTGCACTGATGTGGAGGCAAGTAAATAGGGAATCATTGAAATACACTTTTTTATATTATTGATGTAAGACATTATGTAGAAAACTATATATACACTATGTAAAAAATAAACTTTTAAATTTAAACGTAATTAAAGCCTAGTAATATTTGTAAATTTATATTTATTCAACTACAACAAATTAATAAAATGCCCTTTTTCAAAATAATATGCAAATATCAGGAAGTTTCATCGGTTTTCCTGCTGATTCGACAGGCCGAGAGCAGGCTCGAAGCGTTTCCTCGAATAATGGCGATGGAGAAGCGCTCGTAACGTGAAGTTAACTCACGATAGTCCCCGGGAATACCGCCGTATTTTGACTGCTTGCGGTCCCCGGCTGACGATGACTATTTTAAATACATTTTTAATGAAAGCATGTTTTTTAGAGAAATATTGTTTCATAAAAGGAAACCCTGAGCGAACGTCCTACTCAAAGAACATATTTCACCGCAAACGTGTTACTAATCCAAAGTTCCTATTTAATTGTCTTTCCACAAGGGTAGAGTTACACACAAGATCAGTTCAACCAGGGTTTTTAAACCCACCTAATGATCTGGTATTGTCCTGACCTTTGGGTCTGGATTTACGCCGGTCTATTAGGGGTTGTCTGGTCCTGTGCAGTTCTAGGAGGTGCACCCTCCCAGGCTTCGCCTCCCCTCTTTGGGGAGGAGTAAGTTTATTGCTTACTGTCTGAGGCGCCCCTACCGGGGAATGCCGACGGGGCTGCCCAGGCTATTTTTAAATGGTCAGAATTGCTCTCCTCTCGAGCGCTGGCTTATCTAATCCCACTTTCCGACCTTGTGTCACATTTTGCCTTGTGGGAGGTAGATAAATAGTAGTTCTTCACGTAGGGAAAATGTAGCCCCCCCCCGCCAAAAAAAAACGGGCACTCTGGATTGGAACAAAAATAAAAATTGGCTAAGTCTAGAAAGACTTTATTCTTAACTGGCCGAGCATAGAAAAGATGAGGCGTAGTATCAAACAATATACTGCACGTTACCCTTAGCCAAAATACCAAGTGCAATCCAAAGTTATCCATTTTTCATATTGCACTCTAATTGCAAATCAATATTCGTTTTTTTCCTCAATCTGAATATTCTGATTACAGACATTTTTTTTTAGAGACGAACGTTAATTTGTTATCAGTGCAAAGATCACAATTTTTATTGCCAATATAAGAGAGGACGTCGATAAAAATGATGAGTTGAAACATTTATGATCGATAAATTGTTCAATATATAACGAAAATGTGATTAGTTTTCAACATACACTTATTGGTAGAATGAGGTTTAAAGATAAGTAATGAAATAAATAGGTTTCGTAATTTTAATCAAATTTTATTTGCTTTTCTGAGGTGTTTCTACGATATCGCAAATATGGTTATTTTTATACGTGTTTGGAGGTTGGAGTTGTTAAGTGAATTACCGGTACAGATTGACGACTCGGAGTGCCATGTTCGATTCATCTCAGTTCCATTAAAAATCACTTTCATTAAGGATGTTGGTAACCTTCAGGTGGTTCATCCTGTGAGTACCTTATAACAGAGTAAACAATACCAACAGAATAGAATTAAGTGATTCTACCTGGGAAATATTCACTTTTGTTTTTACTTTCTTACGAGAAAAAAGAAAATTGCGCTCCTGGAGATTTGTGGGGATAGAGTTACGTGTTAAATATTTTAAAAGGGCAATCTATCAACCCGGATTTACCGAAATATTGTTTACTTTCAGTTTCGTCTCACGATAGAGAAACCGAAGTGAAATAAGCATATTGTTTATTAGCGATAATGGATAAATATCGTAGAAAAAGAGAGCACTCTCGACAACTGATAATGTGTATATAAGCATTAACATTTCATATCCTTTTGTAGCTTGTGACGATGGTATAAAGGGTAGTACAAAACAGTCCGGCGCACGGCTATATGCACTTGCCCGGCTAGCCGCACTAAATAGCTGTGATACAGCGAAACAGTGTATGTGGATGACATCCACTTCATATATATATATATATATATATATATATATATATATATATATATATATATATATATACTGTTTTGCTGTATCACAGCTCTTCAGCGTCACAAGACAACAAATTGCCTCGGGGCGAGATCGGTACGCAACCGTCTAGTAGCCAACCAACGCTTTTATCTATCCGACCGATGATCACAAGCCGTGAATAAGCGAATATGCGTTTTTTAAGTTCCCACGTTTACTTTCATACGACGAATAAATAAACAAACTTTCGAAGCCACCATGTGACTGAACACGCATCAGAGTAACAACGCTTCGATTGGCAACTGTTATATAGCACTTTAATCGGAAGAGGGCCCTTTGAGGTGGTTTACTATACAGAGCCAGGGTTGAAACTGCAGACTAGATATTTTGTTTCTGACGGGTTACAAAACAATTTACTGACTAGGGACGGATTACACAATTCGGGTTATTCAAATTATTTACAGAATTAAAAAAAAAACTGAATTAACTTTATTATGCATCCATTTCCTTATATAAGAGTTGCTTCTGACTAAACGTCCCTATCGATTCGGAATTTATATGAAGATCTTTCCTGACTAAGTTCTTAAGTAAAAACCTCTAAATCATATAACCAAACTATTCAATCCGTTACCTACCTTGTATAAAAAAAAATACGTGAATCTGGCGTCAAAACATGTGTCTCATATCCAATCAAACATATGTATTTGCAAAACCTATTCTACACTTACTTTAAAAACATAGTGCTGCTAGTAATATGAAAACAGCCAGAATAATAAAAGTTGCCAGAATAAGCGCAAATGACTTTTTATATAGGAACATCTGGCAACAGTGTTAAAAGTTATCAACCACCTATAATAAGAGCTATACGTCAAATATCAGAAGAGAAATCCCAGACGTATTCGCTAAACAATCCAAATTAATGGACTCAGCAAATCATGAAATAGTTTAGTGAAAAAGGCTAACAAAATAGTGCACAATGTCAGATGATAATACTAGTTATAACCAATATAATTGGTATCCGCGTTGAACCCAATTTTTCAAACGTTCATCGGAGCAGGAAAAGTGGTTTACAAAAAACGACTAACCTGACGAATCCACTTGATGTAAGGACCTACAAAATACTACTTCAAGGTTAAAAACTGAACAACAATAAGTGTTAGATGGATAGATTACCACCCAGAAAGCAGCAATTCTTCCCCCTTTGTCAGAAACATCGCTCATGGGATGTGAAAACTAAAGGTCAAAATAAAGGAAGCGAGAGTTACGAAACCGTCGAAAGTAATCCCAAGGTCCACTTTTTACTCTCCTTACGTTACAGCGAACGGTGTTCAAGTTCTGCTAAGATTATTGAGTCACTTTCACTCATGATATTGTAGAATTGGTTGATTGTAGGGTTTTACTACAGATCTCCATACATTGTGTTTTTTTGTGGTAGAGATATACGATTTTTTTTAGATTAATTTATTTTGTAGGCGTACATTTTGTAAATAGATAGGCTGTAACTGATAGATGGAACCCTGACACGTACTACCACTTCCGATAAGAGTGGATCTGCGAGTAATAGTTAGAAAGGGTCAACTTCATACTCCCCAAATCTTCAAATTAAGGGGTTATAACCGGGTTCACTTGAAGGCGTTACACAGGAAGCAACTAGGAAGTGTATAAAAGCATCTTTTACTGCAGTTTTGATTGGGCCTTTTGGTGGTTTTGGCTAGGCAAAAAGTGTAGTATCTGTTCTGATACTATACTTTATATTTTGGTTCTTGGTCAGTAAAAGAGAAATTCTTCTAGACTGAGACTATTTAAATTTTTGTTCCGATCCACATTTTGGGGAGCTGGATTTTCTCCACATTTAAAAAACGACCTCGTAGGGAGGCAAATAAATATGGACTCAGCAGCCTTGCTGAAAGAACTTGTCTAGAAGGTAAACTAGGAAATATCGTACAAAAAACGACAGTGGGCTTACATTAAAAACAGACCTTGTGCCGCACGATGCGCTAATGGGAATGTGTCTTCATGTATATGAGGCACGAGAAAGTCTGGGATGATTTGGTGAAGGTCGAAGGCAATTAATTGTGCATGGCGGCGTTCGGTTTCGATTTCTTTTCAGTTTATAATGGCGCGGAATTTCCAATCGAGCCTATTGGGTATTGAACAAGAGACCAATTTGATTCTCATGATTGCGTGTCTGCATTTCCGGTGAGTATGCATTGGTGTACGTATACATTTGATTATATTTATATATATATATATATATATATATATATATATATATATATATATAAACTTGTTTGAAAACTAATTATATAGTTCAAGCTATTTTGACTCGTACATTTGACCTGAATCGTTTTTATTGATTGATTCGTGTCGATATAGCTTCATTTCATTGCTCAACACTGACCGTCGTTGCTCCAGGCCTCACATACGCTGTATATATATATATATATATATATATATATATATATATATATATATATATATATATCTCGAGAAGCGCACACGAACCCACGCAAGAAAACGCTCAATCACATGCATACGTAAAAGCACACGCACATACGAAAAGAACACGCGCACACAGCATACTGCAGAGAAACACATGTGCACGCGCACTCACACAAAAAACTCCCAAACATATACACAGGCGCATGCATACGCAAGTACACACACTGATAGATGGACATCAACAGAAATCGTGACGTAAACACAAACACAATAGACCAGTTTCAAAGACTCAAAGATATGCACATGTAAAATTTACCAAACGAAAGTTTCCAAATCTCATTTAAGGTTAATCATGCTTACGGTTGTTGGTACTTATGCAGATTAGGACCCAACCTAAAATCGACTCGGTGTCGGTAGTTTCCAGATGTTTACGTAGACGACCGAAAAATGCCGATGTATCAAAGCGATGATGAATTTTAACGAGTTAGCACAGGCTATTACGTTTCCAGAAGGAGTGATTCAATTTTCTAAAGGAAAAACAAACTGATAGCCAAAGAAAAAAGGTTAGTGAAAAAAAACTTTTCATGCAGAAAAAACAACATTTTATAACTCTAACCCGATACTTATCCAGATTAGGACCCAAGCTAACTCTAACCGACGCCAATTCTATTTTAGCTTGTGTCTTAATCTGGATAAGTACCCACTAACCCTAACACCGTTTTAACACTCGTACAGTGATATTTTTCTTTAAAAAAATTAACGTTTAAAAAAGAACATCCAGTCTCGTTGTACATCCAGACTATTTTTTTATTTTTTGGACGCAAGCAACCGACTTTTCATTCGACTTTTTCCGTTTATCTACGTAAACATCCGGAAACTACCGACGCCAAATCGATTTTAACTTGGGTCATAATCTTCATAAGTACCTAGTTTATAACGACCGTAATAATGTTTTAATAGGTATTTTACTAACCGATTCAGGTAAGTAGAATGTAACACATGGTTGTTTTAATGCGAAAGGCCCAGCGGAGCCTAGCTAAAAAACCATTCCGTCTCTTCATTTCCGTCAATTGGGAGGCGTCAGAAAAACACCGGATAATACACAGCAAAGAAAGATAAATATGGATGTATTATATTTGAACAATTCGATTACAATTCTCATCTTGGTTATCATATTTAGTTCGAAATTATGTACAGGTTCCTGAGTTTGACATTCGTAAGTTCGACTTGAAGGTTCCCAAATTCGAAAAATGTCGGACGTTACATCGCCCGAAACGTTAAGTAAATATAACAACCAAGATAAAGATAGTAATCCAAATAATCCAAATGATACGAATTATCAATTCTCATCTAAAAATTCCGAAACATTTACGCCTTAATTAGTATTAATGAGGTAATCTTTAACCAGAGTTGCTAACCTGATAATATTTATAAACAACATCTAAATATTGTACACCCCTACCACTCTTTCTCTGCCAAATCAATGACTCGTTTTACATACCAATTATGTATTACCATGCTCGTGGAATGTTTTGTTGCCGAAAAAGTAAGACTCTTTGCGATAATCAATAGTCTTCCATCCTATTTACTTAAAAATAATGTTTAAGAAGATATACTATATTCATAAGATATTATGTGATAAACTGCAATACGAATATAGCATTACATTCTCAAATATGTATGGGAGCAGAAAAGAAAGTTATTAACATGAATATTAAATCAACAATACTCAACATTGATGCGCCTATAACATAGTTGATTTATACAGAGATTTCGAAATATTTCTATCCGGAGATAACTTTCTTATTGGAATAACTCATAACTAAAGTGCATTCATTCAAACACTTGGAAGACATTACTAAATTGTATTAAATTCAGTTCTTTTGTATTATTTATTACTGTTCTCATTTTGAATGTTAGTCTCACAACGTTTCTGCCGATGTAAACCCCAGCCGTCTTCATGTGCATCTTGACGAATTCGGGAATCTTTATGCAGAACTCGGGAATCTTTATGTTGGACTGGGGATATGTACGGAATTTTTAACGGAATCCTTGATTCAATTCACGAGGGTAGATTTTTCTTGTTCTGTCAGTCATAAACTGGCAGAAGTCTAAAGTAATTTGTAATTGTACACTTCCTATCGCCCGCACTGAGCAGAATGTCACTGAGAATTGATTGATACTTAACAGTTTTATCCGTTACGCCATAGTTTACATCGACCAAAACATTGTGAGAATAACATCCGAGGTTAGATTGTTGCATTACCCGTTCTTTCAGGGTACCCGTTAAGGTCCAACAAGAATGACAAAGAACAGAACGTATATGAAAAAACTTTGGTTTTCTTTATGTGCCATTACCGGATGGTTTACGCCGGCTACGCACACATATTAAACAATCTTTTGACATACTTTTGTCTCATGAAAGTCTTTTTCTTGCTGAGGTTACAGACTTGGTTTACGCTAGAAACTCGTTCGTATATACATTCGATTGGAAAGTAATTTGCTCTGCATTGTCTATCCGAGCGTGAACTGAAGCAATTCTTCTACAAGCGCTTTGGTGAAGTACAAGTCAGGGGATTCCTTCATTCTGCATTTTTAGTCAGTGGACACAAAACTCGCATTCTTCCGGTACATCGATAGTCCGATCACCAAGCGTTTCGGCTCTTCGCGTTTTTTGAAACCGTCGTTGTTCAAGTTCTTCTTGCACTGCCGAACCTTTTTCTTTTTAACAGTTATCAAGTCGCCTTTATTTATTTCTCGACGTCCCACCCACAATGGACTCGTCCACGATTCATTTTTGCCACTCTTCATTATCTTACAAGATCAGTAGTCCGAATAATCCAAATAATCCAAATAATCAATTCTAATCTAAAAAATTACGAAACATAATAAATGAATAAATGAATAAATATAACTAAATTAAAGTTTAACTAAAAACAATATTTGGAAAACTATTAGATTTTATAAATACTACATTAAATCTATACACATTTGTCTTTTAAACATTGACACATTCAATGATTCCATAGAAATCTTGTGCGAAGTAAAAATAAAATAAAATGCGCGTTCCCATTTCAATAAAAGAAAAATAAACAAAATTGTTAATTAGTTTTTAGTTTTTTTTTTAGTTTTTCATTATTACTACATTGCCGTAACTAAACATCTCATCTGAAAGTTTCCAATATTGCTAATGCAGTGCATTCTTCATACCATAAACACGATTATGGAAAAAAATATACGTTTATTTTTTTAAATTACTTTAAGCTTATAAACATCTATGTAACTTTTGTTGTCTGCAGGTAGTTTTAAATATTTATGTCTGGAGGTCGTAAAAAGAAATCGACGTAATGTTTTTTATTTTATTTCCCAGACATAATTCTTCTAACTAAAGTGTGTTCACAGATAAGAGTATGAAAACAAATTAAAATATATTGTAGTTTGCTGGTGAAAACTTATCAAACATTGCCAAGTAATCTGCGAACGTGTAAGGAGGTGTTTTGGCAGAAGAGACGCGCATAAGTGGGAAGTCGACTAACCCTAACTCCGACCAGGAATTCCTTAAAAGAAATTGTTAGAAACAGATATCGACGTAACTATAACAGAAAAATGGTTATACTATTGATGATACTACTATAACCAAGTTGACATGGTAATTTATATTAAGAAGCTTTTAGTCACTTATAAACGAAGGACAATACAGTTTAAATTCCTCGGGGTACTAATTAAATAAACATATAACAGACTTAACACTAGTATAAGCCGACTTACCGCTGAAAAATTTAGAAATACAAAAGGGGGCTAAACTACGTAACCATGAAACATAAACAGGGAAACTCAACTTAAATCATGAAACAGAAAAAAAGGGATCATCAGCTGCTAACGATGTAACTGTTTTGGAGATTTTGAAAAAGAACGGTTATTAATCCATGGCTCTCCAACAGTATCGATCAAAATATCACCTCCCCATAACCAAATGTAGACACAATTCTGTTAATATTTCACTAAAAAAAATATATATGTATAAAATAAAAATAATAATAAAACATTGACCGTAAGAAAAATTTGATGATATAGCAGTTGGCATAAGAATATATATATATATATATATATATATATATATATATATATATATATATATATATATATATATATATATTGACTGCGAATCAGTGGTGATTTGTGATCGGAGTTTGCGCCCGCCGACCGTCGGAAATTAACTTCCTGCACTGAAGAATGCGTAAGCATGAAACATCGATGTCTGTAGGTTATATATAATTAATATATATATATATATATATATATATATATATATATATATATATATATATAGATCATTAATAGAAGCTTGTCGTATGAGAGAAGGATATACTTCTGACGATCGAATAAACAGTAGAAACTAAAGTAAAGTGTTAATTATTTTTTATTGTTATGAAACTCTGATATCGCTCTCTTTATATCTGCTATCTTGGTTCGGATCTGTTCCGATACGGGGAAGATGATTTGTTATCTTATGGATTATATATATATATATATATATATATATATATATATATATATATATGGGAAAATGAAAAAGGAAAACCAAAAAATGGATGTTTTTTTATGTGTACATCAACGTTTCGTCTTTATTTATAAGACTTCATCAGGATGATAAAATAAAGAAA
The DNA here is from genome assembly GCA_963556195.1 of Sepiola atlantica. Lineage (NCBI taxonomy): Eukaryota > Metazoa > Mollusca > Cephalopoda > Sepiida > Sepiolidae > Sepiola > Sepiola atlantica. Next base: position 112,045,510 of record OY744527.1, read on the forward strand.
AAATATCATGCAAGCACAGATACGTGTAGGGTAGACATATTGGGTAAAATAGAATGAAATAGTGGCCAACTGCTGGGTGGACGTCCGTATTTGTTGGAGAAATAGAAATGAATACGGACGTCCACCCAGCAGTTGGCCACTATTTCATTCTATTTTTCCCAATATGTCTACCCTACACGTATCTGTGCTTGCATGATATTTTTTCTTTATTTTATCATCCTGATGAAGTCTTATAAATAAAGATGAAACGTTGATGTACACATAAAAAACATCCATTTTTTGGTTTTCCTTTTTCATTTTCCCATCACGTCGGATTACTTTCATCCTTCTCTTCCCATATATATATATATATATAATAAAGAACAAGAAAATAAAGATATTAAGTATACCATTTAAAGTAGAACCTATCACGAAAATCTGATGCTCGATATACGAGACAGAGCAATTTCGTTTATTTGAACCCCCTAGTTTTGAACAACTGATGATTTAATAGATATTGTATTTTCTACAATTTTTATTCTCATATTTTACTTTATATATATATATATATATATATATATATATATATATATATATATATATATATATGAGAGAGAGAGAGAGAAGTGGGAGTGATTAAATAATGTACATACTACGAAAAATGAAACGTTATAAGTGGCTGATGGCGAACAAAAGAAACAAGAGATATACATATAACAAAAATTCTGTTAAATACCTCAATCATTTTTCTGACACTGAGCAATGGCCATCGTAAAAAAAAAAAAAATAGCGGGAAGATCTTCGTATTATGCATGCCATAAATTATGCGTTCATCTCAAGTGTTCAAATTGACTGATAAAAATCACCTACAAATTTTTGGAGACGCCCTATGTCAATATGCGTTTCCGCAACGTACACACATTCTCCAAAGTCGGATTTTACACGAGTGGCCGCTCTACAGAGATGGCGCATTCAATTAGGAACGAAGTAGATACGAGAGGTAATTCTACTTCTTCGGATTCTATGGAACACTTCACAGCAGTAGGGAGTGAGGTGATAAAGCTCACAGCTCGTTTTGAAAAGGACTTTTATTGATGCTATCTGGTAGGTTGAAGAGTTCTCATGATTTTGACTTTTCACGATTACATAACGGAGGCCCGCTGTGAATATACCATTTAGAATTTTGTTTGTTTCTTACTTCAACCGCTGCGAATGCATTCGAGGGGGGGGGCGATCGTGTTATGGTTAATGTCATTTTTATCGTTAAATCTTCTCTATTTCATTGATGCATAGCTTGGAATAAAACATGTTTATAGAAACCGGCTGTGCTGTAAAAAGAGGCATCTGGCTTGCTCATTATGTTAATATCTACCCAGTTGAGTATGACACAAGGTCATACTAAATATTAAAAACAACATTGTTCTATCGCCAGTAAAAACCATACGTAACTTGATAGGCGATAGACAATTGTACACATTTGAGTAAGGTGTCATAGCCGGATGGTAAGGCATCAGACTATAAACATTTACATCGAGGGTTCGATGCTTGCCCAGGGTGGTCATGTTGATGAAGGCTGATAGCCAGGAACATGTGTTCATGGATTTCTTTTATGAACGTAAAATTAATATATATATATATATATATATATATATATATATATATATATATATATATATAAAAACACCTGACAAAAATAACTCCATGCATTTAGCCTGACGATTCTCCCCGGGGATGAAACACGGAGCCTCTGTGTAGCTTGATTGCCATATATATTTTCATTGCTTACTACCTAGCTCTACTTACGTATCGAGCACTGTTGAAGTAAATACTGAAAACTGATACATAAAAAAAATTTATATCTCCTTATAATATTTTATGTGAATACATGAAGTACTAATATATATATATATATATATATATATATATATATATACATATATACATATATACATTTTTGAGAAACCAGTTAACAGAGGCGAGAATTTATATCAATAAATGAAAATTCATTTAATCTTTTTTTTTAATATTTTATAAATTCGAATTTTCTGGTTAAACAAACTATACTCATAGTAAACAGACATTGTATTTAAAAAAAATTTATTTTATTTTTCATGGTGAAAATCTAACGTCGTGGCCGAATATTTACGATCTCCTCCGATGTTATTGGAGAGTTTGTTTATATGTCCGGTGCTTGTAGTGTTGTAGTGAATGCCCTGCAGGCTTGAGATGAATAATATAAGTGTTACTACAGTTTTCAAAGCGTCGCTAGAAGATATATTTAAACATTTTTGGGAAACCAGTTAACACACAAATATATATATATATATATATATATATATATATATATATATGTGTGTGTGTGTGTGTGTGTGTGTAATGAAAGCGGATATAACAATATGTCTATTAGAAGGAAGTATTAAAACGAACAAAAGGGTTGGTCAAATAATTATAAGATATGAGATTAAGAAATCAAATTGAATAAGGAGAAAACATAATTAAAATGATTTACCAGAAAAAAGCAGCTCAGTTAAAGAAAGGAGAATTTGAGGTTGATTTAGGCTAACAAAATTATGGAAGATCATTATTAAAAGGAAATAACAATTACAAATGTTCTAACACATATCTAACACACTTTTGATTAACATTAAGCCAATGATATCAGACTAAAGTGTATCGTATAAAGCATCCTATAAAATAGAGATGTTTTGATATTCGAGGGGCAGATTAAATAAAAGGGCATATAGTAGAGGCAGTCTCACATATTCGAGGGGATGTACTGGAGCCGATAACAAGCGGCAACTGATTAAGACGATCGCTCCATCATTTATATTACAAAGATATTTATATATTAGTGACATTGCCTTACTACTGTTCGTGTGTCTGTAAATTTATCGTCTCCATGTTACTTACATTTTTTTTATTTACTATTAATCAATTATTTATTGAAACAAAAATGCAATAGTGTAATAAACTAAAACCAACTTTAAAAATCCTATTAAAAATATTTTAATTAAAAAATTAAATCCATCAGAATATATTTTTGTTTCTCTGTAAACATGTCAGCCATTATATTTCATATTAATAGTTTCAAAATAAGAATGATTTATTTCGTGACCCTTTGGAATTTTAAAGAACTTTTGAAGCATTTAAATTGCCGAATAAGAAAGTAATTCCTGGCTTTAAAATTCTTAGCAAATCCTCATGTATTAAAAGATTTGAAGTTTTGTGAAGCTATTTTACATCCGATACTTTTATAGATATTAAAAACAACATTATTTTGAGGACAATTAGTTAAAGTTTCATAAGAATTTTGTTCAGTAAATAATTTAATGACCAAACGATACCGTAATAGTTAAATTTAACTTTTGAAGTTGCTATTTAAAATATAATGATTTCATAGGAAAAAAAAAACCACAAACACAACATAGTTAAAAAATGAAAAATAAAAAAAAGAATGAAAGTACAAATACTCTCAGACAACGCCGAGTAAGTCCGGTTATTTGTGAATAACTTAATAGACTCCAACAATTAAAATACAATAAAGAGTCTGATTTTTTATTTTACTTTTTCGCCTTTTGGAGGAAGCGAAGAAAGAAACCAACAACTTTTTGATAATCATAATATATCCCATTGGCCTTTTGGCCAAGATCAAAGTGTAGTATCTGTTCCGATGGATACTACACCCCATAGACTGAAAAGGGTTTGATTTACGCCGGTCTGTTGTATTTGTTCTGTGCAGTTCTAGGAGATCCACCCTCCCAGGCTTTGCCTCCCCTCTTTGGGGAGGAGTAAGTTCATAGCTTACTGTCTGAGGCGCCTCTACCGGGGAATGCCCTCGGGGCTGCCCATGCATTTTTTGCAGGCTAGAGTGCTCACCTTCTCGGGCGCTGGCTTTTCAAATCCCACTTTCGCGACCTTGTGTCACATCTTACCTTGTGGGAGGAAGATAAATAAAATAATATATCCCATCCCCTTACAACTTTTGGTGACACGAGACAGCGTGCCGCCCACCTAATATCGAGGGTCCCCCACAAAAACATCTACAGGCAGTTTGCGCAACTCCACTACTATGTAAGAACGTTTTCTTAGTTCTGTGAATACGGTTCCGCCAAGCAGCAAGCCGCGATATTAGATTTAACTACGCCAAAACACGAAACATATCTTCAAGCGATGTCTTGTCAGCAGCTGGTTTGATGTCGTTAACAAATGTGCGTCAGTGGTTGTGAGGGGTGTCGTGTCCCCCTTATCTACGGAAGCGGAATTTATGTCAAGTTTAAAGGGGAGAATTGCACATGTGCGCGCGGAATGGAGCCAAGAATACTTAGACAGCGTCGTCGTCAGTATGAATCCTTTAAGGCGTCTTATCACGCTCTGTTAAGTGTAACAGGGGTCTTTTACAAGTTGCGTGGGTAACAAACCCCATAAAAATGAGCCAATATCCTTATTTTTCTTTAATTCCCATGACCCGGATTCTCGAACTGTATGTCAGTAGGTTAAAATCCACCGTGGTTATGAACCGAGGGAAACATTACGCTTTACAAAAACAATTTTTTTTATGAGAGATGTGTCTGCCTATGTGTCTATTTATCAACTACTTTAAGGCTAGCAAATAGAGAAACGTAAAATTCCGTAAGAATAATCGGTAATATTGAAGAGGTGTACAAATCAATGGCGGCCGAATGTGACGTCAGCACATTCACACCAGTGACCGCTCCCCCAATAAAATACATTCTATTATTGTGTGCCTGTAACCAAAATAACCGTTAAAAGAATAACTTTAAAAAAATAATTACAACAAACAAAACGAGCTTTCAGCTAGTTGTTTCTTTCGGGTTATTTCATTAAGAAAACCGTTTGTCTCTGGCTATTTCATGAAGTTTATAAATGTATTCGGTATTTATTTACTTATATATCAAATTAAATAAACACTTTCTTAATTTGCAATATACACTATTGGATACGACATTATTATGAGCTGATTTGATTATTCGTTAATGTATTACTATGTGAACAAAGAAAGGTTTAAAAAAGGTTTATTGTTTGTTAAATTGTAAATTTGTCATTTATTTCAAATCCATTTATTAAAAAAAAAACTGATTTTATTTTCACAATAAAAAGGAAACACAAATTGTAATATATTATTTGTTCTCGCAAAAATCAGAAAACAAATTGTTTATTGCCAAATTATCGCAAAGAAAAGAAAAAACCGGCTAAAATAATACAGTGTATTTTTTCCTGATGGAGGTAGCAACGGTATGAGAGTGCTGACATCACATCCGGCCGCCATTGACCTGTGCATTTCTTCAACATTACTGAATGATCTCATACCTACGCAAATTGTCATATGTTTATCACTTGGTTTTATTTTAGCTCAGTTATCTCTCAGAAATGAAGGAGCCCCTTCCTATGGCTAAAATTACTTTTTTTAATGAGATACATAGATATTCGAATGTTCATTTAAGGTTTTCCAACTTATCAACAGTTGAGTTAGTAAATCAGTGAAGCCTACTAATTTTCCCTTCCCCAATTGACCACTTAACTATGTCGTAGTTTATTTTTCTTTTGATCTTTTCTTGGTGTTGCCGAATTCCAGGACAAGAATTCATCTGGTCTGATGTAGTATCTTTGTATTGATTACAATCATTGAAGGCGCTATTATCACTAACCCGCTCCCGTCGACTCATATACCATCTTACCGGTACTACCGCCACTAAAAATTATATTACAACCCACGGTAACATTAAATTAAAACCACCAGAAATAAGAAAGATCCTAATAAACAATACTATAATTACTTACAAAAACAAATGCAATAAAAATCCTTGAAGCTATTAATACTAAAACTCAAAGACCTAACATGAACTAAATCAGATTTAACAATTTTACAAACATACTAAACTTTTCAATAACTAACACAACTAACCTATGCCTTCTAGATTTTAGTGAACTGATCCAACAATAGTTTCATAACGCCCGAATATTTTATAAATAAAATTAACCCATTAAATAAAAAAAAACATTGCACGTCCAACCATGATAAATATCAATGATGCTCAATAGCGTACGGTGGACTATCAACAGTTAGTTATTTCTGTTATCAACTAGACCCCAACACTCGTAAACTTGCACGGTAGCAGGAGAATAAATCAAGAAAAACAATTAAGTCAAAGTTCTGTGGTCTTAAACACGACCTATATCAATAATGATCTGCTGACAATATATATATATATATATATATATATATATATATATATATATATATATATATATATATAATTAAATAAACATTATTACAGTCTACGCCAAATGACCAGCGTTTCGATGATATCACATATTTTCACAGACTGAATACAAATAAAAAATGATAACATAGAAACTAGCATTATTTGTTATTTTCACTTCTTCAGATCCGTTTTTTCTGGCAATTACATTGATGCGAATTTCTCTTTCTTTCACTTTTTATTTGGATTCAGTCTGTGAAAAGATGTAGTATCATCGAAATGCTGGCTATTTTGGCGTAGACAGTAATAATGCTTATTTAATTTTATAAATGCTCTACTTGATATTGAGCACTCTTGAAAATATTGGTTTTATGTTCATTTCATTAATATATTTAGAACTTTATAATATATATATATATATATATATATATATATATATATATATATATATATATATATATGTGTGTGTGTGTGTGTTTCGTTTTAATAAGACTCGTCAGAGTGGCTACATAAGGCTATACAATTGGTCGCTGGGTTCGAACACTAGACTAAAGTCTCTTAACTTCTATCCAAGGTCTTTTCCCACTTTCTACTGATATAACCTTACGAAATGGAAGGGGAATATACATATTTAAGATTATATAAAGTGTTTATCATTCCAAGTAAGGGGAGCGAACCTTTCTATATTACTTTAAATCAGAAGCTTATTTTTTCCCTTCATAATGCTTTACGTCTAAAGAGAGCAATTACAATATTTTCATAATATTTTTATTTATTTATTTGTCCCCATGAATATGTTTCGTCTAAATAAGACTCACCAGTGTGGCTAGATAAGTTTATATCACCAATGTCTGTGTTCGAACGCCGGACTAAAGCAACCTTTCACTTTCGATTCTAATATTAAGCAAAATAAAATTAAAATCTCATTTTTTGCTTGCTCCTCATTTCTGTCATTTTCGTATTTTTTTGGTTTCATGTGATACTAATTGCCCAGCTTTTCAGTGGCACCAGTGAAACACGCCAAACATTACTTTCTTTGATGTTTTACCAAAGAACGTCACATCTAATTAAAGACTCGACGTCAGCTTATATCTCTCCCACAAGCAAATCATATTTAAGTATCAAAAAGAAAAGAAAACAAAAAAAAAACCCTTAATCATGAATTAGAACTGGTAAATATCTAACCGGACACGAGTGTTCAAGTTGACAGAGATTCTGGCTATTATCATATTCAACACTCAAACTGTTTTCGTATTCGCTCTCCCCATTCCTACTGTAATTCCCCCGAAAGCAAATCAGTCATATAAACGTAAAGATAAGACATTCCTTCGAAACTATCGTATTATTCCAGTGACATGTACCATTCTTGATATCAAGCTGACTGGAAGACACTACCGAACAAATGATGAGTTCTGGGTCCCATTTTCAGCTTCTAAGAATAACGGGGGGGGGGGGGATATAAAATTTACCATTATTCATTTTTGATGGCATAGCCACTAAGAAAAAAGGTAGCGTCATTTACTTGCACGGATGAAGGTGAATAAGAAGAAAATGGCAGCCGATGGGTTTATACTTCGATTGTATATACTTGGCTGGTCATGTATGTCAAGTTAATCTATCGAAAGATATTCATGTATTACTGTGATTTATTGTCATCTTCAAAGCGTGAATTAGTTTGTACCATAGTAGAAAGAAATATATACATTGGATCAACAGAAATAGATCTTAAAATAAGATATCATCTAATTCTCACATCATCTTACTCTATCTTCTATCACACTTGGTAGGTCTTCATAGGCGCATTGTGAGTCTCCTGCTAGTTGCTTGACGTAGGTTCTGTGTGATCTCCCAATTGAAGAAATAAAAGGGATGCAACTTAAGGCTGATCATCTCTTACCAGGTGTACACTTGAGCTTCAATTAGCTTATAGACACCGTGTTTAACTTAATTAAACATACACGAGTTGGTCATAAATATCAAATGAACTTGTAAACTGGCTGCACGGTCACACGTGGGATTTAGACATAAACCACAACATGTTAACAAAAAAATAGCAAACACTTCTATCTAGATTATATTTATAGAAACGCACAACTAGGCCAATACAAAAGAAAACGGGGAAATATACATTTCAAAGAATAAACCAAAATACATAAATAATATGTTTGAAAATATGAAGTTTTATTCAAACTCGTGAATAATATATTCGTCTTCAGAGTATAAATATTTGATTCTTGTAATATAAAGAATATGAGCAGAGATACCTGACCTTGCCAAAGGTGTGAGATAATCATCCACTCTATAATAAAGACCAATGTGTAGTTATTTGTATATAAAATATAAATAAACCTATCCCTTCACGCAAGCAAAAGTTAGCGAGTAAAACACGCGCCTTTTTCTAGCCCTATGACCAAACCACTTGAAGTAGTGAGGGGAAGAAATAAAAGATATAGCAAGTAAGACAAACCCTGCCGCCTGAAATAAATTCGGAAATAAATCCTCCATTCTATTTTTTTAAGTCAACGGCTGGTGTTTTTTCTTTAGGTCGTCAGAAATGATAACTTATATATGAAAAAATAAATTACTAACTTAATGTTATGAGTTATATGAATAGTAGTGCGAACATTGGCGAAGCATAATTTATTTACATGTAATGTATAAGGAAGTATACAAAAATTCAAAACATTTCGTGTACTCTACCTGGGTAAAATAAAGCTTTAACTCAAAGTATAAGATACAAGTTATATAATATATTTAGTAGTGGCATGTCACCCCACCTCCGAAATATAAGAAAAAGAAAAAAATAATGTATCTGCTATGTATGACAACTTTGTTACGTGTATAATTTAAAAGAGATAATTATCTTTTTAAAATTTGATTGTTTATAAAGTCCGAGATCATCCTTTAGAAAATCTATCCTCATCACGAAGATGGGAACACTAGTGCTACATTATTTTTGTAATAAACAATCCCATGTTACAATAGTTTATGATTAGTACGGGTTTAAGGTCCACTTTATGTTTTGTTTATAATTGGACACTAAGTGTTGTTCGATCTAATAAACTTGATGGATCATACACCCAATTGCTACGCGCCGTTTACAACGTATATTGGCAAGACAATGTAACAATCATCAGGCTGCAATGTGGCTATTCACGCATTCGGAGGTTATTAGCAAATCAAACTAGTGGGCTTGACGACCACGTAAATCCATCTCTTCGGTAGCTGGACATATGACGCTACTATATCCAGCAACTGTAGACAGGAGTAAACGTTCTATTCAGCCCCACGGGTTTGATATTTCAATTACTTTCGAAACCGCTGGTATAGATGGCTAATCAATATATAATTATATAGTATTATAAATGAAAAATATTGTACGCTCCTACTAACGCAGTTGTGTATTTTCTTTATTTCTCCTCACGTAGTACACTATTTAAAAATAGTTGTAATTAAAAAAAAAGGCGGAAATTTACTCTCGAGAGTCCTTTAGACCAGAGGTCTTCAAAGTGGGGGTCGCGACCCCCAGGGGAGTCGCGTAACCATAGAAAGGGGGTCGCCAAAATTATAACTATGGAATTTTTTCACTTCATTAACTTATTTTTTATTTATAAAAAATTTTGGTGGGTCACGAAAAAAGATTTTTTCCAAAAAGGGGTCGCGACAAAAAAAGTTTGAAGAGCACTGCTTTAGACTAACATCTCGGCAGAAGATATTCGTTGGTAAACAAAATAGATAATTAAAGAGAATGGGGGACGTAAATACGATAAGGTGTGGAAATAAGTGTTTTAAAAATAAATAATTTAATAAATCGACTAGAAAAATTTAAAAGGCAAGTAAGTTTTAAAGGCCGAGCAACAACAATAAAAATAACCAACTAACTTTCACCGAAGAGAATGTTACGAAGGGTTTCTGCTTACAATGAGAAACCTTACGCAAGGCGATAGCGACGCATTCCAAGATTTACACATGAGAGACGGAATCCGCCAACATTTGCATGCTTCTAACGTAAGTATGATGTTGCACAATGCCGGAAGATGGGATTCCAAAACTGAAGAAGAGGTATGGAGCAAGGAACCAGGTCTACTCTGGCTACTTTTAGATGGTATATGCTGATTTATTCTGGTCTCCAAATGCGATTTTGTCCGCCTAATATAACCGACATTGCACTGGCATCTGAATTCGTAAACACTATTACTGTTTTTAATAGAAGGAAGACAATCCTTGGTGAAAAACCGAAAACCAGATCTTGTGAGTAAAACCAAACGTAAGGCAACAGAAAAGAAACAACTGCTTACGCATTTGGTGATTTGCTTGCTACAACTCCCGACTAATGCCACCTATCCAAGGTAGTTTTAGATATACTGGACATCTTAGGGGGCGAACGGTTAGGCAAACTTGAATTTTGAACTTTTTTCTATATGCAGTCCGAAATTAAGACGTCCGAAAAGTTGTAACTGATAAGGGTTTCCATTATTTTGCTGATTCTGCATGAAGTCTTTTGGGAGAACAAATCATAAACTGGGGACCAATTTAAGTAAAGACTCATAAATGTGGGGTTACGATAAACGCTTGTTAGGAACTCTCTCTTAGATCTCTAAATAAAAACATCCAAACAACGGGAGGCAATTATCTTTGTCAACATCCTTAGTGAAATTTAAAGCATCATAGAAATAAATTGAGTTTTTAATGAAAAATCAAAGCCTCACAATGAGAGAAAACAGTAACAAAAGTGGCGTCAACATATCTGACATAAACACTAAGTTGCGGAACCAAGTTAAATAATATGCCCTCATAATAGCCGATAAACATGTCAGCCAATGCTAACTTAAAAGGACAAATATATATATATATATATATATATATATATATATATATATATATATTATATATATATATTATATATATATATAATATATATATATATATATATATATATATAGAATTATAAAAAGAAAAACTATACACACGTTAAGGTTGTACACATAATAACTTATTTCAACCCCTTTAATTAGGTCTCCTCAGATGTATAGACAACCACGTCAAAAAAACCGTTGTTGTCTATACATCTGAGGAGACCTAATTAAAGGGGTCGAAATAAGTTATTATGTGTACAACCTTAACGTGTGTATAGTTTTTCTTTTTATAATTCTGTTTTGCTCTGTTTAAATTACATTGAGCTCTGTTATTCAGATTCTCTACACAAAATTGAAATCTACACACTATATATATATATATATATATATATATATATATATATATATATATATATATATATATATATATATATACTAGCAAAACCTACCCGCTCTCCGAGCAGCAATTAATTGAGGGGGCGTTTATTAAAAATTGTTTTCTTTTCTCTGAGAATTCCATAATTTTAATAAACTTTAGTAAAGTTGTAGATTAACATCCCCAACGAAATTATCCCTCCTTAAAAATGAGATTCTTTCTAGGGTCATTCTAGATTTAGGGCAGTTAATACGTTTTTAACACTGACCCTAAGTTTAACTGGCAAGGTCGTAAAACCACACGCAATTACCATAAAAAGGTCCACCCTCTTTAGAAACAAGTAACGCACAGAATTAATCTTCAATCGCAAAAAATGGAAAACTGCCATAAAACTCTAGAATGGCATGAACATAGAGGATTATTTTACGTTAAATTCATATGCCAAACTGATACCCTATTCTAAATTCTAAAATATATTTTGTTTTTTCTCTTTCGGCCTGGTTTTTCAGGGTGTTCACGCGTAATCACCTGAAAAAGTAGAATCTCATTTTATCGGGGGTGGTTCGGGGTGTTAATCTACAAAAATATCCAAACTTTCAATATTTTTATTTATGCCATACAAATAAGATATTTAATTAGATCATTTTAAAGCTATTTATTTAATTTTCACCAGAAAGGTAAACACAACTAAAATCAATTGCTTCAAATTGAAATAAAAAAGGACGTATAGTAAAAACAGAAGTATAAGATTTTTAAAAAATAAATATAGGTAAATTTTCAGATCAGGGCACCCATTAATACCCCACCACCCCGAAAAATTGAGATTCTGCTTTTTCAGGGGATTACGTGTTGACACAATGCGAAACGGAAAGAAAAACAAATATTTTAGAATTTAGAGTGAGGGATCAGTGTATATATATATGTAACATAAAATGTTCCTACATTTCCCAGCTATTGTATTTTTTTTAGGAAACTTAACATTTTTTACCTTTGACCTTTAGTCCTAGTGACAGGGTTCATAAAACCACACGTAACGTAGCGGCCTTTTAAAAAATGCAGCGGATTTAACTCCCATAACAAAAAAATAATTTAGTTTTCTGCCCTAAAACTGGCCGAAAAATTGAATTCATATGAGAAAATTTTCTCCACTTTAAATGATAAAATAATTGTTTTTTCTTCTTTTCTTCTTTTCATCTTTTCTTCTTTCCATCACGTTAAAAAAGGTAAAAACTGCAAAAAAGAGAGCGAGATAAAGGGGGATAGAAAGAGAGAGAGAGAGAGAGAGAGAGCGAGATAACCACACTCTCCCTCCCCTCGCTCCGTCCTTTTTTTCTCGCTTCTACCTCGCTTGTAGGCAAACCAAGACAACCACACTATCCCTCTTATTCCACCTTTCTTTTCTTTGCTTGTAGCAAGCCATGACAACCTCACTTTTCCCCTACTCCCCCTTTCTCTTCTCGCTTCTGCTTCGCTTGTAGCAAGCCACGACCTTCGATAAGGTCGTCGGCGAGCGCATGGAGTTAAAACGTTATTTTTTTCCGATTAATTTATTGAATAACTTCAATTAATTGCTGTTAATATAGACGAAACTGTTACCTATAGATAGCCAACATAAGCGAATGCAATTCCAAAATCAATATAGAAAACATTAATTAATTATGAATGGTTTAAAAAATAGTTATGCTAATTAGGCAGTCAAAATATTCTCTCTTAATCTATTATCTCCACTATATATACAGAATATTCAGAGTTCATGTCGTATTCTTACTTTAAATAACAGCAACCCGTTTTGATTATAATATAGGAATGATAAATGAAAAAAACTTTCGCATTAATTCATCTATATATATATATATATATATATATATATATATATATATATATATATATATATATATATTGTGTATTTAGTCAGCATTATTTTATGTAAGCAACAATTGTTAAACTTGACATAATTCTGCAACTTGATTATACATTTTTTATTTTTTTTATTTTTCTAATCTTTTTTGTGTAAAAATAAATTAAAAAATAATGAATGTACCATAACTATTACTAGCACTTTGGATTCTTCATCGTATCATCTTCAGGTGACACAAAACAAATGAACAAAAAGCTGGAGAAAAAAACTTAATTTTGAACGCCGTATGTGAAGTCGTTAGACGTTAGGCCAAAAAAAAAACGATGCAGTTCCAGAAATACGTTTACAATTCAAATTCTAGGACGCTAGAATTAGCGTCACCGAATAAATTGCATTAACGACACACATTTTAAAATGTTTTACACGTTTCATATGCAATGTTACTTATTGTAGGTTGTTGGGTTTTAATAAAGATAGCTTCAAGTATTTTAATTTTTTTTAAAATTAGTTTCAGAATGCAGTATTTTCGCGTTGTTAACTAAAAATGTTCTTAAATAAGAAAGAGGGCAGCTATGTTTTGTTAAATGCATGTATATTGAACTTGAGTTTACCAGGTCCATGGTGAGTCTACGGGATGGTGTAGTGGTAGTAATTGTAGTGATACTTACGGAACATTTATTTTATTTTTATGTTGACACAAAAGATTAGAAAATAAAAAAGGTATAATCAAGCTGAGAATTTTGTTATGTTAAACAATGTTTGCTTGAATATATATATATATATATATATATATATATATATATATATATATATATATATATATATATACAGGATGATTCATAAGTCACTTAGCTATTTATTTTTGAAATTCTAAAGTTAAAAAATACGGTAATACAAAACAGAAAGTTTATTCAACATATTCATTTATGGGAGTTTAAAATTACAGCAAATTTACAAAATTTCCACCTTCGTTCTGCTTGCATAGCTCCATTCTTTTTTGCAAGGAATTTACGACTCTTTGTAGCATATTTGATTGATTATGGTGTTGTGCGAAGGAGGCTTTCTGTTCACATCACGTTTCCATTGCCTTTCAACAAGTGTGGGAGATTCATCAAATTTGGCCATATGAATAACAATAAAAATTCGCTCTTCAATTCATTTTAAATAGCTAAGTGAAGTGACTTATGAATCACCCTGTATATATATATATATATATATATATATATATATATATAGTAAGCAATAGAAAATATATATGGCAATCAATCGGCTTGATTGCCATATATATTTTCATTGCTTACTACCTAGCTCTACTTACGTATCGAGCACTGTTGAAGTAAATACTGAAAACTGATACATAAAAAATTATATCTCCTTATAATATTTTATGTGGATACATGAAGTACTAATATATATATATATATATATATATATATATATATATATATGTATATATATATATATATATATATGTATATATATATATATATATGTATATATATATATATATATATATATATGTATATATATATATTTATATGTATATATATATATATATATATGTATATATATATATATATATGTATATATATATATATATATATATGTATATATATATGTATATATATATATATATATATGTATATATATATGTATATATATATATATATATATATGTATATATATATATATATATATATGTATATATATATATATATATATATATATATATATATATATATGTATATATATATATATATATATATATATATATATATATGTATATATATATGTATATATATATATATATATATATGTATATATATATATATATATATATATATATATATATATATATAATTATGTGTGTGTTTTCCAGCCATACCTGAAATATGATATCCCCGTGGCATACTGCGATCAGAGAGTCAGACAAATTAAGTTAGTAGGCTAATAAACAACTGGCGTAATGTTGAGAATATGAAAACCCTTAAGGAGTTGCGTTGATGAAGATTTACTAATACATGAATTGTTTATAGCGTTATTTGATCTTCATATTTTGGTGGGTCTACGCATCTCAAAAAGAGGTTATGTCTGTTGGTTTGTCGATCAAGCTTCAATTCGGAATGGAATGTCATCGGTAAACGCGCAGTTTGAATAGAAACATTTTACATGCGTCTAAGCGTATATGGAAAAGGTTCTGTTCGTCGATGGCTCATGTTGAAGTTATTTATTTCTGTTGATCTGTCACACGTAAGTTTGAAATATAAATGTCCGAATCGGATTTTAGAGACTATGTTCGTCCGTTAGTCGGTCCATTACTTTCAAATTTGAAATAGCATTTTATCGCTAAATACACAGATTGGATGGACGCATCTTAATATCAAACCCGGTTGGAGCATTCTGGGAGATGTTCAAAGGAAAGGCTTCGATTTCGGGTTTTAAGTGAGTGAAAGATTGCCTATTTTTTTTATTGCGTTTGAGGTAGTAAATCTAGAAATTGGTGGTCATTTTGAAAATGAGTTGTCATTTAAAAATACTTCTGAGCCAACTGACCTGCAGATAACTTTGACCATCAGACGTCAGGGCAGACGAATTATTACCTATGGGACAGGGATAAAATATTGAATGTGTAGAGAGGGTAAGGCAGAGATAGAGATATGGGAACCCAAAAGAAAGAAAGAGTAAGATATCATAAGTTACACAGATAGATAGAGAGAGAGAGAGAGAGAGAGAGAGAGAGAGAGAGAGAGAGAGAGAGAGAGAGAGAGAGAGAGAAAGGGAATAAGGCATGATAGTGATAAGAAAAAGAAGTGGGATAAAATAACAACGATCAATGAGAACATTTATGAGACAATGATTATAATATTAAATGTACTAGCAAATATATGCGACCGGAGGAAGCACATTTTTGCTACGCTGCCGCGTCAGAAATGAACGCTGACGTGTAAACCGATGGAGCCTCGGTCATATTTCTCTGGTGGTTAGACGTTGATATTCTTTGTTTATGACCAAGAATATTTTTAGATGAAAATAAAGAAAAAAAAATTTTCGACCCCACTCCAATTTTTGTATTACCCTTCCTCATGAATAGAAATATTTTTAGTTTAAAAAATAAAGAACACAAATTTGTTGGACCCCCCCCCTCAATTTTTTTATTTACATAGGAATATTTTTAGTTAAGAAAAGTAAAAAAAATTTTTTTACCGCACCCCCCCTCCCATTATTTATCTTCCCCATACATAAAAAAAATTAATAAAAAAGGAAAAAACAAAATAAAAAATAGTAAAAAAATCAAATACAGCGAACAGGATTAGTTAGTTAAATGCTCTCGAGAAGAAGTTTACGTAAATTAAATTCATTTCAATGTGTGTGTCTTTTAAAGTAGTAATTTTTAAATCAATTTTTATTTTAATTAAACAATTTGATTCAATAAAATTGTTAAAATCAACAATTTAAAAAACTAAATACAGCGAACAGTATTTTTTGAATAATAAAACAATAAAAAAAATCCGTACTCTTGTGCTGACTTTGACCATGACCCAAACCCTAACCCTAACACCCACTTTGACCCTGACCCTAACCGTAACGACGGAGTCAAAGTTAGCGCGGGTTCTATAGTGTAAAAGCACCAAAAAATCCTATACAGTGGACACGATTAGTTATGTAAATGGTCTCGGAAAGAAAGTTTACCTAAATTAAATTCGTTAGAATATGTGTGGGTGTGTGTTTGTTTAATGACCTTTTTTAATTAAACAATTTGATTCTAAAATCAGTTATATTGTTTTTTTTTGTTGACAGAAAAGAAAAAAATCACATCTTTTATTTTAATAAATAAAACATGGAATAATAAGAACAGTTTGTAAATAAAAGCTTAACAGCGTAAGTTAAAGTAACACGGTAAATGCCAGCGTTTTATTTAGATTTTAAATTACGCGCTCGTCTTGCGTCCATACTGATTTGACGGAAGGAGGTCACCGTTTCAATGGATTAACGCACGCTGTTCAATAAGTTAGACGTAGATAAAATAACTACGTCACTCATTTCATATATATATATGTAAATAATAAAAGAAATAATTATAATTTATAAGTAAGATTATTAGCGAGCAAAATAGCGTAAATACATGTGGAAATCTGAAGAAAACAATCATGAGTGTATATTTGCGGATACTAATTTATTAGAAGTTGAAAAGCACTAGATTATGTAAATTGATAAATGCGCATAGTGTTTACGGCGGTTTTTTAGTAGTATATAATGAAGCTGTCGGACTTAGTAAATAGTCATACTACTCTGATGGAGTTTCGGTTTCAGACAGACAGACAGACAGATAGATTAACTCCATTATTAATAGATTTGTAGAAAAAGACAGAAAAAAAGAGAATAGTCAGCCTTTGGGTCGGAATGTAGAATCTGTTATTTCTCTAGGAGAGAAGGATCTTTCAAGAAAATTTTTATTTTTGTTTCAATCCAGTGCCCATTTTTGGGGAACTGGGGTTTCTTCGAATTATACACCTGACTTTGCCGATGTGGAGAGTCAGTGAGAAAATAATGTGGGTAATTTTTACGGAGAAGGTTAGAGAGAGTGTGTGATATTAATAAAGAGTAAAAAGGGTGAATATGGCAAATACTCAGAGAAAAGAGAGAAAGAGAGAGATAGCGAAAGAGGAAGACAAAAAAAGAAATCCAAAGAGAAAGAGGGATTTAACAAGAGAAAGAGGTTAAAATAAATAGAGAGATAGAAAGAGGTTTAAAGAGAGATAGAGCTAGGAAGAGATTTCAAGAGAGATAGAGATAGAAACAATGGTAAAGAGAGAGTGACAAAGAGTGAGAGAGTGAGAAGGAGAGAATATGACAAAATAAAGAAAGAGTGACAAAAGGAGAGAGAATGAGTGAGAGTGAGAATTGGAGTGAGAGTGAGAATTGGAGCGGAAAGAGAGAAAGAGAGTGTGTGAGAAAGGGAGATATAGAGTGAGAAAGGGAGAGAAAGTGAGAGAGATAGAGAAAGAGAGAAAATGAGAGAGGGTGTGAAAGGGAGAGAAAGAGTAAGAAAGGGTGTGAGAATATATATATATATATATATATATATATATATATATATATATATATTAGTTAAACCAGTTCAAATGTATTTATAAAATTAACTAAAACCCAAGTTTTTTCAAAAGTGCTCAATACTATGTCGAGGGTTATAAATATTTATTATATAAGCATTTTTTTACTTACGCAAATGCAATTGCGTTTCAGTGAGATAACGCTTCGTCGGAGCCGAGAAATAATTATTAAAAATAAATTAGTATAATGGTTATTAAAGAAACAAAAACCGAAAATAAGAATCTCCACCACAAAATAAGAACTGATTATATATATATATATATATATATATATATATATATATACACTTATATTAGGTAATATAGTATTCATATATTCGTGTTTCAATATTTCAACATTATTCAATAAATGACTATAGCTTATTAGTATAAAATATACTTATGACATAGACTTACATGTCTTAGGAAACCAATTATTATAGCCATTATTCTCTCCTCTAAAGAAAAAAATAGGAGTTTGTTTCTGGTTTTGCATCTTTTTTGTGGATACATTGTTTCAAATGAGCATGCTTATAAAATCAAGACGCTGTGTGTAGCTGTTGCTTGAAGATAATACTGTCAGAATGTAGTCACATGTATGAAACTGATAGACTAGTTTATCGTAATTTAGAGCGTACATGTTGTATGCGCTTGCGTTTGAGAGTGTTAAAATTATATTTTTAATATTAATTTCTAATCTGTTATCAATTTGCGGGTTGATTTTTTAATTTTAATAATTCTTGTCCACTTTCACGCGTGAAAAATCCAATTCTAGTGTTAATGTTGAACAAAAATATAACATGTAGAATTTCTCTTATGTCAAGCATCATAATAAAATATTTTCAATATACTGGATAGAAAAAAGAAAGAAAAGCGTGTGATAACCTGCATGTAGGTTCGACCAAACATTTTCACACTCACTCGCACTACTCCCTTAGGGACAGAAATAGGAGATAAACCATGCTAGCATAAACAAATGAAGTGATAATCGCGTCGACTCGATAATACTTTACCTGGACGAGTAGGTCAGACAAAGTTCAATGGCAAACTCCGAGAAAGGAGAAAGAGGAGAGAAATCCATCCCAAACCCTATCCACAGTTGGTCGATGGATGCGATAACCTCGATTAAGTGTCCGTATCGGATATTTGAAGGCGCCGGTCGTAACAATTTACAACATCATCAATTTCCGAGTGACTCCAGCCATTAATGTTTCGGAAAACCTTGTAAAAATATAGTTTGATCCGTGATGACTAATATAGAATAATAAATGTCTGCCATCAAGTAAAGTACCTTATTTCAGGAAATTTATTATCTGTGCACTGCAGATTTGACATACCATGAAATATTGAGGTTTCTATACAAGATGATGAGTGGACATCTTCAGGGAGATAAAATCGAAACATGTCGAAAGCTCATCGAATGTTGAGATTATAAAATAAGAGGCAATCGTTTTAGTACAGTTATAAACGTGTCTATCTTGAAAGCCATTAAAGAGTGCATACACAGATATTTTTAAGAATGCAATTTCAAATGTCAGTGTGACAGACAGGAGATCAGTTAACGTATCAACAGACTTTTAGAGAAACATATTGACGTATTTACAAAATTAATTCAAACGTCAGCGTGACAGACAAGAGATCAATTAACGTATCAACAGACTTTTAGAGAAACATATTGACGTATTTACAAAATTAATTCAAACGTCAGCGTGACAGACAAGAGATCAATTAACGTATCAACAGACTTTTAGAGAAACATATTGACGTATTTACAAAATTAATTCAAACGTCAGCGTGACAGACAAGAGATCAATTAACGTATCAACAGACTTTTAGAGAAACATATTGACGTATTTACAAAATTAATTCAAACGTCAGCGTGACAGACAAGAGATCAATTAACGCATCAACAGACTTTTAGAGAAACATATTGACGTATTTACAAAATTAATTCAAACGTCAGCGTGACAGACAAGAGATCAATTAACGCATCAACAGACTTTAAGAGAAACATATTGACGTATTTACAAAATTAATTCAAACGTCAGCGTGACAGACAAGAGATCAATTAACGCATCAACAGACTTTTAGAGAAACATATTGACATATTTAAAAATGGTATTTCAAATTTAAGCGTGACACACAGACGAAAACGCAATTTCAGACTTAAACATAACAGATCGAAGAAAATGTTATTTCAAACTTAAGCATGATATACAGAGGTAAATTCTATTTCAACCTTAAGCGTGACAGGTTCAACAAAAATTCTATTTCAAACGTAAACGTTATCTTTTACTCATTTTAAAAGTATCTTTAAAATTCTTTCAAATTCCTTTCAAACTCTCATTGATCACGGAGTATTGATTTACTCCTCTCCAGGAGTTAGGCACAAGGGCAGTTTTTATCTTACTCCCACAAGTAAGATGTGACCCAAGGTCGGGTCGGGAAAGTGGGGTTTAAAAATTGCCCGGGCAGCCCCGTCGGCATTCCCCGGTAGGGGCGCCTCAGGCAGTAAGCAATAAACTTACTCCTCTCCAAAGAGGGGAGGCAAAGCCTGGGAAGGTGGACCTCCCAGAACTGCACAGGACAGACCCATTGACCGGCGTAAATCAAAACCCGAAGGCCAAGACAACACCAGTATGGGGTGCAGTATCCATCGGAACAGATACTACACTTTGATCTTAGCCAAAAGATCATGGAGTAGATCAACGTTATTATCAAGTATTCAGCCAAGAATAAAATAACCAAATGGTTTAGGAATGAGCTGAAATATATTCTGCTGGCGTACGGTGTCAAAATAAATAATGTATTAATAGTAAAAATGAAGTAATGTATGAGTCATGTGAAGGCATTTCTCTCTCTCTCTCTCTCTCATATATATATATATATATATATATATGTATATATATATATAATTACTAGAATATTGGATAAGCATCGCAACATTCTAGTAAAAAAGGACACAAACAAATCATTAAAGCTGGACCAACATATTTCGGTGTATTCGTTCAACAGTGTTCATTTAGTAAAATGAGCTATATTAGACAGAACTCGAAATATTATATAGTTTAGTGTAAAAGAAAAACCGAGAGGGAGAACGTGGTAGTACTTTGGTCCGGCTTTAATGTTATTTGTGTCATTATTTTTACTAGCATGTTATTCTTGCTCATGAACTATTCCATAAACTAATTTTTCATTTAGTCTGAAATTTTAACTTCATATTTACACCCTCGTATATATATATATATATATATATATATATATATATATATATATATATATATATATATATATATATATATATATATATATATATATATATATATATATAGTCTCGGAAGTTTCTCAACCATTAAAAATATATATTAAAAAAAAGAAAAAAAAAAAGAAAAAAAACTTATAGTCTCAAGTCTTCCAGTGGAAAATCACTCATGTAAGTCAATTTATTTTTTACAGTTATTATATTATTTAGTTTCTAACACTATTTTAAGGGATCATCAGTTGTTTACCATGAAAAACTGTTTCGGGAATTTAATATATATATATATATATATATATATATATATATATATATATATATATATATATATATATATTTCATATTTACCCCCTCATATATATATATATATATATATATATATATATATATATATGAGGGGGTAAATATGAAATATTATTATAAGCCCCTTCCCAATAAAATTGAATGTTGACCACTCTCGGAAAACTGAAAAATCAACATTCACCTAAAAGCTTCAGTGCAATGCTCCGACTCTGTTGTTGAGTGCTATCGAATGTTTAGATGTTTATACTCGCCGCTTTCAGTGTAAACATCACTTAATTTATCCGTTATTTCGTGACACTCTCTCGTGGCCTAATGGAATTAGCTAAATGTCTACAGATTCAAAGTGTATCTGTGAATCGGGTTCGCACCATATGACAGTCTGAGATTGTTATTTCCCTGCGCTGATAAGAGCCATAATCTCGATACGACGTTGTACGTAGATAACATATTAAAATAATAATTTAATATTATTATAAGCCCTTTTCAAGTAAAATTGAAAGTTGAGCGCTGTCGAAAAACTGAAAAATAAACATTCACTTAAAAGCTTTAGTGCAATGCTCCGACTCTGTCGTTGGGTGCTATCGAATGTTTAGATGTCTATTCTCGCCGCTTTCAGTGTAAACATCACTTAATTTCTCCGTTATTTCGTGACACTCTATCGTGGCGTAATGGGACTGAGTGTCTGCAGATTCAAGGTTTTTCTGTGAACCAGGTTCGCACCTTATGACTGTCTGAGATTGTTATTTACCTGCGCTGATGAGAGCCATAAGCTCGAAACGACGTCGTACGTAGATAACATATTAAAAATAATTAATATTATTTCATATATATATATATAAAATAATTTAATATTATTTCATAGATATATATAAAATAATTTAATATTATTTCATATATATATATATATATATAAATAATTTAATATTATTTCATATATATGTATATATATATATAAATAATTTAATATTATTTCATATATATATATAGAATAATTTAATATTATTTCATATATATATATATATATATATATATATAGAATAATTTAATATTATTTCATATATATATATATAAATATAAAATAATTTAATATTATTTCATATATATATATATATATATATATATATATATATAAAATAATTTAATATTATTTCATATATATATGTATATATATATACATATAAAATAATTTAATATTATTTCATATATATATATATGTATATATATATAAATATAAAATAATTTGATATTATTTCATATATATATATATATATATATATATATATATGTATATATATATAAATATAAAATAATTTAATATTATTTCATATATATATATATGTATATATATAAATATAAAATAATTTAATATTATTTCATATATATATATGTATATATATATATATATATATATATACTAAAAAAAAATTTCGGTTGGTGGATTACGTAATTTATTAACTGTTGTAAATAGAATAAAGAAACAGATATATTTAGTGTACCCCATCGCATTTCGGATATTTGAAAGTTATATTTGATACTATTGCATTGTAGACTTTAATAAATATCAAAATGTATCGGATGCATGAACCGAAGACAGAAATAGAGACTTTAGTTTTCTAGTCTAACGCTCAACCGATTCAGTTTCAAGGCTTGTACTAAAAAAGATTGAAAATAAATCTTTATATGCTTGGCGATAGACAAACACAGGAGAAGACGGTGTTTGTATATTTATAGTTAATACTCACTGCGATGCCTAACTTGAATTGTTTTTAAATGCACTGTCGGTCTGCTGTATTATAGTTTTATTTTTAATCATCAACAGACTGTATATTATTGATAATAATTAGTATTCATTTAAGGTAAAAGTAATCCACATACGCATAACAGGTATAATTCGGACTAATTACATTCATAACGTTTAGCAGTACCTAGAATGTACGGATTGTAATGGTTTCAAGTTGTTTTTTCTTGCCCATAGTTAATTCATTATTCACGGTTTATACCAACCAGTAAATGCATATGGACTGATAGCATTAGATATACCTAGTTTTGTATTAATTTAAAGAAGTAATGGTTTATAAAACTTATATTTTCATCAATCAACGATTAGTTTATGTTTTATACGCTATTTCAACATAATTCACGTCTTTCATGAACTCATAAAACAGTTAATCAATTTCTTATCGCTTTGCTTCCTCCATCTCATTACCCAGCGAATACTACTACTGTTACTACTATTTGGTTTGAAGAAATTATTTCCAAATCCGCAAAAGCAATGTTAAGAAAAACAATATTCAAATTACGCTTTCAAATTCAGTTTACGCGATATAGTCAGTTTTAGTTGGATTTAATAGTAATAACATCTTTAAACAAATAAATTAGTGATTGTTATGTTTTAATTGTTCTGACCCTGAGTAAATGGGTAACTCAACGAATCGTGTTCTTTTTATAGTAGTATTTGAACAGTAAAATAATTACGTGCCCCGAATGATATGCCTCCCCAAAAAGATAAAAATGAAACACAAATTTCGATGTCGCTGGTAAATAGTCATTGTCTTCACTCTTGATAAAAATAAAACTTAGTAGATAGTGACCTCTTGACATTGGAAAGGAATTTAGAACGAACAGAGACAAATAGTGTTCGATAAATATATTTCTATTAATCTTTTATTATGGTAAGCGAGAATACACGAAGTAGGCATTGTGCAAATGCAAAATAAATTATTTGGATTATCCAATCAAAACTAGTCTTAAAATAAGGATAAAAATGAAACACTTCGTGGAAAAGTTAGTCGTTTGAAACTTTTGTTACTTAAAAATGAAAGTAAATACTTTCACATAATATCTGATCGTCAGAAATGCAATAATAAACTCCTTGCGGTCTATATTATTACACTTCTGACGATCAGATGTGATGTAAAACGGTAGTGTTAAAATAGGCCAATTTTATTACATGAAATAAACAATGGGATAAATTTGGATGTTTGAGTAAGTAGTGCAATTTTTAAATTAAATCGTTTTCATAACTGTAACATAACATTGCCCTATGATAGAGAAATATATAGTTTATTGAGGCTGAGTATACGTGTCTTTATATCCCGTAGAAAGCAACCGTTTTATATATATATATATATATATATATATATATATATATATATATATATATATATATATATGTTCCAATACTTTCGACTGTACTTAAGCAAAAAACGAAATTTACTTATATGCACTCTTTTTTCTCTCATGAAAAAGATAAGGTGATTGGAGCCTCGCTTAATGAAAGAAAAAGGGCGAAGATACAACCAGATTATTAAATCTAAACAAGTGTTTGAGGAATACATTTGATAAAAAAAACCTTATCAAAAGGGTTAACGATGAAGAAAAAAAACACATTGAACATAATTTCATTGAAAAAGTAGTCACGATAAAATGCACATTGAAAAAAATATTATGGATCGTGATGAAGCCAGACACAACGGCGTCTGGCTGTTGATGGAAAAGGTCAACTGGAAATAGTTTTTGTTAACAATCGAAATATGCATGTATACAGATATGCATACACACACACACACACACACACATATATATATATATATATATATATATATATATATATATATATATATATATATATATATATATATATATATATATATTAGAAGAATGTGACCCGTTGGGTAACCTGTTGAGCTCGGGTTGAACTCTTTCTATTAAGAAAAGGTTTGTAAACAATGCGAGTTAAATAAAAAATAATAATAAAAATACAAAATCTAAAACGTAGTCTCTTTCTGCTCGGTATACATACCCCTCTCTCTTTTCCTCTCCACTATAGTATTATTTTTACTAGTGATATTGCCTTTCATTTTAATGAACCATTCCAATCGAGTTTGATAATTAGTTTTATTACTACAGAGAGAGAGAGAGAAAGGGGTAGGGGGAGGAGGAATAAGAAAATGATAAGTTAATTAAGACGGGTTAATAAAATTGAACGCATTTATGTTTTAAGTTAAACATAAAACTATACATACAAATATAATCAATCATATATATATATATATATATATATATATATATATATATATATATATATATATATATATATATATATATATATATAAACTGGAGCTTTGATATCGATAAGTTAACAGTTACAAAATAAATATTTGATTTGGATCCGTCAGCGTCTTCTGCAGATCGTTGTAGCATGTTCTAAAGAACCAAAAAATGTCAATCGATTTATTTCCTGGCAGAAATTACTTTATCTGTGTAGGATGTTTTCAGATGGCAGCAACTTATAAAAGGAGAATACTCAGAATTTACTTTGGAGATCGATTGATGACTACGAATTACGTAGACTATTATTATTTATTAACGCGATTCCACAATAATCATTGACCAGTTGGATATCTGAATTTTCGAGGTGACCATAGGGGAAGGGCATTCCACGCACCCACTTGTCTGTTAGCCTTGCGTCTATTTCAAAATCGCTTTATTCTAAGTAATCACATGATTTACTCGGAACATCCAAGCTGGCTATAAGAAATATCCTCTTCTTTTCATAGAACAGGCAGACATTTACATTCATTATTACATTTATTAGTAGAAAAGAACTCGCAAAGTAGAGTGACCAACGGAAAGTGAACTTACTTTATACAAAGATGTGTTCATCATCTTTAAAAGCTAAATGAAATTATTTTAAAATATATAATTAAATCTTCTTTACTTTCAGATTTTCATCGACTACTAGAGTTCCATATGTGAGGACACAATATCACAATATTTCTGGAACATCACCCCTTTCTCGAGTGTTTTCATTCCTTTACCTAAACCTACTCTAAATAAAGTATTACATCGTTTGTAGAGGACGGTGTCTCTGACTAGAGTTTATATTTGTTTGGTGTTACAGCAAACGTTAGACCCGAAACCAATCTATTCTAATACGTTTTCCTAATTGTTAATTGGTACGAGGAGAAATTTATTTATGAAAATCTGATGTTACGATTAAAAAGGATCAACCCCTCGTCGTGTACACTTCTCTCTGTCCCCATGAGACTTTTTTTCAGATTAAGGCAGCGTTATAATCAAAACATTCCTGAAGATGAAATATGAAACTTGGGTCAACACAAAACTGCCCGGAGAGATATTTTTCATAAAGAAATATCCGGTCAATCCAGCACAATTCTTAACCGGAAACATATATTTGTGTGGGGAAAATTGTTCAAAATGAATCGATTTGTCGTTGATCCATCATATTGGAGCATTTGGAACGTAAAGATTGATTTATCGTTATCTGTTGTCAAAATATCGCCACAAGCACATAGTTGAAAAAAATCGGACATTGTTTGAATTGCTATAACTCCTGAAGACTCGCCCAGTCTAATAGTACAAACCAGCAGTGTTAATACACTATACATAAACTAGCAATATCTTACCCTAGTCTTTTTTACTCGTTCCGTTTCGCAATATTTTCTTTTTTGTTACTTTCTCTATTGCTGGCTTCTTCGCGCTACACACTGTTTTTCTTCCATTATTTTTATCTAATTCATCTATTTATATTCTACTCTATACAACTATTATCAGTGCTGTGTTTTATTATTAGGCTGAGCTTATGTTCATGGGAGGAGAATATAGACTATTTCGGTGTTCCGTATATATATATATAAATTCCCGAAACAGTTTTTCATGGTAAACAACTGATGATCCCTTAAAATAGTGTTAGAAACTAACTAATATAATAACTGTAAAAAATAAATTGACTTACATTAGTGATTTTCCACTGGAAGACTTGAGACTATAAGTTTTTTTTATTTTTTATTTTTTTTATATATATATATATATTTTTTATATATAGTTCTAATGGTTGAGAAACTTCCGAGACTATATATATATATATATATATATATATATAATGTATATATATATAACGTATATATATATATATATATATATAATGTATATATATATATATATATATAATGTATATATATATATATATATATATAACGTATATATATATATAATGTATAAATATATATATATATATATAATGTATATATATATATATATATATATATATATATATATATATAATGTATATATATATATATATATAATGTATATATATATATAATGTATATATATATAATGTATATATATATATATAATGTATATATATATATATATATATAATGTGTATATATATATATATATATATAATGTATATATATATATATATATAATGTATATATATATATATATATATAATGTATATATATATATATATATATAATGTATATATATATATATATATAAGTAAGAGTTACATTAATAAATTATTGTGCGTAAATGTATATATGTTCATCTGAGAAGTGTAATAGATTTGGCAATATTTTCTCTTAGTTACTTATTCTATTGCTGGCTTCTTCACGGCACTTGTTCCTTTTTTTATTCCGTTTCTCTATCTAATTTACAGATTCCTGTCCACGCGCGACTTATTTAAATCTATTTTATATGTTACATATACCAATATTTTCAGTGCTGGCTGGCTGGCTGGCTTTCTTCTTCTTCTTCTTCTTCTTCTTCTTATTATTATTGTTTGTACTTACTATGAGTTCTCACACAGATTCATCAGTGATTGCTCACCGACAACAACCAGTGGTATTTCCTGGAATCTGAGTGACAACAAGCCTCCCCAGATTTTCAGTATTCTTCACCTCTTTTCGATAACGGTGCGGTATCGCAACAGCCTCTTACCATTGATTTCTCGCTGGTAAGGACAATTGGTCTTCTCTGGGATTTGGGTGGCAATAAGCCTCCCCAAGGTCCTAGCATTCTCTGCACTTTTCCAGTGGAGGTCTGGTTTGTGCTGTCCCTCCTTGGTCTCCTCATCCTTCTCGACCCTCTACAAATATTGTGTCTAGTGTCAGCCTAGGCCGGCACCATTTTAAAAAAAACCTTAATTAATCAAAAAAAAAAAAATTACATTTTTTCTTTAATTTTTTTTTTAAAATTTTTAAACGTTTTAAAATTTTTAATTTTTTTCTTTTAAATTAAATAAAAAAAATTAATTTTCTAACTTTTTAATTCTTTTCAGTTTTTCAATTTTTTTCTTTATTCTCTCTTTTGGGGGTGGGGTAGGGATAGAGCGGGTAGCTTATAGTGTTTCTTGTAATTTCTGTTCCCTTGGTTCATTTTGTGTAGTGATAGCTGAGGCAGGTGAACTTTATTGGGGGATTATGAAGTGATGTTTCTTGCAGTTTCTGTTCCTTGGTTCGTGTTGTGGTGTTCTTCGTGTGATTTTGTTTTCTCCCTGTTGTAAATTCCTTGTGACTGGTTACCCTTTGTAGCTTATGCGTGTTGGTTTTCGCATTCGAGGATTTTCCTTCAGATTGCCGCTGTTGTTGTTATTATTATTATTATTATTATTATTATTGTTGTTATTATCATTATTATTATTACTATTATTAGACTGAGCTTATGTTTAGAAGAGATTGAGAGAATATAGGCCAGTTAAGTCTTTAGTTTCTACAAAAATATGAGTTTCAATTGTAATAAATTATGCTATTTTATGTGTGTGTGTGGCGGTAAGTTAAAAAGTGATTCATTATCTATAAAGAGGAAACTCGATTTATCGTTCTACATAAAAATTCGACCATTAATTCTTACAGATGATTCAGATAAGAGATGGTGAGAAAAAGATGGTCAGGGGTGAAGGGGGACCAGAAAGAAGATAAAAGAGATACAATAAATGGTGGCAAAAAGGAAAGATACAAGAAACGAATGTGGCGAATTCACTTACCTCTACTACTTCTATAACTACGTATATAAATACATCTACACATGCTGACTTATATTATCTTAAAGTCTAACATACATAACTTGGTAATACGTTATTAACTAAGCACATAACTTTCGAATCTATGTTTCCGATCAAAGTATGGCTATGTGACTGGTTTAGCGTATATGAGGTTTGAAAAAAACGAGGCAGATGATAAGGACACCACATCGCCGAAAATTTGGTTCAAAGCCCCTTTAATATCATTCACTATATAATAAAGACCAGTGTGTATTTATATATAGCTAGATAGATATATTTTCCATCCTGTCACAAAAAGTTAGCGAGTAATATACGTGCTTTTTCCTAGATCCCCAGACGAAACCATTGCAAATGTTGAGAGAAATGGAGAAAGAAAATAGAATGTCATACAACCACCTTAGACTTACCCCGCCGCCTAAAATAATTTCGGAAATAAATCTCTCTCTGTATAATAATAATAATAATACAAAAACGGTGAATGTTTTTTTTCGTTAAGTCACTAAAAATAGTAATTTATACATGGAAAATTAAATTACATAATTCTATGATTTAATATAAATACTTGCAAAAACTACCAGCCCTCCGGGCGGCAATTACTGACGCTGTAGTCTTCTATACAGAAACTCAAGAAGAATTTTTCATTTGACATTTTGGTAATTTAGAGGAAATTTTTTTAAATGATGATTGTCGTAGTGTTATTTGATATATTACAATGTGAGGGAATATACTGTGCAAGAACATCGTCAAATTATATTTTTGTAGGAAAAAAAACAACAAAAAGGGTAATTGATATGGTCTTTAGGATATTCAACGTCGAGGAATTTTATTTTGTTTCAACATAAAAATGAAAATGAATTCCCCATTAAAACTGGTTATATAATGAAATGAATAAACATAAGGGTGGAACGTTGATTGGTCAAAGAAAACGATTTTATATTAATGAGTAATTAAAAATAGGTGCTTTGTACTTTTCAATATAATTATAAAAGAAAGAAAAATACGTAAACAATATTCAAGAAAAATCCATTTTGTATTGTTATTTACAAATATTTAAAACGGTTTATTTGTTTTCTATGACACATGTTTAATTTATGATGATGATGATGATGATGATGATCATCATCATCATCATCATCATCATCATCATCCTCACTACCAACATGTTAACTCATTGGCCTTTTGGCTAGGAGCAAAATGTAGTATCTGTACTGAATCTGCATTTAGATTTTATGTTCTCTGTCAAGGAAAGAGAAATCTTTTAGACCGAGGCAATCTAAATTTTTGCACCAATTCAGAGTGCCCATTTTGGGGGAGCTGAATTCTCCCAACATTAAATATTGAGATTGTGCCTAACTCTGTTCTCGTGGGAGGAAGTAAATAGGAACATTAACAACAACAACAACAACAACAACAGCAGCAGCAACACATTTATTAAAATAATAACCGCATGTGTTTAATTATTTACAGATTAGAAAATATTAATTCATTAGAAACTTAAAAATAAATATGCAAATTTACACTAACATTGACTCCCCCCCCCTGACAGAGTATAATATCATGTTGAACGAACACTACCTCCCTCCGCCCAAAAGGAGGAGGTCATTCTTGCATCGACTGTCTTATGAGAACAGAACCGATACTACACTTAAATGATATTCTGACTAAATCGAGTCTTAGATTTTTTTCATTCTTAGAGGTATACCCCTATGCACCTTTAAAAACGGAGGAGGTAATTCCTGGGAAGACCATCATATGACAATAGAACCGATACTACACTACACCGCCAATTAAAAAATATTCCAACTTAATCATTTGTTTCTAATTTGAAAAATGCCGAGTTACAAAATATATTGTTATTGTTCCGTGGCTAAGATCAAAGTGTAGTATCTGTTCTCGACATCTCAGCTATATTCTACACTTTACTAAAGCTGGAAGTAAATTATCTCCCTTGAAAATGAAATTCTAAATAAGTTTTTAAACGCTATCTATTTTTAAAAAAATGTCTTTATCTTATTTTATTTACAATTATAATAATAGTACTATCGATAAAACCATTGCGTATGTAGAAGAAAATTTGACAATACAAAGTAGAAAGAATATTAATTTATTAAAAACTTAAAAATAAATAAATATGCAAATGAGCAAAATCTAGATTTGTTCATGCGAGTTGGAGATGCCTATGTATACGGTATTTCAAAATATTCTTATATCATTAGAATTAAATAAGCCTAACGTGGTTTGATGTTTATATATTTAGAATAGATGGAAAAAAACTTTTGCGTTTATTTATTTAGATTTTAGAATCATATCTAGATAAATAGCTACTGCGAACAATGGCGAAGCATAATTGTTGCCGTCATTTTTCACGGAGGATTCATATTAATATATAAGTAGATAAGTAATGAGAATAAAACTTGGGTAAAATGCAATATTTGCCTCTTTCAAACTTATTTTAATTATTGTTTAAAACATCCGTTGAATACAACGCATCCCGATTCGCTTTCGGTCTGAATATTCACACCGACCCTCTCTTAAAGTCCAGCAAGCGATTTTAATTATGGCTTTTGCTACGCCTGCTTTTTGACACTATCAACTTTTTACCAATTCCGTCAGGACAAATACTTTTGAAATTTGTTAGGGACATTCTCCTCAGCACAAACACACCTATTATCTCTTGAAATTGAATATCCCTATCTCTTAGAATTGGAAATCTCTACAGCTCCGGATATCTTAAACATTTCAACCCATAACCAGGAATTTACTCCATAATTGAATCATCGGATTTGTTTATACGAACTCTATGCGTCTTTTATAAGGTGATTTTCTTTTCTTTTATATCTTTTACATTCTTTAATATTTTTATACTTTTTCAAATGTTGGCATCATAGTAAATTTTATTTTACTGACTTATTTGTCGAAGTTCCTCTGACGATAACACTACATCTTTGAAAAGCCATGGTTTAAGGACTGAAACTTTTTTTATATATAACCCTTGTTTTGAACAAGTGATGATTTAATAAATATTGCATTTTACTCAATGTTTATTCTCATTACTTATCTACTTATACCATTGCTTTTTTTCGTGTATATATATATATATATATATATATATATATATATATATATATTACCTGGAAAAATAATCCTAGCAGGAATCGAAACTAATCGAGCACACTAACAATTGTTATACTTATTTTCAGGGCTCAATAGTTGAACGGGAGAATAAAAAAAATAACTGGAAAATAATATTTAATTTAATTTTATTTGTTTGTTCTCATGGCGACCTGGGCAACCTCAAACATTTTTCGAACAAAATCAACACTTAAAACCCAGTCTTAACATTTGAAATTGTAAAACAAAACTATATATGTTGCTTGATTTGAAAATTACCAGTCCGATAACTTGTTTGTAGAACCAGTAAAATACCTCATCGTGTCACAGTTACTTTAAGTCATTTAATAACTAAACAAAATTGGCAATTTATTGTATATGGAGTGGGTACCTTAATTAGACGTGGGAGCACAAATATCACGCACACAATGTTATCTTAATAATAAAAAAATAGTAAAATAGACAAAACTGGAGAAGACTCGAAAGAAAAAAAATAACAAAACAGATCAATTAAACCAGACGATATTTATTTGTGTAGTTGTATGAGATTGTTTTTTTTGTAAGAGTTATGTGTGAATTATAACTGAGTTAGAAAAATAGAAGATGGTTTAATATTTCTTCTATTTTTGTGAGACTTTTTCAAGAAAGTAATGTATTGTATACAAAAGATTTCTGTCAAACTTTTTATTAACATAAGTTCGTGAGTCAATAAACAGTAATTCCAGTATCTGATACTGATAATTGTTGCATGCGAGTTTTATTTATTTTAAAGATGCATCGTTGAAGATTATGTTTTGTTTCTTTTCATATGCGTGCATTTCTGTAAAATGTAACGGTAGTTTAGTGTTTGTCTGGCTGAGAAATCGTTGTGCGTTCTCAGGTTAGATGAGCGGGAAAATGTTTTATCAGCTGTTGTGGATTTTAGAAGCGAGTTGTGCAAAACCATTCTGTCGATCTGTGTCGAATGTTTAAATTGTGACTTTTTGTCTAAAAATAACATGATTGCTTGAATTGTGAGTTGGCGTTCTGCTTACTGCAGGAATATTTTCAAGATTTAAAATACGTTAAAATGATTACTTCTAAAAAACTATACAGGCATCACCTCAAGTCAAATAAGAAGCTACAGAATTGTTGACCAATGGAAGATGGGATATAATACTGAGTAGAATCAGAATTGTTGACCAATGGAAGATGGGATATAATACTGAGTAGAATCAGAATTGTTGACCAATCGAAGATGGGATATAATACTGAGTAGAATCAGAATTGTTGACCAATCGAAGATGGGATATAATACTGAGTAGAATCAGAATTGTTGACCAATCGAAGATGGGATATAATACTGAGTAGAATCAGAATTGTTGACCAATGGAAGATGGGATACAATACTGAGTAGAATCAGAATTGTTGACCAATGGAAGATGGGATACAATACTGAGTAGAATCAGAATTGTTGACCAATCGAAGATGGGATATAATACTGAGTAGAATCAGAATTGGACACACACACATTGTACACTCGCACAACCTAAAAGGAGAAAAACATGAAATGTCTAACAGGTGAAGTATCCCTTCGAGTCAAACACATTCTTACAAAATGTGACCCATTCAAACAAATATACCCCAAATACTATCAGGCAGATAACCTAAATTACCTTTGAGGGATACCAGGTCGGAAGAAATAAAATATTTCCTAAAAGACGTTAATCTCAAAATATAACAAATAAAGGAAAAAGCTATACACACCCATACCCTAAAAACAAAAAGAATTAAATCTTTACTCGGCATATAATGACCCACAAAGGTTAAAGTGCCCTTAAACAAAACAAACTCACTCACTCTAGATTGTATGGAGGGATATTTCTTGTACACTGATAATAGCATTTACATTCGATAAAGCCAGGCATATAGTGACCAGAAAAATAAGAAACTAGTGAAAAGTAATACAGGGTGGGCCAAAATAAGGGTCCTATCTTTAAATTTGAATAACTTGAATTTGAATAACTTTCACAAAATAAAAGTTAAACTCACCAAACTTTATGTGTGTGTAGACTGACCCTTCCGAGATTTTTTGAAATAAACAAAACAAATTTTAGCCGAAAAACACTTCTTAAAACTTACAAAAACTAAAGTATTGTTTTTTACACTGTTTTGAGTTTTTAAGCAAAAATAATGTTTTCTAAATGAGGGTACGTTCCTTAGGGCTAATACGGCTCATGCTTGCTTCGAAATGGGTCCTTTACTTATTATAAAAAAAAATTTTTTTTTAAATCAATAAATAAAAAAGTTATGAATTTTTAAAAATAGGACCCTTATTTTTGCCCACCCTGTATTAATGGGTATCAATACACCGACGCAGACGTATTGAAGCAGATGATTTGGTGTCAATCTCTCAACCTTTCAAAATCATTTCCGTTTTTACGATGTTTCTTTTGCCGCTTCAACATCTGGGTTTAATCAACAGTCGGGGGATGTATCATCACTTATCAATCAACCATCGATAGGTCTTCATTATTCCCCAAAGCTTTCTCTCGTAGCGTAAAACTGATTACAGATAAGAATGCATTCTCTGAAACATAGTTATATCCGTCGCCCTTGCGTTTATAATCGAATAGTTGAGTATAAAACAATTAGAGGCGAGGACGTTCAAATTTATATTGAACCAATCAGCTTTGGGGTTCAAAAGCAGGCACGTTTCTTGATGTTGACTCATGCGCAACAATCGCTACTCGGTCAAATAAATACAGGGTGGGCCAAAATAAGGGTCCTATCTTTAAATTTGAATAACTTGAATTTGAATAACTTCCACAAAATAAAAGTTAAACTCACCAAACTTTATGTGTGTGTAGACTGACTCTTCCGAGATTTTTTGAAATAAACAAAACAAATTTTAGCCGAAAAACACTTCTTAAAACTTACAAAAACTAAAGTATTGTTTTTTTACACTGTTTTGAGTTTTTTAAGCAAAAATAATGTTTTCTAAATGAGGGTACGTTCCTTAGGGCTAATACGGCTCATGCTTGCTTCGGAAGGGGTCCTTTACTTATTCTAAAAAAAATTTTAAAAAATCAATAAATAAAAAAGTTATGAATTTTTAAAAATAGGACCCTTATTTTTGCCCACCCTGTATTTTAAAGCAATGTTCACGAAGAAACGACCCGCATATCAATGATAATTATTTAGTTTTAAACCTTCTATTGTTTATTTATACTAATAAATATTAGATGTGCGCGTGTGTGTCTTCGAATTACTTTTAGTTTATTCGACCTATGAGATTGAAATTTTGTCGTAATGATCAGTGATCGATGCAGATAGTCGAAAGGGTGTCATATTTATTTGGTAAAAGGATCCAATAAAGATGATAAACCTTCTCCCCTCTAAAATCTTTTGAGCTTAGATTTTGACCAGATTAAAACTATCATTAAATTACATGAAAATAAACATTATCAAAATTTGCAAATAAAAGTGGATAATTTGAAGACGACCTGTAATGAGGTTGAAACTCTACAAAAGTAATCAATTTCTAAGCCAATAATTTCAGTTTATTTTAATTGTAATTGTTGTACTGAAATAGCCTACATTAAATTCTTCATACATGGACTTACTATATATAGAGCAAGCATCGATTAACAAATACCTTGCTTCGGATATGAGTATTATCTGTTTAAATGGAATAGTCCACACCCTCTTTTTCTAATGTCCAAAAGCAATACTTTCATGCAAGGATGTGTCATTAGAAGTGAAAGAAAAACAAAGATACGAATAAAAAACATTATATAGGAAATTTTGAAAACCGAAATATATACAATCATTGATTTTTTCTGTAAAATAAAGATATTCCAGCCATTAATTTAGGTGAGAACAGAGTGGGTATATAACATATATTTATAAACTAGGCTTAGGAAAACAATAAATATAAAACATGAGTTTTGCAAACAGAAATATGGATATCGTATTCTTTTAAACAAAATAACAAAGGAAATCCGACATTGAATAACTTAACGGTGGACTTGTATTCTTTCTATTCTAGGCATTATGCAGACGTATATTCTCATCTCGGTTGTTATGTTTAGCTCATTACATCAACTGGCTTCATGCCTTGTCTGGAGCGATTCCCATAAAAAAGTTCACAACTTTCTGACAGCTGTACCTTGTCCTCCCGAGTTCAACATAAATATTCGCAAATTTGTCAAGAAAATTCCTAAGTTCGAAAATAAGCACCGAAGGTCAGAAAGTACATCGGCCGAAACGTTGTAACCAAGATGAGAATCGTATTGCGAACAATCGAAAAATTCAAATGATGGGTTGTTTTTTTTAACTAACATGGCTACCCGTTGTTGCCCGAGAGCATGGTAAAAAAGGGAAGCCTTAAAAAGTGTGCGCAACATCTTTCTTTTAAAACTTATCTCTCTACCTCTCTGTTCTCCTATCCCTTTCTCTTCCCTCCCTTCTTTCTGTCGCCCCTCTTCTCCCCTTTTCAAGCCTCTTTTCTCGCATCCCTTTCTCCCATCAGTAGAGATGGGAAAGGTACTACACTTTGATATTGTTCAACATGCAAGAAAGTGTATTTTAGTTCGTATTTCAGACCAAAATTCGATAGAAATAATCTCTCAAAATGTCGACCCCTCGATTTATTTAATTCACAATAACACACTCCCACGCGCCCCAAAAAGTGTAAGATTACCTAAAAATGTCATTTATCTTGTAAGAGGCTATGCTGAAAAATAACATACCAACTTTGTGGACGTGTCTTGTGTTATTTCTCACTTTTTAGCTGGACACGCACACAGACAACAGATAACCGCTTTTTATATAGTAGCTTAACAAGTTATTTGAGAATGCCATTACTGGTCGATAAATGATAATTATTTCAGTCAGAAAAGATGAGGATGGAAAAAAGTTTAGCGAGGATCAAATTAAAAACATACGTCGCGGTGTCTGTCACGCTTCCTTTCGCACCAATGTCCGTAAACGGACACTAGCATTTGTTTACAATTACACCAGCAGATGTTGTTATTTATGTTTCTGCTTTCTTTCGGGACAAGCTACAAGTTCCTTGACGGAGGACGGAACAATACCCACAGACGGAAAATGTAACAAGCATCGTTTACGTCGTATTGTCCCTCTATTGACAACACATAACACTGCTGCTCGAGGAAACGGGATATTTTGACCCCGATTAGAACAGGATGCAAAAGACGCCGCACACATAACTTTCTGGCAATGAGGAACCCATTATGGTACAGCATAGCGACGGCGTGTAATTTCCGTGAAGTTCGTTGGATTTCCTTGTGAGAACAAAAGAAATTAACGTTTGCCGCTTTTTAACATTTGATAACGACCTCACGAGCATTTATCTGAAAAAAAAATCATATTTTTCGGCAACGAATGACCCAAATTAATATTGGAAAGCCAGCAAAAGAAGGAATGATGAAATAAATATCGCGAAAATTAAAGAGTGAAAAGGGAGAAGTGAAAACGGAGGAGCGAAAAAGAAGGAGTGAAAACGGAGGAGTGAAAAAAAGGAGCGAAACACAGGAAAGTATACCTATGCCAGACACTGCTGGTTTAATGAAAGTAAATGCTGTTAATGTTCAGGAGAAACATAAAATATTAGATTTTACTATACAACCCGTGACCCGTTGTGTCAGTATTTGTTTATATTTATCTATCTATAAAGATGCCAAAGACTAGCTTTCATTAAGATCACCCATTTTCAAGTAAATATAAATATTTCTTGATAATAATCATTCGATTTTTATCCCCTTCTTCTATCTTTCTTTTGATTAATTACATCATTCGCCTCCACCACTACTTCTCTTATCATTCGGCCTATACTTAGGTCACTGACTTTTGGGCCGTCATCAAGTGTGCACGTTGACGAGATACAAGCAAGCAAGGTAACAAGATCCAGAGAGTCTTAGTACTATATAAGACAACCAAACAGGTCGTCTAGATTCAACAGGTCACCAGTTGTCTCGTCATTTATGATGTCATCCATTCTAAAGAGATATATAGTTTTTGCTGAAATCATTCGTTTTCATATGCTCTTCTCCCTCTCTTTCATTTCTGTTTTCCACTCTCTCTGTCTTCCTGATTCTCCTATTTATCTACGTCCCACAAAGTAGAATGTGACACAAGGTCGGAAGGTGGGAATTTTCACTCTAGAGGAAGAGTGAGGTGAATCTCAAAAAATTGCCTGGGCAGGGCGCCTCAGACAGTAAGCAATAAACTTACTCCTCCCCAAAGAGGGGAGGCAAAGCACGGGAGGGGGTTAACCTCCCATAACTGCACAGGACAGTCAGAACAGATACTACACTTTGATCTTAGCCAAAAGACCAAGTAAAGCATCCGAAATTCAGTCTTCCTGATTCTCCTATTTATCTACGTCCCACAAAGTAGAATGTGACACAAGGTCGGAAGGTGGGAATTTTCACTCTAGAGGAAGAGTGAGGTGAATCCCCAAAAATTGCCTGGGCAGGGCGCCTCAGACAGTAAGTCTTCCTGATTCTTATTACTACTTTTATCAGTTACCTGTTAAATACGTTTTTCTTGTTGTGATGAATTACGTATATCGTTTTTTGACGTCATCCAATGTGTACGACTTCTTTTTTGACGTCATCCGTTGTTAACGGATACACATGAAGAATTCGAACCGCTTGCCTTTGAAATTCCCTCCCTGCTCCCTGATTACCCGACTCTACCAACATTCAGAAATGTAAATGTAATGTGAAAATGCATCTCGCTTCACAACTCCCCACTTAGGATGTCCCTATAAATCTGGCATTCTAATTCACGGTAGACCCTTACAGTGTGTCGTGTTTGGAGTGAATTGAAGTAAACAAATATATATATATATACAGGGTGTCCCAAAATAATGTATACACCCTTTGAATTGTTATAACTCGTTCAAATTACTGATTTTTATTTGCAAGATTGACACACAAACAGAAGAGTAAGAATATACACGTAAAAATACTGACAGTAAAATTAACAAAAACATAGAAAATTAACTTTTAACAAAGATAAAGGCTATTTAGGGTAATTTCAGAATGTTCATAAAATGAACCCTCACCCTAACCCCAACCCGTTCTGCTCAATACACTTTCCATATAGTGAAGACGTGAACAATTGTACCTACAAACGTCCTGCAACATTGACTCCTTGAGCACATTCTACTACAATTGCTACTCCCATTTGTTTGCAATTGCTTCAGGTTTCTTGCTTTAAACATTGTAGCCTTTACGTTTATTAAAAGTTAATTTTCTATGGTTTTGTTAATTTTGGTGTCAGTATTTTTGAATGTGTATTCTTACTCTTTTACTGTTCTATCAACCTTGTTTGCAAGTCAAAATCAGTAAATTGGACGAGTTATAACGATTCAAAGGGTGTATACATTATTTTGGGACACCCTGTATATATATATATATATATATATAGACATTCCCCTCTATTTCTGTTTTATTGGATAACGTCATAATTTTGTCACGTCATCCACTGTATACGGTGAAACACTATGAAGTAAAGCATTACTACTTTCAGAAATGTTTTTAAAAGAGAATGAAAAAAAACAACATGTTTTTACAACATTTAAAATATAATTTGATATTGCACGGCGCTAAATTACCTCGAATACGAACATTTTGTAATTAACTACTATCACTGTGGGGGAGATTCGGGTTCATACTTTTCCTTAAATTTTCAGTGCGGACATTTCTACAATAGATCTGATAGAATTTGGACCCTGCATGGCCGATTACATAGGTGTTGGTGTTATCTATTAGACAATAATGCATGTTTTAACCTTTATTAATCCTTGTGGTGATTGCTATCATCAATTCTATAATAAAACCAATGTGCATTTATTTGTACATAAATAAATATAGTTACTTCCATCCCGCCACGCAAAAGTTAGCGTGCGAAACACGTGCCTTTTTCTAACTCACGAACAAAACCATTTTAAGTATTAAGAGGTTTGGTTTGGTTTACGGTATATGAACCGTCTATAAGTTATTTAATGCCGAATAAAATTGTGTAATGGAATCGAATAATTGTTTTATATTCTCGGAAAACATTGTTCCAAGAAAACATTATTCCTAAAATAGTTTGTTTGCTATACGGCATATCAACCACCTATTACTCTTAGAAAACATTTGGAAGTGGTAATCTTCTTTGTTACCCTCAGTCACCGCCTTCCAGTATAATTTTGGGATGAAAACAAAAAAGTAAGATTTTGAGTTTTAGAAGAACAGGATTGAATGACACGATTAGGGATAAACTTATAGATACTAGGGCATGGTGTAACCAGTCGATTGATCGAATCAGGCCTCCTCAACCTCCCGTC
The DNA here is from genome assembly GCA_963556195.1 of Sepiola atlantica. Lineage (NCBI taxonomy): Eukaryota > Metazoa > Mollusca > Cephalopoda > Sepiida > Sepiolidae > Sepiola > Sepiola atlantica. The sequence continues at coordinate 112,086,720 of OY744527.1, forward strand.
TAGCCGAGGTAAGGGCCGAGGTGGATTGTTGCAAGTAACTAGGCCACAGACTGCTCAACCACCAGGATCCCGTCCTAAGGCATCACAGATTACCACGTACGGCCTACAGGTGGCCCAGTTTTCGAAAGGGGTTTACCCTACTGTATGGGGTTGCAGTCGGTGAATTTGTGGCCCTGTTAACAGGGCGAAAAGTGGTTAGAGGAAGCGAGAAAGCTATTAGGAAGTTGAACAAACACCTCAGACTTATCCTGCCGCTTGAAATTAATTCGGAAATAAATCCTGCACTCTGTAATAAAAAAAATAACGTTGGGTATTTTTCTTTATGTAATCAGACATGATAATTTATATTTGAAAAATTAAATTATTGACGTAATTTTATGATTTTATATGAATTATTTAGTAATATATAGATAATAAGCAAGTGTGAACAATAGCGAAGCATATTTTTTTCGCCATGTACACTAATATTGGCTTAAATCTTTTTGAATTTTCTTTAAAGATAAATAAACTTTTTTTCACTGATCTAGGTTTAACTTCTTAACGAAGTTATGGCGCGGGATTTTATTAGACAAATACACGATTTGTTAATCGAATTTTGATTAATTGTGTTAAGAGAAACGTAAATTCAAGCAAGAATTTTACTTGGATTACCTACTCATTGACTAGCAACCCATCAGAACTAAGAGAATGGACTTGCCAATTTGAGCATAATGGAACATTCCAGCCTTCTTATAAACCGGCTTTCTAGTGTTCCTTTCAGTTTAATTGTTTTTGTAGCTCAACTAGTCAGAAAGTTGGGCACTGACTACTATATTCAATGTGGGAGTAAGAACGGGATCCCCGAAACCATGAAGCTTGGGAACATTACCTTGTAAAGGTAGAGATTTCTGCGAGCTCAACCAAAAGCTATGCTGTCACACTTGCAAGCGAGAAGCTAAATAAAACATTCAATAGTTAGCATGTAGAGTTAAAATCTGGACTATATTAATTGATAACTCAGCGTATGGGCGGGCTCTTTATTCACCAGTTTGATACTTAGTATGTTTCTGATGGTTTAGTTCGCGTGGCTTGTGGAAACGCCTCCTTTCAAGTACGGAGAAAACATCAGTATACACAATACCCAACTATTTAACAGAAACTATACTTAAATACAAAAACGAAAAATCACCGTAAATGATAAAGAAAAACTGAAGGCCGAAAATTCATCGGCCGAAACGTAATCGAAATCTAAATAGTAACGGCGAAAAGTCCGAAGGGGTACTTGCAAATCAGCTATACTTATAAAGAAAAGAAAATGGTATTATTGTTCCAGTAGTCCGAATAATAAGTAATAATTAATCCAAATAATACAGTTTTTTTCTCTTAATACCAATCTTGAATGTTGCTCTCATAATGTTTCCGTCGATGTAACTTCCAACCTTGTAGAAATCTTTATGTCGAACATGATAAGCTGTACGGAATTTCGAACGAAACTTTATTTAATCCACAAAAGTAGATTGTTTTAGTTCTCTCAGTCATGATCGGATAGAAGTTTTATGTAAACGTTAATTGTATTCTTAGCGTCGCACGTAGAAGACGGTCGCTAAGAACTAATACCTAACACTTTTATCCGTTGCGCCAAGGGTAGAAAATACGGTGACTTTTACAAGCATACAATGATCGCATGCTGATAAAAAGAATATATTTTATTGGGTTGGTTTTCAAGTTTCTGGATTATTTAATACCCAAATACGTACTATAAACGGGTCATTGTACACGATTAATCGAATACAAGTTGATATTTTATCAAGAACTGGGATAAAATGTCGGGTTCATAGCTTTTATTTTTATCTTAATACAGACTATGCTTTTTTGAGGAGCTGTATTTTCTCCAGATTAAAAAAAAACGTGATGTCTAACTATACCTTCGTGGGAAGGCAAGTAAACATTCATAATTACATACCGAATACAAAACACACTGCAAAAAAAAAGCAGTCCACCTGATGGAGGACGGAGATTGCATCGACCGAAACGTAGTCGAAATATAAAATATTCCGAAAAAAATGTAACTAATGCTAACAGGTAGTCCTTGTTTGGAAACAGAAAACGTTAATGAATTCGAAATGACCAGATGTGTAGACCAAATCGATTCGAGATAAGTCATCGATAACAATCGAAAGAAAAAAGAAATCTGATAATGTAAGGGCGTGTGACGATGACGCATGTAAAAAAGAATAGGTTTAAATTTATAGATATCTCGCCAATAGAAGGCGCGTCGAGAGAAGCACGAATTGAAGTCTTGATATAATTGTATTGTTTGTATTATATGTTTTTCTCACGACCATTCTTAATACCGGCGTGTTTCGCTTCGGTTAACATTTTAAAGATGAAAAGCAAGTAGAAACTAATGATAAAAGTAAACAACAGAAATATAAATATTGTTTTATCAGTAAGAGTTAGATCGTCTTTTGATGCGTCCAATCGTCTGTCGGTCTGTCACACTTAAGTTTCTAATAGCATTTAAATCGCTTTACGTTCAGATTAAATGCATTGAAAAGGGGATAAAATTATATGCGTACAGGAATCGATCGGTTGAAAAGTCGGTCCGTTACACTTAAGTTTAAAATAGCTTTTTGTCTGTTCGTTCGTCAGTCTGTCACGCTTAAGTTTAAAATAGCATTTGAATCGCTAAATGCAGTTTTATCTTTTATTTTATTGAATATTTGATGCGCACACGCATTCTAGAAGCTACTGCCTAGAAGTTCACCCGTTGCTCTTTCATAAATTAGTTTACATGGCATTTTGTCCGTCTGTCACGTATAATCTTGGAAACGACACCCCCTCGTAAAACGCGTAAGTTTAATAGACACATTAAGGCTACCGATTCGCATTCTCGCTTGAATCACTCGGCGATCCGTTCCTATAAATGGAACGTGCGAACCAATCCCTCTGAGACTTTTTGTAGCGGGTCTGCATTTTCTTATCAAAGAGTATGACGAATAAATAGCTAATGGCTTCGACAAGATTCTGAGTAATCGATTGAAGTATGGTTTAGGGCGATGATCGAACAATCGGACCGAAACCGGAGAGACGGAAGTTTTAAGAGTCTTTGTCATCTGGTGTCTTTTTTTTAAACGATGATAACAATAAAACGAAAGACGAAAAAACATAAATAATAAGGCAGTTGTCTTTGTCAGGTTTTGATTTACTGTCACTCTTGTTTCCATTTACAATTTGATTTTGTATTTTTATTAGTCGGCGCGTCCGACGTTGCCCGGTAAAGAATGGAACACATGTATACTCTTGCTCCCAGCTCTGAACCCTATATTATTTATTTTTATTATGTACTGCAATTTAAACGTTTTCCCTTTCTTCGTTATTTACATCATTTATTAATGTAATTCTCTTACTCTCCTTTTACTATAAATGAAATGAACTAACTAAAGCCCCTATCTAGCAGGATATTAAAGTATATCTGTTGGTTCCCTAATTTTTAAACTGCAACTGATTTTTAACTTCAAATCCATCTCATATCTAGTAACATGCTCAAACCCAACCTATCCGTTATTAATCTTCGTATGTGGTGATAAATTAATACGGTGTTTATCATACCAGATAATATGGTCTCCATCTAAAAATTGAATATATAAAGAAATATGTAGCATTGTGATACAATGAAGGCCGCGAGGATAGGAAGTGATTCAACGACAGAGACAAAAGAAAATGCGGAAGTTGTCAGTTTCTATTGTTCAGGACATATGACTCAGAAAAGAATACCGGACACGACATTTAGGAGTGACAACGTTCTACGACAGTTTGACGACAGTAAGGTAAGTTAGTTTTACGACAGTTTGACGACAGTAAGGTTTATGGCAAAAAGTTAACGAGTTTGGGTTTCGGAGAGGAGCCGAGCAGTTAGCGGATCAGACCGGAACACGATGATATGAGCTGACAACTTGAGCAGCGACAATGGGGGTCTCGACAGTCCGCGACGGTGTCACACACACTCACAGTCCTAACTAAATGATACACGACGTATATGTGTTTGTGTTCTTTCTCGAGAGTTGTGTTTCTTTTATTTAACTTGTGGACCAGTGCTGTGCCCTAGACGATTCGTCAATGGATAGACGACTCGGCTAGACGATGAAGACAATAAGAAGGCCACGGACACACTACGGTGGGGTTGACGGTCGTCGAGTGGGGCAGCACATGGTTCTACAACATTTTTACCTTGAATAGAATGTGCTGTTGCATAACTTGTATCGTTTCCCGGTCGCTGAAATGACAGATTGAAATATATCTTCATTGTATCAAAAAACGGATTAGACGATATCTACTCTAACCAGATTTTGGTAGAGAAATGTCATCACATAATTAGTTATCAGTGTCACCATGAAAATTAAGGTGTTGTAGATTATCTGATTATAAGATTGGAATTTATAACAGATAAGCTGGAATATTCGTTCCAGAATGGATTCATGATGATTCGACAAACTCGGAAACTTTAATCAGTGGAAGAGACCAGACGATAGCATACGGGGTTTAGTCAAATAAACCGAAACAGTTGAAAACAAAACGCGCATGCGTGGTCCCCCTCTGTATGTGACTCGATGTGGCGAGTATAAAATGCAATACATTTGGGCAATTTGGGGCATTTTTGACACCCCCTTTGACCTCCTGGGGGCGCGAACCAGAATTTCTCTGAGGTCAAGGATGCTCATTTTATATCCAGAACTATTGCCTCTACACTTTGGCCAAGTTTCAGAAAAATTGAATGGATGGATCAAACGTTATGGGAGAAAAGGGTAATTTTTGCAATTTTGGGGGCTTTTGACCCCCTGGGGGCGCGAACCAGATTTTTTCCAAGGTCAGCGATACTTATTTTCTATTAGGAACAATTGCCTCCACATTTTGGCCAAGTTTCAGAGAAATTGAATTGATGGTTGAAAAGTTATGGGGCATAAAATGTCATTTTTTGCCATTTCGGGGCCTTTTGACCCCCTGAGGGGTTAACCATATCTTTTTTCAAAAATCGGAGAATGTCACTTTCTAACCTGACCAAAGTTACAACTTCATGCAAAATTTCAGAGAAATTCAATGGATGGTTGCGGAGAAAAATCCGGACGGACGGACGGAAATGCCTCAAAACATAGGTCCCCCGATTTTATAAATCGGGGGACCAATTAGATCAATATTTCAATGAGAGATTATATCAAAGAATATTGGTCGAAATTTATTTTTCGTCTGAACATTAAACGCTACAATAATAAAAAAAAGACAGCAGTAAAAATGGATGTATAGGTCTATAATATCGAATATAAATTTAAATAAGAATAACAAATATAAAGTCAAATAGTTAAAAATAATGGTTGAAGCTATTTCATTTGATGAGTGCCAACAATACGGAAATAAATTAACAGTAACTGATGAAATCTGTCTTCTCTAAACAAAGTCAGAATCAATGTATTGTTTGTAAATAACGAAAAGGGAATAGCAACAGAAATAACATATTTTAATACGGAATACTTATGTCTTATTTTCATGAAGAATCCAAAATAATGGCCAACCACGTCAAGACTAGAATTCCATCTTGCGTTTTTTAATAGTATTATTCACACAGCTTATGTTCGAACTACTCTGGTTTCCTGTCTGGTTCACTCGTACTTTTTTTTCTTTCCTTCATGACTGACAGTTTTGATGACAGTTCTGTACTTATAACTTTCACTACTGCTGAATCTTACAATCTTATTCCAGTACATTTCACTTTGCAGGGGCTTTAAGTAAATTCCCGCCTTTATCTTTATATATATATATATATATATATATATATATATATATATATATATAGAGAGAGAGAGAGAGAGAGAGAGAGAGAGAGAGAGAATGTTGGATTCTTCATGCAAATAAGACATAAGTAGTCACTATTAAAATATGTTATTTGTGTTACTACTACTTTTCGTTATATATATATATATATATATATATATATATATATATATATATTGAACTTAAGTACAAGATGTCCTGGAAACAGGACGACCGGGATAAACAGAAGGATCTGTATTATTTCGATTTTTTCTTTTTTCTAGATTAGTTGCACAACCACGGCCTTGGAGTGTAGTCTACTCTACTATTTCACTTATAGCTGGAGAGAGCATCTATAAATTCATAATTTCCTCCCAAGGGCAGTAGTGAACGTGAGGCGGTTACCCCGGCAAACCTCGA
>OY744527.1:112095423-112140423 GCA_963556195.1 Sepiola atlantica
ATGAACTTTTTATTAGTGGAAAAAAAACGGTTAATGCGGTATACCGACTTTAAACGGGAGTGAAACTGAACGCTCAGGTCGCCCAAATTCGGCAGTATTTCCGAAAAACACCCCAAGTTTAAAAACTCGTTTTTGCTGTTCGTAAATTAATGTTGCGTAAGATAGCAAAGACTTTGAGGATATCAACAGGCAGTTTATTCACTGGTTTACATAAATATTTTTTGGGAAGAAAACTGTTCAATATGGGTGCCGCGTTTTCTCACAGTTGATCAAAACAACAACACAGCGTCGACAATTAAAAGCATTGTTAAAAACGGATTTAACGTCACAAAATATGTTTTTTGCGTCAATATGTGACAATATATGAAACATGGATCCATCATTTAACTCCGGAGTCAAACCGACAGTCAGCTGAGTGGATAGCAGCAAGTGAACGCCGTCCAAAGCAACCAAAGACGCAAACATTAGCAGGCAAGGTTTTGATCTCCGTATTTTGGGCTGCGCAAAGTAATCTCTTCATTGATTACCTTGAGAAAAGGAATACTTATGAATAGCGAACATTATATAGCATCATTGGTACGTTTTAAGGAAGAAATCTCCCCAAATATGTACAGATGAAGCAATAAAAAGGTTCTCTTTAACCAATACAATGCACCGTGTCACTAGTCGATCGCAACAATGTTGCTGAATAATTAAGAGAGCTGTTTAACAGGTATAACGATTTTTATGTATGCAAACGTTTGGTTACACAGGTCCGGCTGCCCAATAGCTGTTAACGAAAATGTTTTGAAAATGTGTAGCCAAATAATGTTTGTATGACTAAAAATCATATATATATATATATATATATATATATATATATATATATATATATATATATATATATATATACCATTTTTTTATCATTTCACGAAGAGAAGTTTAAGTGACATCCAAAAAGTATTATTTTGTTCTACGAGATAATCTACTTATTGGATATCTGACAAGACAATGCGACTAAGAACAGAATTTGCAAAACACGCACTAAACAATATTCTTGGTCGAATGACGCAGAGTTTATAGTATATAGACATGTTTTTGTAACCGCGTGGGAGATAGAGACATGAAGGAGTATATAGATTGTAGTGAACGTACCTACCTATTATTAAGTGCTTGTAATTTATTACTAGGTGTTGGACATAATGGGTGAAAATTTCAGATTCATGCAAGTAGTATTTTTTTGTGTTCATTTTATACATAAATAACACTAAACAATCAAACATTTTGAAAATTTAACAAAATTCAGAAGGTGCAGGCCAAAAATAGCCGTTAGGGCTCCACGGGACTCAAAATCCATCATTTTTCGGTGAAAAAGTGGTTTCATGCGACATTGCAAGTCCTAAAACATCCTCAAAAGCTATGAATGGATATAGATGGTTAAATCTGATATAGTACTTTAATTTATGACCATTTTCAGGCTGTGAAAGGGTTTTCATGAATGTAAAATAGCCAAAAACTATTGCCCTGCACCTTCTGAATTTTGCAAAATTTTCAAAATATTTGATTGTTTAGTGTTATTTATGTATAAATGAACACAAAAAATACTACTCGCATGAATCTGAAATTTTCACCCATTACATTCCACCCCTATTATTACTGAAATATAATTCTTACAAGAAATAAATACGATTAGAAAGTAGATAGCATATGGTTTTATTTAGAATTCAATATGGGCGCAAGCAATCGCAATCAATTTCTCAACTAGCCTCAGAACTGCATCAACTTATTTCACGAGAAACTCATATTATTCGTTTTATTTTTATTATGTCACCATTTTCCAACAAAAAACACACTCGTTGATAAGGGTTAATGATATATATGGATAGGTTGGAAACATTAATTCTAATGGCAGAAATATCACTCATTAAGTTGCTGTTTTCTGAATCTTGATTTGATAATATGTTTTAATGTTATCTTCTAATAGTATTCATCATCAATAAAAACAAATAAAACTCGAAAAAAAATGGAGTAATTTCGGAAATAAGTTGCTGCGTTTTCCAGGTGGCTTGACGAAGTAGTGGCGAATGCTGACGCTCATATTAAATTCTTAATAAAACACAATTCTATACACCATCTTTAATTATTTTGTATGAATTATTTTTCAGCAATAAATTACGAGTACTTAATAGTAATGAGTTACTTTGCACACACTCTCTATCTCTCTTTATTTATCTCTACACCCAACACACTTAAAAACACTGAATCGTTCGCAGGAAAAAAAAATCAAAATATCTTCTTCCTATGTTATTTCTTATCTTTTTCGAGATTACAGACAAAACATGAATATATAAATATATGCACAACATGTATCATTGAAACATAATTGTATAGATAGCGGTATAATGATCTCCTAAATGAGGAAATAACTCCTCTATCTAGAAAGATTATTATATTTCTAAAACGTACATTAAAAATGGTTTTGTTTTGATGGCTTTTCAAGAATTACATTAAACAAATGGCGGTCCTTTTTTGCGACACTTTGATGGAGTTCTTTGCAGAAGTTTTACATATCACCTCGTGGCATCTCACCTGGAAATGCATCGATTGCCTTTCTGATCATTTTCTTTAAATCTTTAAGAGTTCAGAAATAATGTCAGAAAACCGTTTCCTTCAAATATCGCAAACCGTCTTTATGACCCTCCTATAGTGTACCTATCTGGGTTTTATATTGTTATACCGAAATAGACACGTGGACGAAAACATACCATAGTTGAATATATAGCATTCTCTACTCTACCGCTATTTTCATGGGAGGTACTTGACTAATCTCAAATCTCTGGTACCCCATGTAAAAAACATTCACAGCAAAAACTGGTCTAGCGTCAATCAATGTAGACAATTTTCATTTCCTCCTGCGTATAGCTGAAACTAAACAGAACTACCATGAAGACAATTTATTTTTAAGATCTCCCATCTTTGGAATACAATACCACGAAGTTGTTTCCCTGTTGAATACAACATGGTCGTTTTTATGTCCAATGTTGACAAATACATGTCGAGCCGCCCACTAAAACATTCAAATTCTCACTATTTAACCCATCGTTTCTAATCATCTCAAGGTGTTTGTAATCGCCAACTAACAATCTCATTGACCCCTATCCTCTAGTGGCTTTCGGGCTTTGATAAGCGGTGACACATTAATATAAAAATACATAGGATGTTGTGTAAATAAGAGTTAGATTAAATAATTACCTGTCCTTAAGAACTGAGGGGACAAGAGCCGGATTTATAAGAGTACATAGGAAGACAATGGGTTTTAAAGAATCTACACATTGATGATATCCCTATTTAATTGCAACTTACTAAACGCAGTGTTAGGCACAAAGTCAGTTTTAATGTAGAAAAAAATACAGCTCCCCAATAAGGGGGCACTCTGAATTGAGACAAAAATGAAAATTGCATGAGTTTGAAGAGATTTCTCCTTCACTGACCTAGGACAGAAAAGATTAAGTGTTTGGTTGTTTTGTTTTACGGCATATCAATTTTTTTCGGGTTATTTAATGCCGAATCCGGTCATTTTGGTAAAACTTTTTATGCTTCAAGTTTTTCATATCTTAAAATATTTAGTTATAGTGTTTGGTTTAGTTGTTTTGTTTTACGGCATATCAACTCTTTCAAAGTTATTTAATGCCGAATCAGGTAATTCTGGTAAAACTTTTGATGCTTCAAGTTTTTCATATCTTAAAATATTTATTCATAGTGTTTGGTTTCGTTGTTTTACGTCATATCAACCCTATTCGGGGTATTTAATACCGAATCAGATCATTTTGATAAAGTGTTTCTGCTTCAAAGTCTGTATGTTATCAGATATTTATTCATGTTGTTTGGTTTGGTTGTTTTTTTAGAGGAAAATTGTCGTTTTTGTTTTTCGCTTTACAGAACATTATTGAGCTTTGCAAAGGGAAATGAAAAAAAATAGCATCAATGTTTGATGCATTTTAATCCAATAAGCCGGTATCTTCAGACAGCCTGATCTGGTAGCACCAGAAAAGATAAAGTGTAGTATTAGAACAGGTACTACAATTTGGTCCTTCGTTGAAGCTCTTCATGACACTGCGCGTCATCTCAAGTGGAACTTCGTCGATTTACTCTCTTATCCTTTACTAAAATATTCAAGAACTCGGGAATACTGTCAGAAAACTATTTTCTTTGTGTATACATAAAACAATTTTTTTTTAAAAGTGACAACCACTTAAACTAAGCGATCTTGTCGGCAACCCTATTTTTCCTTTAATGAGATCGAACGCCCGGGACACATTTCTCTCAACACTGAGATCAGTTAAAGAGTATTGATTTACTCCTCTCCGGGAGTTAGGCACAAGGCCAGTTTTTATCTTACTCCCACAAGTAAGATGTGACCCAAGGTCGGGTCGGGAAAGTGGGGTTTAAAAATTGCCTGGGAAGCCCCGTCGGCATTCCCCGGTAGGGGCGCCTCAGGCAGTAAGCAATAAACTTACTCCTCCCCAAAGAGGGGAGGCGAAGCCTGGGAGGGTGGACCTCCTAGAACTGCACAGGACAGACCCATAGATCGGCGTAAATCAAGCCCCGAAGGCCAAGACAATACCAGTCTATGGGGTGCAGTTTCCATCGGAACAGATACTACACTTTGATCTTGACCAAAAGGCCAAGAACAGTTAAAGAGTAAGTAAACACGAGAAAGACATTATTATCATAATTGATGAAGAAAGTGAATAAGATATAGCTCAGCCTCCCGAATAAGATCTGCCCGTCTCTCTACTGCTAATACAGCCTACACAGTGTTCCCTCCAAAACGTGGGAGTTGTTCATACCAGATTCTGTATTTGATCGAAAAGTGCCCTCATCTCTAATCATAAGTTGATTGTAAACTTGATCTTCTTATTTTATGAATTCTTGCCTGACTTGCTTCCACGGCAAAAAGTGCGATTGACTTAAAATCGCGTGCTGATTTGACAGCAAACCTCGTGAAATGACGGCAGAAGAAACAAGTGCGTCTCGAATGAAATATTTTCTACGAAGAAGAGGGTTTTAAATGTAGTAAAAAAGCGATCTATTTTGGTAAGTAATTTCCCAAAATGTGACAACAATGATTTGTGTCGTTTCTAGATTGGCATTGTCTGAAGGAACGAGCGAGAGAGGGGAGGGATAGATTAAACCGAACACGGACTTTCTTAAGATGCGTACCTTCAATCTGCGCGTTTAGTGATGACAGTATCATCTGAAACGTAAGTATAACATATCAACGAAAAAGCTAATCCAAACTTAAGCATGGCTGACCAATAAATATGCTATTTAAAGCTTAAGCGTGGTCGACCGACGAATTATATATATATATATATATATATATATATATATATATAATAAAGTATGAAAGTATGAACATATATTTATGGCAATTAAGCTACACATAAATGTCTACGTTTCATCCCCACAGGGAATTATGAAACGTGGACACCTCTGTGTAGCTTAATTGACATAAATATAGTACATATTGAGCATCCGTAGTATTTACAAGCAGTAAAACGAAATTGTTTATTATATAAGATAAGTTGCGGTAAGAGACTTGCGACTGGCAGAGGAGGTATATCCTCTACCAGCTTCTATGATATTACTAATCAAAAAGTTGATTTTTAAAAATTGAATTTAATTCAAAATTCATTTGGAATGAAACATTTTTGATCGGAACGCGAACAATATTTGCACTATCTTATATATTAAGACGATTTTTATGCAAGTTTATTTTATGAAGCTATACCGGTCGATCAAATAAAGGAAAACCTCACTTATATATATATATATATATATATATATATATATATATATATATATATATATATATATATATATATATATGTGTGTGTGTGTGTGTGTGTGTGTGTGTGTGTGTGTGTGTGGACGAGAGAAAGAATTACGAGTTGGATCACCATTGGACAGGGGTTAAATTGTTTCAATCAGAAAAGTGTGTTTTCAAAGGCAGTTGAATATAAAAGTACGTAAAAAGACAAAATATTACTACTATTGCCCAAGGCGATATTCTCATTTGGACTAATCAAATCTTTTTAAGCTTTTCTTTCTTCAGCTGTTTAGAGAGAGAGAGAGAGAGAGAGAGAGAGAGAGAGAGAGAGAGAGAGAGAGAGAGAGAGAGAGAGAGAGAGCGCGTGTGCGTGTGTTAGATACCGTATAAAATAAGAGCGGGGGGATGCAAACAACATGCAGTCAGCCCGAGTGAGAAAGATAGAAACTCTGTAAGAGATGGATCACTTGATGGGGTAATTGCAAATTGCGGTTAATTAAAACAATTCAAACAGCATATTTTTTCGAACATAACTCGATTTTAAAACTGAGGAACATTTCAGCGTGTATTTTGTGCGATTGAAATACATACGGAAAAATACTCCAGAGAAACAAACGTTGATTAACTCAGCTTTAGTATAATAATAGATAATATTTTCTATTGCTTCAGTCGGCATTCCAATACTTTGACACAACAGAATTTTCATTTAACAAAATAGACAGATTTACTTAAAATATTTATCCAAAAGTTAAAATATTTTTTTCTGTTATGATTCACCTTCTCATCACTGATTACAATGAAAATGCTGTTTCAAAATTCAGCGTAAAACACCGATTCACAGACATCCGTATCTATTTTAATATAATGAGCAAATTCTGTTAAAGATATCATCCGATAGTTCTCAAGAATTGACTTTTTACTATTATTTCTGATTTAATCGAATTACATATTAAAATGTTCTACATTAGACCTTAATCTTATCTGGAAACTTGTTCTATAAATATACAACTCTATTAGCATAAAAAATAGCAAATAGATATATTTTGTACTTGCTATAAAAAGGTACCTTCCATAGAGAAAAGAAATATTTTTAAAACGTACACCCTACTTAGAAATGCTATTATTTATTTAGAAAATATCAATTAAATCATCTTATTCTTTTCTCTAGTAAAGTAGTTAATCCTATTTCAAGTTTTTCCCTGTGAATGTATGCTTTTACTCAATTACTATTTTCAATCTACTTTGTATGCGTCCTAGTCTCAATATTATATTCCAATTTCCATATTTAGACGCTGGAGCCAAGACCCAAGTGCAGTACTCTATATCTTGTGCAGTGCTTTATCTAGCTTTAACAGACGTTCGTCTCTTTGAAATAAGATTTCTAGCCATCCCTTCCATTTGCCCTCGTATGTTCATTAATAAAACGTTAAGTATCGTGTAATCGAAGGAACCGAGCAAACACGGACCTGTCAAACAGTTTATCGAGCCACACGGTTGAAAAGATATCTAAGCAATTAGCGAAGCTTATTCGATCAAAGACGACATTACCGTATCCTTGAAGGTATTGACGAACATTGATACACGAGTTGTCATGTTATCCTCAGAGGATGGATTGAGACAAGCGAACAACTGATCACACTTTAATGCTTCTGTAAGCACACGCGTGTTGTACGACCGCGACAAATGTCTTCGTTTCCGGTCAAAATATAACACAGAAAATGAGAACAAGTCTAAAACACTGAGAAATATATATTAGGAGTGCGTGTGTCTATTGGTGTTAGAGTTGCTAGAAAGGCGACTCTCGCATCCCTTAGGTTGTTAGTCCACTTGTTTCTTTCTTATTTCATTGTTGAAAGCATTTTAATTGTATATATTTCTTCCGATCTCATTTCTCTTTAATTCATATATACAATAATATTTTTATAAATAAATATTAAATATTTAAATACCTAGAGACATCGATGTTTCATGCTAACGCAATCTTCAGTCTAGGAACTAATTCCCAACGGTCGGTGGGCGCGAACCCCGAACACAAATTACCATTAATACGTAGTCGAAGATCTTACCCGCAGGCCACTGTCAACTAGTTAGTAAATAGAGAAGAACTTTAACTGTAAATAGCGGAATTCGGCGACTACTTACCAAGCAAATAAGAGTGATCTACGAAACGTCGGATCATGCATACAGCTATTTGTTATTAAAGCTCCTCGAAAAGTGCCCAGCCTCCGTGGGAGGGGGCTGATAAACAATAATATTTTTATAAATAAATATTAAATATTTAAATACCTAGAGACATCGATGTTTCATGCTAACGCAATCTTCAGTCTAGGAACTAATTCCCAAATTGCGCACAACAAAATCGTAGGATAGATTTTAGAGAAAACATTTGTTTTTTAATCAATGAAAAGGGCGGGTGAAAAAAAAAGAAAATTGCTAACATTTTCCTTAAGGCCTTATCGTCTGACCCTCTAAGAGGTAACGTCAGAATGATAAATTAAAAACTAAGAAAATCGAATGAGATATGAGGGGAAAATATTATATATATATATATATATATATATATATATATATATATATATATATATATATATATATATATATATATATACTCCACAAGTCTACATTACATCTGATCGCAAAATATGAGGATAAAAAGAACAAAAATTATTTTTCTTTGAAAAGGGAATTTCATTCTAAACGTCTTAGTTTTGAATAAATTTTATTTATTTTAACAAAAAAAAAACACAATTTAGTAATTTATTTTAATTTCTAAAAGAAAGATTATGATAGGAAATCCATATTTTAAAATTGTCTCTACATGTCTAAAATTGTCCTGAAATTTCGTTCAGCTAATATTGTTTTAATCTCTATTTATTAATGTGTTTATGTAAATACCTTTCGAAATGTTTATCTTATATGTGAATTTGCTAAAAAGATTTAAGCCAAAAATGAAAATACGACAGTTTAAATGTTTCCAAATTCCTTTAAAACTTTAAAGGGCTAAGAAGTAATTCATTATTTAATTTCTATCATTAATTAAAGATAAAAGTGGCAGACTTGTTTACGAATATACCGAAAGGCATTATGATGGATTTAAGTTGGTAATTTCAACTAGCAGCTAAATCTCACCAATTCATTGTAGACGTCCTTAAATGCCGGAAAATGTTATACTCTAGTAGCTTCTTTCCATCGAACCGCTCGACTTTTAAATTCCTTCCTGCCTTATTTTTTACCGACCGTACTGATATGCAGAAATTTAAATGTAATGTGAAAGAAGATCTTGCTGCTCAACCTTACACCTAAGTTTCTCTCCATAAACCTCGACGCAATCACAGTAGCTCATTACACTTCTTTGGAAATATGTCTTGTTTGCGGTGAACAAAAGTACAACAAAAAATGAATCATCTGTGAGTGAGATTTTAAAAAAAATTGGTTCCATTTTAAGCTATTGCATTTTAATTCAAAAATAATCCATTAATCGTTAACAAAAGAATAATTTGTAAGTTATGTAGAGGCGGGAAACACACAAAGACACGCGAGAAGATGTCTCATAATTTTATTAATATGGAGATTTTCTTTTGTTTTCTTACTTCTTTTCTTCGTTTTCGTTTTTTATATTTGTTTCCATGTTATTTTTCTTTCTTTTTAAAAACTTTTCCTTCCGTCCATCTTACTTATATTCTGCCTAGTCTTTCCATTCATTCTTTTTACATATATATACATATATATATATATATATATATATATATTTCATTTGTAGAGATCGAATGCAAAACGCGATAAACGCCATTTCAAAAATTCCGAAGATATCACTTTAAACAGTGTTGCACTTAAACCCTCGACCACACCCCAAATTATGTTTTCCATAATATGATATCGGCATAATTCTTCTTTGCTTTTAAGTAAAATAAGCTTATGAGCCTAGATTTAACATGTTCATCTTTTTAGTGTTTAATGTCTCAATTTAAACAAATTGGATTTATCGCGTTTTGCATTCGAACTCTTCATTTCTTCTTTATTTATTTATTAGTTTGTCTTTCATTTCTTTTTTCTGTGGTTTTTATTTTAATTCATTTAATTTTTTATTCCTCAAATCTATTTTTTTGTTTACTCTTATTCACCTCCCAGAAAAGCCATATTGACAGTGACGCGCACGCAGCTACTGTGTTAGGGGCCAGATTTATATGGTGCGGGTCAACTTGGGTTGGGAGTTGGGCAGCAAGATGTATTTCACATTACATTTAAATTTCTGCATGTTGGTACAGTTGGGCAAACAGTGAGCAGGAAGGGAATTCCAAAAGCAAGCGGTCCGGGGAAATAAAATATTATGATATCTAGGGGCCTCTACAGCGAAGGAGAACATTTATTTGCTCTCCTACCTGTTTTATTCCTATCCTTCATTGATTTCCTTCGCTTGGGTTTCCTTTTTTAATAATTTTTCTAAGTTTTCGTCTTTCATCTTTGTTCGTTTTTCACTCTCTCCGCCTTTTCAATCTTTCTTTGTTTTCTTTCGTCCTTTGATATTTATTCAATAATTTCATTCATACTTCTTTCCTAATATAATCTATTCTATTGTTTCATCATATAGCTTTTTATGCTATATTCATTTATCTCTTTTAATTTATTTCTCTCCCCCTTGTATATCACCCATTACTTCATCTATTAATCCCTTTTTGATACATTATCCACTTTGCCAATTCATTAACCAATCCGCTCACTTCCACAGATCAACAAGATTCCCCATTGAAAACGCCGGCCATTTTTTTATATTCAGTTTCTTCCAAATTACACCAATTCGATTGAATTATTCTGTTATCTCCCGCCATTATAACGTTCATGCGTACGTTCCCGCCTTAACCTCTTCAGCAAAAGGGCAAATGCAGTCAGGCTGGAGACACAGGACTTGATACTAAAGAAAGACAGAGGATATTGCAAGAAAATGTTTATAACAATACGTTCAAACAAGAACAAAAAAGTGACGTGATAAAAGAACAAAATAATAATGATAATAAAAACATCATGAATAGCAAACATAACAGACTGCAACGAACTATTCTAGAAGATAGTGTTCATATTGTTAGAGTTAAATATGAAAGAGATGACCAAATATAATGATAATAAACAGCAATTTCCTATTCTTCATCGCAGCTTCTTTTATCTTATTTTGTATAATAGAGTTTTTTTTTTTAAGTTAAGAACAATAAAAACAATGGCGATCAATATATTGTCTGGCGTCTTTATAAATTATTATACCAGCATCTGATTTGCTTTTTAACTCGTTTTATAATCTGCTACAAATTGAAATTTAAGGTGTGTCTATCTGAAACCGAACTATACTATTACTTCTATTAATGTACTATTGTGCTATCTTTCAATGTTCAATTAAGGGGAAGTAGTGTAGTATCTGCTCAGTTGTCATGAGACCATCCTCACAGGCACTATATATAGCGTAGTATATGTTTGTTCATCATAATACCATCATTCTATGTATCACCCCTTCCTTCGAGAGGGGATAGTTTAGAATCTATTCTTTTATCATGAGACCCCGCCCCTTCAAGCAGCATTTCCTCTAAAATGAGAAGCGTCCATTCAATCTGTGCGATCAACGATTTTAATGCTATTTAAAACTGAAGGGTAGTAGACCGAGCTTCTAAGACATACGTCGGTAGGAAAATGAAAAAAACAAACAATTTCCTTGTTCATTTTTATCAAATTTCCTATTAACGATAGAATCGAAAGCCCTCCAGTGTGATTCATTAAAATGGATATTGTCAATGTGATAATGTAAAAACATATTCACCAGAGTGTGAAGCAAAAAAGAAAAACCATAAATATATATATATATATATATATGTATATATATATATATATATATGTATATATATATATATATATATATATATATATATGTATATATATATATATATATATGTATATATATATATATATATATATATATGTATATATATATATATATATATGTATGTATGTATATATATATATATATGTATATATATATATATATATATGTATGTATGTATATATATATATATATATATATATATATATATATATATATATATATATATGTATATATAAAGGAAACATTTGAGAAAAAGATTACAGTGAAATTGAGTTTATTTTGCATTTTATGTTTGGTTTTGAACAGTCATTCATTTAATTTTACTTCATACAAACGAATCTCACGTCAAAGCAAAAGATAACGCTTGAGGCATTTCACTTATATTAGAATGGAAATCGAGCACTAAAAACGAGTGGGAATAATAAAAAATAGAAATAAAAATGTTTATGGTTATATATATATATATATATATATATATATATATATATATATATATCACATAAGTTGTTTTTGTGTTTTTGTATACCGTTAGAAATGGTTTCACGCGCGCACGCGATCGTGAAACAGTACAATCTCACTATTTGTCAAACGAAACCCGGAGATTATACCGTCTAACGATCGTACACGCGTGTGACACCATGGTAACGGTATAAAAACAACTTATTTTTTTTAATGTAATATTAAGTGCTGTTTGAGAAGGCACCGAGAACGGAATACAAGTGCGAATCAAAACTCTAAACCTACAAAAAAAGCAGATTGTAACAGTTTCCAATATATATATATTTATATGTTTATTTTATATACGTGTGTATTATTAATATATATTGGATTATTTTTAATTGTCTTTGCATGTTTTTGAAGAATCGGGTCATACGTATATATTATATATATACATGTATATTATATATATATACATATATTATATATATACATATATTATATATATACATATATATTATATATACATATATATTATATATATACATATATATTGTATATATATATATATATTATGTATATATATATATATATTATGTTATATATATTATATATACTAGCAAATATATGCTCCCTCCGGTCGCATATTTTGCTAGGCTGCCGCGTCAGAAATGACGCTAGTATGTAATTTGGGTAGAGCTTTTTATCACTACAATTAATTTAAGATATATATAGCACATGATAAATAACAAAATTAATAAAAAGAAAAATTAAGTTTCCATTGTTATCGTCTGCTCTCTTTTCTTTCCACCCAATCGTTTTGCGCCAAATCTACGTAAGAATTTACAAAATAATTATTAATAATAGTTTTAGTTTTTCAAAGAGAAAAAAGAAAAGTGTACCTGAAATAAAAGTAACAATAAAAAATACAGCGAATACGATTCTAAAAACAGTTATTTACTTGCCCAGTAAAAGGTGCCCCCCAAGTTAACGTCTGCTCGCTTTTCTATACACTCAATCGTTTTGCGTCAAATCCACGTCAGTAATATTTTATGTGTTTCAAAGCGGAAAAAGGTGTACGTAAATTAAAATCAACAATTAAAAAAAAAAATACAGCGAACACTATTCTAAAATCAGTTATGTAGTCTTCCAGTACAATGTGTTTTTTTTCTGTTGACAAAAAAACTAAATTCATTATAATGTGTGTGTGTTTTTTTTAAATAGTAATTTTTAAATCAATTATTATTTTAATTAAACAATTTCATTCAATAAATTAGTTAACATCAACAATTTAAAAAACTAAATACAGCGAACACTAATTTTCAAATAGGAAAAAAGGTGTATCTGAAAATTATCAATAAAAAAATCGGTACTCTTTTACTGCAGGACCCGCGATAAATTAAAAAAAAAGTTTACCTAAACTAAATTCTTTATAATGTGTGTGTGTGTTTATCAATTATTATTTTAATGAAACAATTTGATTCAATAAATTTGTGTTTTAAAACATAATGGTTAATAAGATTAAGAAAATAAACAAACTCAGAACGTTTTAATAAAAAAAAAAGTAACACGGTTAAATGCCAGCAGTTTGTTTACATTTGAACTAACGCGCCCATTCAGAGGGAGGTAATCGTTTCAATAGATTAACGAACGCTGTTCAATCAATTTGACGTAACTACGTAACTGATTCATTATAATGTGTGTGTGTTTTTTTTAAAAAGTAATTTTTAATCAATTATTATTTTAATTAAACAATATAATGGCTAATAAGATTAAGAAAATAAACAAACTCAGAACGTTTTAATAAAATAAATCATTAAAGTATTAACACGCCCGTTCAGAGGGAGGTAAGCTGTTCAATCAGTTGTACGTAGAGGAAATAACTACGTAACTCATTTTATAAATAAATAATAAAAGAAATAATTATAATTTATAAGTAAGATAATTGGCGAGCAAAATAGCGTGAATACAATATGGAAATCTGAAGAGAACAATCATGAGTGTATATTTGCGATTACTAATTTATTAGAAGTTCAAAAGCAATTGATTATGTAAATTGGGAAATGCGCATAGTGTTTATGGCGTTTTTTCTAATAGTATATAATGAAGCTGGCGGACTTAACAAATAGTCATAGTACTCTGATGGAGTTTTGGCTTCAGACAGACAGATACATAAACTCCATTATTAATATATATATATATATATATATATATATTTATATATATATATATCAGTTATTACTCATGAAATAGATTGTAAATAGATTGGAGTTAGACTGACAAACGCTTAGGATTGAGACACAAACGGGTTGTGTCGAACTAAAGCAATACTATACATTTAATATATTGTCATATATTTAGAAAGTATAAAATTGACAGCCGTGAAAACATTCCCATTATTTTATCTTATTCTTTATCAGAAATTATATTGAAAAAGCAGTTATAAAAAAACTGAAAAAAACACGATATTCTTTGTAGATCGCGAGGAAGTTGCTGTGGGACAAGAACGGCTTTTGTTCCCAGATAACAGAAGAATCTGCACCACAGAAAGAAAGAAAAGAAACAGATGTTTTAGCAAGGTATGCAAAATTATGCACATTGTCTACAAAATATCAGAATATTGATTTTTTTATTCCTGGAAAATATGCATTTTTCAATATTCTTTTAACCTATATAACTTTATATCTAATATATAAAAGCCGATTGGATTCTTGAAGTTGGACCCATATAGCAATGCAGAAAAAATCAATATTTTATACTGACTAGCCATTTTTTTTATTAGTGTTGCACTTTGTTCTTTGCAACAGAAATGTACTTAGCTTTAATTTTTTTTAAGATACATATTCCGACACGGATGATTTCTATTATGGGGGACTTTTTTCAATAATGACATAGAAAAAAAACTTTATTGTACGTCATTAATTAAAAGATCAAACATTGTCGATCTACTTCAGCAATCAGACAAACAATTATATATGTTTAAATTAAATATTATACCATTTCTTTAAATTCCTTCCGTATATAATATTTGTTTAAATCAATTGATTTATAAAATCTGTTTGCAATATTATCTTAATGATATGCTACAAGGGGCCTTAAATACTAAAAAATGCAAACAGCCGATCGCTGATGCTAAGTTATTTCTTCATTCTGTTGTCTATTTATATTAGATTAATCGGCATTAATACCAGCTTGTATAGTAGGTGTGGTGTCACGACACCTATTCATACTTTGAATCGCTATAACAAAAATGGTGTGTATATTATTTTTAATATATCTGTGCCTTCTATTTTCTTTCGACGAAATATGTAAAATGTATGTGCCTTATGATATATAGATATATGGTTAAATGAGTAAACGCGTAAACATACACATATGGACACACATACGTTTTGTAACTATTCAAAAAGTGTTCCCCTCATGTATACTGAACTGGTCTATTCAGAGTAATACAAGTTAGTGACCAATCGTCACGGATCTTACTATAACACGAACTTGGTTATGATTTCAGAGTGTAACGAGTCACATGAAATATCAGTATACTATGAATCCTAGAATAGACAATCGCATAATTCCTTCTATGGAATTCAGTAAATTGTTATCGGATCTTCTAAATCGATATCCAATAAGCGAGGAGAATTTATTACTTAGAAATATTCTCAAGCCAAATCAAGGGAGGCGTGAGAGCGCTCTATCCCTTAATAGACTCATCAATGGCCTATGCTGGAAATCTCACTTCTTTGATCAGTCATAACTCAAAAACCAATAAACCAAATTAGTTAAAACTTATCACAAAATTTTCATTTGATAGGTTCTATAAGTGTGTAGAATTTCAGCATCATTAGTCAAGGTAACCCAGAGATCCAGAAAGTTCAATCATGAAATCATGTTATATGTACGTACGTACGTACGTACGTACGTACGTATGTGTCACTCTGTATCTCATCAACTATTGGATACATTCAGCTGATTTTTGGCAGAGATAGAGGTCCTAGGGTCTAGTTGATGGCATTTTAATTTCAGTTTACCATATACCTTAGTTTTCCAGAAAATTCAAAAAAACTTAATGAGAAGGTATTGTATTGAGGCATAGCCTTTACAAAAGTAGTGACATTCCATGAGAAATGCCAGTATACTGAAATCATATGCCCTTAATAGGGTTAAGATGAAAATGCATATACACTAAATGTACAAAAACAAGGAAATTCACAAATTTTTACACTTTTCTTGTCATTAAGGGTATGACTACATATACACCAAACCATTTCATTATCACATCACTACAGTATAAATCTCTATGCATGAGTGGATGAAGTGTGTGAGCTGCGCAGAAGAAAAATTCCTACTAGTAAAATACATAGCCCTGTTATGCTCGCATACCCTTAATAACAATAAAAATGTAAAAATTTCGGAATTTCCTTGCTTTTGTACATTTAGTGTATATGAATTTTCATCTTAACCCTATTAAGGGCATATGATTTCAGTATACTGCCATTTTTTATGGAATATTAGCTGACATCTTAACATCTGAAAATATCAAACATGAAATTCCACGCGACCAAAGTTGATCTATTTATATCACAACAGATGGTAATAGCTTAACTGGTTTATAATATATATGGTAATTTTGGAATTTAATTCTGAAAATATATCACGCTGCTTTCAAGTTGATACTGTTTGGACAGCCAATAAACTTAAATAAACGACTAATGTATGGTACAGGGTCGGGAACAAACCTAGAATATCACAAAGAGAAAACGTGTTTTGTTCCAACGGTCTATATTCATGATATATCCTTGATATCCATTAATGTGGTTGATAAGACACTCGAAGCATACGCATCCAACTCTGGAAATAAACACTCACCAATATTCATTTATATGTAGGCATTGTTAAATACGTTGGTGTGTGAATTGCGACATATATATTGAGAGGGATTACATTATTTCTTACAGCATTCACAAAAAAACATTGAGGTTTACAACTGATTATTACATAAAAATTGTGTACACCTCTACCAGTGTTCGCACTCGTTATGTATTTAGATATGTTAATAAAATATTCATATCTAACCATAGAGTTACCTATAAATGAATTTATCATATATAAATTATTATCATAACTGATGACCTAAAGAAAAACAAAAAAACAACCATTTATTTTTTATCATAGAATTAAGGATTTCTTTCCAAAATTATAAGGGGAGCGATTAGTCGGGGTAAGCGGTTGTTTGATTTGCTATTAGCTGTCTAGATTACTCTAACCATTTGAAATGATTTCGTCCAGTGGCTAGAAAAAGACTCATGTATCACTCGCTAACATTTGTGTGACGGGAAGAACATATATTTATTTAGATATTTGAATATTTTGAAGAAACTCATATACTGGTTTATACAATAATGGCCTTGTTCCGACCGTTACTATCTGTTACTCTATACTTTTTAATCAGAACAAATAAACATATAACAAAATATTTAAGCAGTTTATGTCTGATGTTGTTAAAATGTAAACCGTATGTCACGTGTCGCTAAAGTTTTTAAAGGTTTAAATTTAAGTTTGATGTCACTAAAGTTGTATTTTTTATTTTATTTTAAAACCTAATATTTCATGGAGTTCATGTGTATTTAATATGATTGAAAATAAACTTATTAGTTATTCGATATAGAACCAAAAATATGCTAAATATTCTTTTTAAAAACTTATTAGTTCATCGGTATAGAACCAGAAATATACTAAATATTATTTTAAAAACTTATTAGTTCATCGGTATAGAACTAAAAATATACTAAATATTCTTTTAAAAAACTTATTAGTTCATCGGTATAGAACCAGAAATATACTAAATATTTTTTTTAAAAACTTATTAGTTCATCGGTATAGAACCAAAAATATACTAAATATTTAAAAAAAAACTTATTAGTTCATCGGTATAGAACCAGAAATATACCAAATATTTTTTTAAAAACTTATTAGTTCATCGGTATAGAACCAGAAATATACTAAATATTTTTTTAAAAAACTTATTAGTTCATCGGTATAGAACCAGAAATGTACTAAATATTTTTTTAAAAAACTTATTAGTTCATCGGTATAGAACCAAAAATATACTAAATATTTTTTTAAAAAACTTATTAGTTCATCGGTATAGAACCAAAAATATACTAAATATTCTTTTAAAAAACTTATTAGTTCATCGGTATAGAACCAGAAATATACTAAATATTTTTTTAAAAAACTTATTAGTTCATCGGTATAGAACCAGAAATATACTAAATATTTTTTTAAAAAACTTATTAGTTCATCGGTATAGAACCAGAAATATACTAAATATTTTTTTTTAAAAACTTATTAGTTCATCGGTATAGAACCAAAAATATACTAAATATTTTTTTTAAAAACTTATTAGTTCATCGGTATAGAACCAAAAATATACTAAATATTTAAAAAAAAAACTTATTAGTTCATCGGTATAGAACCAGAAATATACTAAATATTTTTTTTTTAAACTTATTAGTTCATCGGTATAGAACCAAAAATATACCAAATATTCTTTTAAAAAACTTATTAGTTCATCGGTATAGAACCAGAAATATACTAAATATTTTTTTTTTTAAACTTATTAGTTCATCGGTATAGAACCAAAAATATACTAAATATTTAAAAAAAAAACTTATTAGTTCATCGGTATAGAACCAGAAATATACTAAATATTTTTTTTAAAAACTTATTAGTTCATCGGTATAGAACCAAAAATATACTAAATATTTAAAAAAAAAACTTATTAGTTCATCGGTATAGAACCAGAAATATACTAAATATTTTTTTAAAAAACTTATTAGTTCATCGGTATAGAACCAAAAATATACCAAATATTCTTTTAAAAAACTTATTAGTTCATCGGTATAGAACCAGAAATATACTAAATATTTTTTTAAAAACTTATTAGTTCATCGGTATAGAACCAAAAATATACTAAATATTAAAAAAAAAACTTATTAGTTCATCGGTATAGAACCAAAAATATACTAAATATTCTTTTAAAAAACTTATTAGTTCATCGATATAGTACAATAAATATACTTCATATTCTTAAAAAAACTTATTAGTTCATCGATATAGAACCAGAAATATACTAAATATTATTAGAAAAAAATTGAAATATTAACATAATAATGGAGTGGTGATGTTCTGTGTATCGTTTCATCGGATAAAATGGTGTACGAAGAAGGGGGAGGAAGGGCATCTTTCTACTTTTAATATGAATACCAATTTTCTATAACTATCACTGTCTAAGGGCGTAAAAGGCTTCCATCTCACAATGCATCACATTGTGCGTTTTTCATTACCGTGTTAACTGCAACTAAAATTTCACTTCAAATCCTTTCCCTATCATATGATTAAACTAAACAATCAGATCGCTAACCTCATATATTGGGCCATAGATTACTGGTGCACCAAACTTTGTCAATCATGCATAATTGCACGGCAAAGTATATCTTCATTTACTCCTCTGCAGGAGTTAGGCACAAGGCCAGTTTTATATTACTCCCACAAGTAAGATGTGACCACAGCTTGGGTCGAGTAAGTGGGGTTTGAAAAGCCAGCGCCCGAGAAACACTCTGGCCATTAAAAAATTGCCTGGGCAGCCCCGTCGGCATTCCCCGGTAGGGGCGCCTCAAGCAGTAAGCAATAAATTTACTCCTCCCCAAAGAGGGGAGGCGAAGCCTGGGAGGGTGGACCTCCTAGAACTGCACAGGACAAACCCACAGACAGGTGGAATCAAGCCCCGAAGGACAAGACGACATCCGTCTATAGGGTGCAGTATCCATCAGAACAGATACTACACTTACTTCCTAGCGTGTGCCAGGTAAGTGCACGGCAAAGTATATCTTCATTTAACTCTAAAAGCATATTATTCCCAGTGATGCACAACATAGATTTAGCCAAAAGTTTTTGTACTCATGATTTTTGACAACTTGTATACGCATGTTATATTATTTATTTGATACTACTAGTATTCAATAGTTGAGGAATCGTTTACTTTCTATACCAAACCCGCCGTACCTACCGGCGTTGCTTGCGTGTCTTTACTTTCATTTTCTATCGTCTTTTGTTTTTTAAATAAACCATTTTTATTTTACCATTTTTGTACGAATGTGATTTTGAAAATTAAGTTTAATTATTACGTTATCTTTTGGTTTTGAAATTATTAATATAACCAAATTATTATAAAACTATAACTAACGGTATTAAGATAATATTGTTGCAATCTATGTAACACGTTTCTGTTACATGAAGATTTGTCTTTCTATTCAACAGTTCAAATGCTTAAAATCTAGTTTCAAATCCTGAATGGTCACTGCGTAATTGAGTATATTTTCGACTATTACAAAAGATGAAAATGCTGACTTGTTAATGAAGGAACGGAAAACAATTCTGGTAGATTTAATTTAATAATAATGTTTATTAGAAAAGGATTACATTAGTTTCAAACAGAAACACGTATACATATAGTAGCAGCAGCATCAACTAACTCCAGACAGCTATCAATCAGGATAGTGTTAAGCAATGTAACCTTTAACTATCACTATTATAGCGTCTGTCGAACTGTATTGTAATTATATATACATAAGATTGCACTGATAAACCCTTATATGTTCTAGAGAATTAAAGAAAACTGTTTACATACACTTGAAATAGATGTTTCATACGCAGAATATGATGACATTGGAATGTCCAAAAAAAGAATGTATTCATCTCCGATCAAAACAAGAGATTTTTTTTCTCAAGGCTTATATATGCGTACGATCTATCAGTATTATATAATTCGAAGTTTCTTTTGATGGCGTTCCCCTCGAGACAAGTGAATTATTTTCATCTCTTTTTCTTTTCTATCTTCTTGAATATTTCGGGAACATTCTCTTATCGTGAATGTCTCAATAGATTCAAATGATTTTAGCGCCATCTTAAGTGCTCTCTATCAAAGTCCACGTCCGCCATTACTGTGGTGGAGATTTTTCGTCGCAAGTTCAGCGATGGTGGATTAAAAAAAGCAGCCATTGCTTTCATTTAATTTATATTTTATGTCTGTCTCTTCATTACAGGTTCCCTGTTGCTTTCTTTCGTTGTCTTTCTTTCTCTCTTTTTATTCTCACGTTTTTTTTTCCTTCACTGTTTTTGTGATTCTTTATTCCCGCCATTTTAGTTTATTCCTTTTCGTTTTCATTTTCTCTATTTGTCATTTATATTCGTTCTTTTTCTATATTCCTTTCCTCAGTTTTGTAATCAGTTCTTCTATTTTATTTTAGAAATAAAGTAGAGACTATTTCATTTCTACATTTCTTTCTTCTATTTTCCTTCTTTTTATTCGATTTATTCGTATCTTTTTATCTCAGTTTTTCTTTCTATCTCGATTTGTATTATCTCAGTGACGTTATATGTTTTATTATCTAATTCTTTCCATTTACATTACTTTCATCGGAGAAAAAAACCTAGTTCTTAATATTTCATCAGATTCTTTCGTTTTTATTTCACCGATGTTTCTTTTATTATTTCTAACTATCAGGAAACCCCTGCGTTGCACCGGATTGAATGAGAAATCTGATATCCTATTGCTTAACCAGTAAAAGCGTATTAGCATTTCTATTCTTATTTCATAACATTTTAAAATATTCACTTTTTAGGGTGTGTTGGGACTTAATAATGTACTCAGCAGTGAGTGGGTTATAAGGATGTAAGTAAAGTTAAATAAGTTTCGGTAAATCTATAGCCTGTATCCTTTGAAGCCCACCCGGTATTTTAACGAGAATCATTATTACCATTGATATTTTATTTCTATAAAACTCAAGTTATAAATGAAATAAGTTAAAAAATCGTATTTATCATGAATGTCCGACGCAAACATAGAGCCCTGATAATGTACAGGTTTTGATAAAAAGTATACTTACCTAAGTATGCTGGCTAATGTAGTTCCAGAATATATATGGTCATGCGGATTTATCTCTGAAACTATTGGATCAGTTCGGAAAAAAAACATAGTTACTACAAATTATAGATGTATAAACATTTTCTTTGTCCTTCATCTTCAAATGAGTGTTTATTTTTATTTTTATTTTTCTTTCAGACTATTTTTCTTTCTTTCCAATTTCCTTTTTCTTCCTTCTTCTATTTGATTTCCCACCGTTAGTAATCACTTTTTCCTATTTCCCGCCATATTCTTATTCTTTTATCACGAAGCGATGCCCTTTTGCTTCTTTATTTTTTCCATCAATTGTAGCAGCCTTATTTCTTTTTCCTATATATTCCTTTCTGCCGTTTTACCAGTTTATTTGCAAGCTTCAGATGTTTCCTCTTCATTTTCAAATTCATAGTTTTTCTATATTCTGTATCATTTCTTAACAGTTGGTCAATATTTATCTTTTCAAAGTCATCGTTTTAGATACCATATATTCACTAAATGATCGATTCTTTCATTTCACATCTTCGTCAATATTTTCTCGATAATCAATCTATTATTTCGTTTTCTTTCTTTATTTATATAACTTTTCCATCATGTCTATTCTTCTTTATTTCTTTATCTTATGGTAGTTCAATTTCTCATTTATATTTTGACTCCATTTTGAATACTGAACCAATTCCATTTCCGACTTTTTTCAATTGCTTAACCATTATTTCTCCTATTATAATTTTCATTCTTTCTTTTTTTGCAAGATTCTATTTTCTTTAGTTGCCATTCCTTTCAAATGTTTTCCATCGCTTTGATTTCCTCTCTAGAAACCTTTTCAGCGTTTACTATTTTAAGGCATTAAAACATTTGTTCTCCATTAATCGGTACGATGCACCTCACTTTACTTCGCCATAACCGGATTTTACTTTGACATAAGCTGCAACTGGTCCCAGACAGCTTGTTTACCTGAACTGGCCGGACGGAAAATGTCACGTCCAATGCAGCCAGTTAAAATATTTTCGTGCGTAAACATCGAGTTTTCCTTTGAATCCCTTTATCTTTTTGATCTTCTTCGGTATACAATCCCCCCACACACATATATATATATATATATATATATATATATATATATATATATATATATATATATATATACAGTGTGTTTCAAAAGTCTTGGGAACATTACAAATGCGTATATCTCATGAACTATTCCAGGTAGAAAAATGAAACTGGTGCCATTTTAAAGCTTGCTTAATCAAGTTTTTGGTCATACTAATGATTGTCGTGTTATCTTTCCAGTTGCAGTAATGGCGTTCTCTAAACAAGACAAGGCATTTTGCGTCCTCCAATTTGCAAAGACTGAATCGTGGACATGTGTTCAGCGTGCATTTCGCAGGAAATTTAAAAAAGAAGCCCCTGAAAGGAAATCCATTGTCAGATGGCATGCTAAATTTGTGAAAGATGGGTGTTTGTGCCCAAGTAAGCGAACAGGTCGCCCTTCAACTTCAGAAGATGCAGTTGAGCAAGTTCGGACAGCCTTTCAGCGGAGCCCTCGTAAATCAGTGAGAAGAGCCAGCAGGGAACTTCAGCTTGCTCCAGCAACTGTCTGGCGTGTCTTAAGGAAACGACTGCAAATGGTACCTTACAAGCTCAAGTTGGTCCAAAAGTTGAAGAACACTGATAAGCCACTTCGCCGTGACTTTTGCATTGCAATGCAAGAGAAGTTGGAAGATAACGGCTTTGATGACCGGCTTGTTTTTAGCGATGAGGCGACCTTCCATCTGAATGGCAAAGTTAACAAGCATAACACTCGCATATGGGGTACTGAGAATCCTCATGAACTTCTTGAGCACGAGCGAGATTCACCAAAAGTGAACGTGTTTTGTGCAATTTCCAAGAAAGGTGTCTATGGACCGTTCTTCTTTGAAGAGGCAACTATCACTGGTGAATCCTATCTCAACATGCTGGAAGACTGGTTAATGACTCAGTTGGAACAAGCAGAATCTGATGACTTCATTTTTCAACAAGATGGTGCACCACCACACTGGAGTCTTAGAGTAAGGCAGTTTCTTAACACAAGGCTGCCTGGTAGATGGATTGGGAGATCTGGGCGAGGTGATGACGTTCTCATGCCCTGGCCTCCTAGGTCTCCAGATCTTACCCCGTGTGACTTTTTCCTTTGGGGCTTTGTCAAGCAACAAGTCTATGTGCCGCCCCTTCCAAGAGATATTGACGAACTAAAGGCTCGAGTAACGGCAGTTGTGGGAACCATTGACGTCAAGATGCTGGAACGCGTTCGGCAGGAAATGGACTATCGACTAGATGTCTGCCGTGGGACGAATGGTGCTCATATTGAGCAACTTTGAAGATTCCCCACAAAACTTGAAACTTTAACCTTTCCAACGGTACCAATTTCATTTTTCAACTCCTAATAGTTTTTGAGTTATTAAAAATCGTTATGTTCCCAAGACTTTTGAAACACCCTGTATAATATATATATATATATATTACATATATATATATATATATATATATATATATATATATATATATATATATATATATATATATATATATATATATATATATATATAGTGTATGAATAAATATGATCACATTGAATGTATGCATAAATGCACATTATGGAATATGTATTTATTTAATATGTGTATGCATATATTTGGAGACAAAACTGTCATCCATTTGAGTTGTTTTAGGTTTTATTTGATTCATGAAGTATCGAGCTGCTATTTTATCAGAAAATAAACCAGAGATATCGTCGGAAAAATGTCATTTTTTATATTACGTGAAATCCATGAAAGAGTCTATTAATTTTTGTCTGTCTCCAAACAGCGACAATCGTGTACACAGTTATCTTCCCCTGGCAATAGAGGGCGCTAATCTCTGTATTTTCTCTATCAATTAATAAAGTTCAAAATGACAATCACAGTGGTTATCGTTGACAGTCAAAATCACTGACCAGTCGATCAAACAAATTCGTTTTAATAGCGGAAACAAGATTGATTTCATAAGTTATCAAAATGAAAGTATAAAACAAATGAGAGGATACGGTTTTGTCTCGTTATGTTAAACGTGTTTTGGTATTAATAAGCAGTAATATGCTTTTGAGGTTAACTATAGTTTGCTAAATGCGACATTTAGCGATGATCAGCAATGAAATGTATTTGGAAGTTAATTCTAAAATGATTGTCCTATGAAAAGTTACTTAGGCAACTTAGATTCACCTGTTCTCATAGAGGAAAATAGAACAAAATAGTTAGTCGAGTTTAAGCAAATAATAGATATAAATATTTGAAGCGATTTAATAGTTGCAGCTTGAACATCAGTGAGAAAACATACTAGTGTAATGGCCGACTAGATAGGGGCTTTATACAACGTTCATCTTTTCTAAGTATAATAATGTATAATGATAGGCGCAGTTACTTTGTTTATCGCCTATTTATTTTTACGAGCATTGTTGGCAACTATTTTTGTAAGCAAATGATTTACTTTTGTAAATGAATTATGAGAATACTAGCGGTTCTCACTTCTAGTAGCGGTTTCAGGGGCTCAGTTGGTAGAGCTTCGAACGCCAATGGTCATTACTGGTGATGGCAGGCGTCCGAATTTTGAATATCGCTTATCATAATAATTTTTAACACAGCTGTTACGCGTAAGGAGTACAGCTGTGCGATATATTAGTTTTATTAAGTTTTACACATAAGGATGTAAGTAAAGTTAAATAATTTTCGGTAAATCTATAGCCTGTACCATTTGAAGCCCACCCGTAAATATTTAGATACTTCCGATTCTTTTAAAATTATAACAATAAGTATTAGACATCAATTCATAAATATTCCTGCAATATCCCTTTCTTTGGAGTATTTACATGGGGTTTTCGAGGGCATAGTATGGCCACAAGCTCTCATTTGAAAGTTCAAATATTTACGATTTGCATTGCATTTGGTCTATAATCATTAGACATCAATTAAGATTCCTTGAAATTCAATTTCTTCTTAAGACCCGTTAAGTTTATGGGTTAAATTGTAGACATTTTTTAATCAAAATCATGTAATGTATTTTGATCAAAATTTGAATAAGGAACCTAAAGATAAAGTTTACCATCATTATATCTTGAGTTTAATAAAAGTGGTGATAAACTGTTCTGTTCAGAGAATTAATTTTGCCCGTCATCGGACGGGTATGATTTTAGTACACACACATAATTTGAATTACCTACTAGACACCATCCTCGATCTCTCTGTACATGAGTTTGTCAGGACAAGTAAAACCTGACCATATATTTAAAATAACATGATATTCGAAGCCCTAATAAGATCCCACGACATGCTATACACTAGGTACAAGTAACAACACTTAACTGGATACTCCACCAGACCAGATGGATTCTTGTCCTGGAATCCAGCACAATTCAGAAAATATCACAATAAAATTACAAGTTAGTGTTCTTCACTGCTTTACTAACTATACGTTTGAGAGGCAGAAGAGAATCTTGATTGAACACTCGGATATATATGGATCTTATATAGAAATCAAGTGTTAGCCCTAGAAAGAGGCCCTTGGTTTCTGAGAACTTACTGAAGTAAAATGAAAACAAGTGAGAAATATATATATATATATATATATATATATATATATTTATTTATTCTGGTACAGAAAAATTAGTACAACATTCGTACCGTCGGTTTCAAGCACGGAAGGTCTTACCCATCCGGCTCTCTTCAGCTTCTGTTGTCATCTCATCAGATGACAACAGAAGCTGAAGAGAGCCGGATGGGTAAGACCTTCCGTGCTTGAAACCGACGGTACGAATGTTGTACTAATTTTTCTGTACCAGAATAAATAAATATTATGCTCTTAATTTTTAACTTTAATTCTTAATTAATCGAGCACTCTGCTGGGATTTTTCCTACCATTCTACAAAGAAGTTATATATATATATATATATATATATATATATATATATATATATATATTTATTTACTTATTTAGTAAAAGATTCAATTAAGCAAATAAATTGCTTAAATGCAAAAAAGATCGCAATATTGAATTAGGCAGAATGATTGGATAGCCCAGACTAAGTGATTGAAAGGAAGATGATTTGATTAGATAATTAGAACGGGACAACAAGGTCAGACTTTAAAGAAACATTGATAAAAGCATTCGAAACCGAATAGCACTTTGATCGACTAAATTGCAACAATTGTTATCTAAACTCCCTGCCCAGAATAGACTCTATATACATAACTCTATACTAGCAGAACTGGTCTCGTCGAATCTATTAAAGAAATGCCGCTTAGTCCTGCACACAGCTACCCAAATATGGTAAAGTTTGAGGAGAGTTTGAATTACCTACTAGACACTATCCTCGAGTGTCTTCGGTCTCTCTGTACAAGGGTTTGTCAGGGCAACCTGACATGAGGATACTTACCCCTACAAGTAAACCCTGACCAAATATTCAAATTACATAGTATCCGCAGCACAAATAAGATCCCCTCATACGAGGAATAGTGCATCTTCTCCTAGTGATGTTACCTCAAGTAGCACCACGTGCTGGATACTCCACCAGACTAGATGAATTCTTGTCCTGGAATCCGGTAAGACCAACATACCACAAAAAAGATATACTATGACATATTGACTGGTCAGTTGGGGAGAGAAGAAATTATTCTTAACTTTTTTACTAACTCAATGCTTGAGAAATAAAAGAGAATTTAAATAGAATACTCGGGTATCTATGTATCTCATATAGAGATCAAGTGTTAGCCCCAGGAAGGGGCCCCTTGATTTCTGAGAACTTCGACTGAAGTAAAATTAAACATTGAGTAAAGCTATTGTCAAAGCGTAGATGACAGATGTGCAGAAAGATTGGTAGAAACGTCGGAAAATCTTATTTGGTCTCTTTTATTTAACTTTGGTTTTAAAAAAACAGAAACAACGGATGAGGGTTCGAATTCTGTTACCAGTATTTATATAGAAGATCAGTAATTATTTGAACACATCTCCACTAATCCTAGAAGGAACGATGAGAAGTTGTGAGCATTCTCCTTTTGTTTTCTCTTTTCATCGATTTATGTCCCTCTATAAAATGTACCATTTGTGTTTAATATATATATATATATATATATATATATATATATATATATATATATTATAATGTGTTTAATATATCAATACTTATAACCACAACTTATTAGTATAACGATTTAAAACTGTATTACCGGGCGCAGAATTTAAACACCGGACTAAAGTCACCATTGACTTCTATACGATACTTTTGCTCAAACGGCCGCGTAGACAACTATATCAAATGAAAGGACAATATTCATATTTATTTAACGAACATAGTAAGGCTCTAGATGTTGTTCGTCTTCTATAAGTTAACTTTGCTATTTTTCTTAAGTTAGAAGGTTTTCATATTTTCTCTACAGAGTGCTATACTTTGAAGGGAGTAAATGAATGCATGAATAAAGTAAAGAAGTAACAAAGTACAGTAATGAAGAAATGAAGAAATGAAGAAATGAAAGAAGAAAATTAATAGATTAAGTAACATTAATAAATTCACGAAATAAAAGGAAGAAAAGGGAAAGAAATATATTATTACATAAATGAATAAAGGCTTACACGAAATAAAAATGGTTCGGTATAAAGTCGATCAGAGTAAAATAAAACAAAATCAAGTCAATTTGAAATAGAAGACGAAAGTTGTGTGACATCATCGCGGTCTTTGCAAAATTCTGATCGTGGCAACAGATAACGAGTGATAAAGAAACAAAGATAAATCACGAGGAGAGGGTCTAGGTGTCAAGGGTCAATAACGATGAAGTCAGGCAAAATAGGTATCGACTCTCGAAGAGAAAAAAAGCAAATGAAATATGAGACGAGAACGCGACTTTTTCATCTTCCGATCAATTTCTCCATTTATCAACATCACAAAAATCGTTCTGTGCCATTTTTGTTATTTAACATTTTTTTAGATTCATTTTATGAATCCAGCAGTTATACGTCCTGCTTTTTATGGATAGATGGATTGATAGAGAGAGGGAGAGGCAGGGAGAGACTGACCAATGTATATACTTAATAAATTTGATTAGGTCAGTCAATATGTGCGTTTTCAGACTAATAATACCAACATTGCTAGCCATAAAAGGCTGTAATATGAGAGGAATGATTTATTTTCTATGTTTATGGGTTTATCTTGACGTAATAATATGTTATAAAAATTAGATTTAACCCCCGATTTTAGCGGTGAATTTGTAAGTAATGCACGGGTCACTTTATTTGTTTTATTTAATAGAGTATACCATGCGTGTCCAAAGCTTATGGACACCCAAACTGATGGAAATATATAGCTCAAATGCTGTAAGAATTATCTCATCTCTATGCATAATAACTTGAATATGTGACCTGGGAATTTATATTTTTCCTAGTTGAGGATAAATAATCCGACTAGATCACACATGTCTGCACTGTCGAATACCCCATCGCTACATCGAACAAGTTCTTGGGGTTTGATTTTGTTTACGTAAAATAAAGATTTTCTTGAATTAAAAATTAAAAAAAATGATAATTTTTTTAAAAAGTCAACACTTAGATATTTATTAATGCATCATAAATATCGATTACCCCATCATTTGAAGCATAAAAACAACAACACACAGATTATCTCCTCCTTGTTTCTGAAAGCGAACTTTAAGATTTAAAATACTTTCCTTCAACATCGGAGTCCTGAAACATTTTTCTTTTATTTAATGTATTGTTTGTTACGTACTTACTGATTGATGTAAATTTACTTTTTTGTTTATTTTAATTCTTAAGTTCATATGCAATCACTATATCACTGAAAATACCCCCTCTACGAGAAAATAGCAGAATTCAGATTATCTGCCCTTGAAAATCGAAATTGATCATATTTTTTCATGTGTCTGAAGTATATGCACACCAACAGCACTGGATATAAAAAGTCGAATCTAGTAGAAGACAAGTCGTATCCCCTTTGTATTTTTAATAATCATAGAAATAGTTGTATACTATTTGTTTTTAAAAACTTTAAAGTATTTTAAGCGACTATGAACCTGTTTCGTGATAGAAATCCCAACTCGGATATATAGTGCTGTATTATCTCTTATATCTATTAAGGAACAGTGCAAAATACTGATTATAGAATGTATGTATATCGAAGTTTGAAGAAATATATATGTATATATATATATGATATGATGGACTCTTCCGTCGATTTCGACGTATGAGTGCCCCGCCAGGGGCTGCCCGCGCATGTAATTGTAATTGCAATGGGGGCACAATCCCCAACAACATCTCTCCTGAGTCGACACTGCTTGATTCCAATGGCAAGTAGTTCAAGACAACTGGAAACAATGCCGAGATAAGAAGAGAGCACATTCAGCACCTTGTATTCCCAAATGGTCACCCATTTTATTACTGACCAGGCTTGATGTCGCTTTATATATATATATATATATATATATATATATATATATATATATATATATATATTTCGGCAGCAAGTCATTTATTATACATGCGTCGTTGAAGACCACGGAGTTATCTTTCTTTGCTATCCTTCTATATATATAAAAATATAAATATATATATATATATATATATATATATATATATATATATATTTATATATAAATATACCTATACATATATATATATATATATATATTATATATATATATAATTCTTTTAAAAAATTCTTAAAATACGAAAGAAAGATAAAAAATTAAAAAATATGAAGATAAAACACACTGAAATAAAAGTAAATAATCAAATATAAATTTAATAAAAAAATAATAATAAAAAAAAAATATATATATTATTAAAACTAACAGTTTATCGAACACCATACACTTAACCAACATTACACAAATATTTTTGAACACCAAATCATATATGAAACATAACCTTGAAATAAAATTTAATTTACATTCCCTGCGAGACTGTTTTCGCTTTCGCTGCGGTCTACATCTGGCAGCCATTTCGTTTTGTAGGATTCTCTGCACAGTCGGAGAAATTTTTCTTCTGGTTTAATTATTTTTGACAAAGGGAAGTCTCTTTTCCCGAAATATTAAATAGTGATTTTTAATCACTCGGACATCACACGAACAGCTAAAAACACTCTTGCTGTTATGTAAGATTTTAGGAAAAAGGAAAAATAAATAGTAAATCATATTTCGTATTCGATTTATTGTTATTGTTTTTGTTCCTTACACCTTGCATCTTACCCGGAATTTGCATTGCCCACAACCTTTCAAAAACTTACTAATATATATATACTAATTATTTATTTAAAAACTACACATTACATATTCCAGAGACGTACCATGATCTCATTGACGTGCGTAGAAAAACCCATACATCCATACAGATCACCCTGTAATCTCGGTACTTTTCCCAAAAGAGACACTTGACAGAATTCACCGGACGATGAAAACGGCGATCGCCGGATTCCATTTTTTTTAAATGTCTTCATTTAGTGAGTTACTGAAGATTTGAGATGGGTTGTCAGGGCCTTTTACTAAATAGTAAAGGTCTTCCGATGTCAATGAAACCAGGGTACGTCTCTGAAATATGTAATGTGTCGTTTTTTAAAAAATAATTTGTATTTTAGCTGTCGCATTCTTACGATTGAGTAGTTTATTCATTTCTTTTCAACGTATATATATATATATATATATATATATATACATACATTAGATATATACATATAGATATATAGATATATATAGATATATAGATAGATAGATATATAATGTTGTTATAAGTGTCTATATTTACAGCGGAGAGTACTCAATATAGAAGATAGATATTATGTAGATTTTAAATTAGTCAACAGCACATAGTGACTTAGTTTCTCGCCTTTCGTTCATCAGGCTATGTGATTTTATAGGAATAACCATCTGTGCTAAGCCCTTAACATTGTCTGAAGAGCCTAAAGTGGGATACTGTCAGTCACTATGCGCTCTTGACGATGGCATCGCACAGGCGCACATATATATAAGAGAGTATATCAATATAAACTTAATTTATATAGATCAAAATGATTCCCGAATAGATCTAGTTCTAATTACAAAAGATCAAGCTCAGTATTTAGCATTAAATACAGCTTATACAAATATATTTAAATAACTATCATATAATTTTATGATAATTTATACCAAAATTAAGTCATGTGGTCTAGAATAGTTTTTAAAAATCTGCATAGTAACCAAAAGGTGTTGTTAGTTTAATATAAAGAACACATTCTTATCATTAGAACCGAGATGTAAACGCACATTTTTCGGCAGATAGAGAAATAAGTGGTCAAAAGTTAATTCGTCCATCACGCCAAATGGAGATTTAACAATGTTTATGAAAATATCCAAACGGTCAGAAAATAAGCATATAATAGGTTAATTTATTTTTAGTGAAAATAGAATGCTACATATTTGTATATAGAATAAGAAGAATGAGGAGAATGAGAAGAAGATGATGAAGATGAAGATGATGATGAAGAAGATGAAGATGATGAAGAAGATATGATGATGATGAAGAAGATATGATGATGATGATGATGATGATATGATGATGAAGATGATGATATGATGATGAAGATATGATGATGATGAAGATGAAGATATGATGATGATGATGATGAAGATATGATGATGATGAAAATGATGATGAAGATGATGAAGATGATGATGAAGATGATGATGATGAAGATGAAGATTAAGATATGATGATGATGATGACGATATGATGATGATGATGAAAATGATAATGAAGATGATGAAGATGATGATGATGATGATGATGATAATAATAAGGGGGAAGAAGGTAGCACCATCCAAACCTTGGTCGGATGAGTAAAAAGACTACTTGAATCTCGAGTAAAATTATTGCCAATCAAATTCCACAATGAACCACCAGTCGTTATCAGGAGACTTTAATAGAAAACGGGTGTTACGAGTAAAAAACTGTAGTTGCAACAGTGATAGAAAGATGCGGATACTATTTGAAATCTGGGGGAGACTCGTTATCACTCAAATTCCAGGAAAACCTATCTGTTTTTATCAATGAGATTACGTTTAATGACTCGTGTGAAAACTACTAGTGAGTCTGAAATCCTATTGATGATGATCTGTTGAAAGAGAGCTAGTACGAAAGAGAAATTCATCAAGTCTCAGCTGAATATATTCACGTTCTAAAGTAAATTGAAGAATATTAAAACAAGAGCGGACTTTAGTTAAAGG
Organism: Sepiola atlantica; assembly: GCA_963556195.1. NCBI lineage: Eukaryota > Metazoa > Mollusca > Cephalopoda > Sepiida > Sepiolidae > Sepiola > Sepiola atlantica. The sequence continues at coordinate 112,128,762 of OY744527.1, forward strand.
AAGAACAACCCTGTTGACAATAGGATCGCGCAGGATGGGTAGAAACTGATTGGCACTTCGCCGAATGTCTGCCACGGGGCGATATAAACTTGTCATGGCCGACGCGAGAATAAATAGGTTATAAAAATAGCGTCCGGCTGCCTCGTTCTGACCGACACACATTAATGGCGCGAATGAGACGAGCTAGCAGCCAAGTCTCGCGATAGGGAAGGGGGTCTGTATTGGTTATTGGCTAGATAGACTAGTTCGCATCGACGTCTCGTGATGCTAAAAGAAACCTACTTCGTCTGTAGGGATCGCGTTTCGTTTCTTTTAGTTCGTTAACTACAATTTCGTGTTTTGTTTAGATTGCTTGATTTGAAGATGCGTCCTTGCGTCTTTATGAAAGGCTTTGCCCGTCCGACGTTGGTATGTCACGCTTAAACTTTTTTCAACGCTACACACGGAGATTTTAAAAACGCGTCTTATCTTAGATGCGTCCAACTATAACTATAAGATGTTGTGTCCGCTTGTCGGTTTGTCATGCCTGTTTGAAATGAGATTGTCGTCGATAAACGCGCAGTTCTTGTCATATACCGTCCCCACACTTAACTTAACTCGGTTCATTACATTAATCATCCACAATCCTCTCATGGGGTTATTCAGCATTTAACTAACTATCATTCTGTCTAAGTAACTCTTATTTTCGAGTTGTCTTCGGCTTTGATAAGAGATAACCGTCCAGTGAAAATAAATGAATTAATGCATCTAACTTTAGATGCGTCCTAGAATTTCTATACTGTCTCTCTTTGTCGATCGGTTTTTCACGCTTAAAATTGAAATAGAAATTTCGTCGATCTGTTACGCATAAGCTCGGAATAAAATTTTCGTCGGTCTGTCACGCTTAAACTCGAAATAGAATTTTCGTCGGTCTGTCACGCTTAAACCCGGAATAGAATTTTCGTCGGTCTGTCACGCTTAAACTCGTAATAAAATTTTCGTCAGTCTGTCACGCTTAAACTCGTAATAAAATTTTCGTCGGTCTGTCACGCTTAAACTCGTAATAAAATTTTCGTCAGTCTGTCACGCTTAAACTCGTAATAAAATTTTCGTCAGTCTGTCACGCTTAAACTCGTAATAAAATTTTCGTCGGTCTGTCATGCTTAAACCCGGAATAGAATTTTCGTCGGTCTGTCACGCTTAAACTCGAAATAGAATTTTTGTCGGTCTGTCACGCTTAAACTAGGAATAGAATTTTCGTCGGTCTGTCACGCTTAAACTCGGAATAAAATTTTCGTCGGTCTGTCACGCTTGAACTCGGAATAGAATTTTCGTCGGTCTGTCACGCTTAAACTAGAAATAGAATTTTCGTCGGTCTGTCACGCTTTAACTCGGAATAGAATTTTCGTCGGTCTGTCACGCTTAAACTTGGAATAGAATTTTCGTCGGTCTATCACGTTTAAACTAGAAATAGAATTTTTGTCGGTCTGCCACGTTTAAGTTTTTAGAAAATTTATCGGTCTGTCAGGATTAAGGTTTAAATAGAATTTTCATCGTTAAACCGCGAAGAGTGAATGGACGCATCTTAAGAATCTGCTTGTATTTTATGATGTGTGAAAGCAAAAAGGTAATCCGAACAGGAAATCTACACGCTTTTATATTCTGAATTTGTGTTACTTTATTCAAGAAACAGTTTGTTTGTTTTACATTTTGTATTCTAACTTACTTTAAAATTTATCTTTTTATTTTTGTATTTCTTATCCATTTGCCTTCGTATATATATTCTCCATGCTGTTTCGTCTTATTGCTTGTATTAAAACATTATTTTTATTAAAGAGATGTGTCTCTTATTTTATGTTAGCGATATTTTTAAGTATCATTTTATTTGCACTATTTGTAATAAGATGATTAAGGCAACGAATGATATCACAGACAACCAAAACTTCATCCAACATGGCGTCGACCTAAATTCTCTATTTTCATCGCATTCGTTCGCTTTCCTGAAAATACCTTCCTCTTCATCAATTTTATTTAAAAAAATCATTTAATTATTTGCTTCATGCGATCAATGAATAGACAACAATCATACGGAACATTTCTCACCTTCATCTTATTCATCAAAATTACTTAAACGTTTGTTTTAAAAAAATCAAATTAAAACATGGGCTTTGCGAACTAGCTTTGATGTGAGGGCTGATAACTGTTGCAAGATTTTTGCGAAACTTTTTTTGATGATATCAATAGATCAAAAGATTCTTATTAAAACAATAACGATTAAATACAATTAAAAAGAATGTTTAAACACTAACGGGCGACGAACTAAAAATATCTTACATGTAATAATATCTGTACAAACATGATATAGGTATAGACGTATGTATATGTATATGTATATGTCAAAGAACAGAGAATGTGTGCAAGTTGTTAACGATTGGCTCTTTCTTGGTTTGAATCTTTCATTTGACGCATACCAACCATTTTTGATTTATTGTATGCTTTACCTTCTTAGTATTTTGAAATATTTATTCATGTTGTAAATTTGTTTCGTATGATTATTGTACAGGGTGGGCCAAAATAAGGGTCCTATCTTTAAATTTGAATAACTTGAATTTGAATAACTTCCACAAAATAAAAGTTAAACTCACCAAACTTTATGTGTGTGTAGACTGGCCCTTCCGAGATTTTTTGAAATAAACAAAACAAATTTTAGCCGAAAAACACTTCTTAAAACTTACAAAAACTAAAGTATTGTTTTTTACACTGTTTTGAGTTTTTTAAGCAAAAATAATGTTTTCTAAATGAGGGTACGTTCCTTAGGGCTAATACGGCTCATGCTTGCTTCGGAAGGGGTCCTTTACTTATTCTAAAAAAAATTTTTTTTTAAAATCAATAAATAAAAAAGTTATGAATTTTTAAAAATAGGACCCTTATTTTTGCCCACCCTATATTAATCTCATTTCATTATTATCATTTTGCATATCACTTCAATCATTTTTCACTTTTCAAAATTCAGTCAATTTGATAAAAGTTAATACGCCTCAAGTTCTTTATATTCTAAAAATATTTATAGATTGGTTTGTTTTGTCTACATATATTGAGTAAAGTAATAGTTGGCAAACGAAATATCATATTTAAGCAATAGAACTCATCAAGGTAATACCATTCCAGATTAGAATGCACCTGAAAGTAATTGCAACTAAGTGAGTGTTACCTACACGCTAACTTAATTTCCTTAATTGAAGTTACCCTACCTGATATTGTTTAAGGACTGTATATTGCTTGAATCAATGTAGCAAATACGCACAGTAAAATATTTCCAACATCATTGTCCTAATCACAGTCTTGATCAATGTCATCTTTCAAACTATTTGAAATTCTTTCCTCGGAAGTTTTTGTAAAACCACAATAGTCACACACATATTCACTCGTATTTATACGAACGACTGAATCTACAAAAAAATATTTTCTCATATTAACGTATTGGCGAATATACTTTGTGATTTTTGGTTCTCGATGTAAACCAGAAAAGACTTATGTTTTTGACATTAGCTATTATTTCGTTGGCTTTCTGATTTTCTCAAAATTGTTTAAATAATTTTTCATGGGAGTTTGTACAGAATTGTATTTAACCAGGAACGCAGAAAACTCTAGTCTATCTCACAAAATAGTCAAAGGTAGGGGTTTTTATGCAGATAGCTAACATTTCCTGCATTAATCGTTGCTAAAATACATTAGGACTGATGATCATTTACATGAAACAAATACTCTTGATCCAGAGAAAATCTGCTTAGAAAAAATAACAAATATGCCCCCCCAATTTTTTCAATTTATTGCAAATATAGACAATCCAACAAAAGTTGTGATTTAATAGTTGTTTATATATGTCAAATAAAAGCGTTCACAGGGGGAGATAATTTATGTTTTACTTGTTCATATTAGGTACTTTTCTTAATTCTGTTTACACGCTTTCTTGTAACATACAACAATATCGTAACCTGCAATATCGTTGTAATTTCAAAAAAGTAAAGTAATGGAAGTTATACAAATGTAGTAACGTGAAAATTTGCCATTTTCAGCGAGGAATCAGTTTCCCCACAATATCGAGCAAATTTGAAATTGGTGATTGTTTGAGATCTGATACGAATTAGTTAAATAATTCGCAACAAAATACGTTCTGGTGATACCAGATCAGGCTGCCCTGTGGCTCCCTGAGACGAAATTCACCTACATTGACGTTTGTTTTTGTTTTTTTTGTAAAACTTAATTATGTTCTACAAAACCAAAAACAAAAACAACAGCCCCTCTCCCTTTCTCCCTCCCCTTTTTTATTTTATTTTTAGAACTTGAAGCATAAATCTTTTACTATAATGACCAGATTCGGCATTAAATAACCCAAAAAGGGTTGATATGCCGTAAAACAAAACTACCAAACCAAAAACGATGATTAAACATTTGAAGATATAAAGAACTTGAAGCATAAAAACTTTTACTATAATGACCAGATTCGGCATTAAATAACCCAAAAAGGGTTGATATGCCGTAAAACAAAACTACCACCGCAACAAAATACGTCAAACTTTATCCACTAATCGCTGAGGTTGAACCAGCTCTGCTACACCCATAGGGTTACTAGTAAAACAATACGGTATAATTTCATTTCTAGTCTCGAACTTTTGAAATGAAATAAATAGATTTGGATATAATTGCATTCGAGTCTGACGTTAAATTAAAAGTGTTTTAATATTTAATGCACCTGGGAATAAGTTAAGGAAACCTTTGTTAAGTTTAAAAATTACTGTAGGAATAAAAAAAGAAAACGGTTATAAAGAATTGTTTAAGTGTGTGATTCTTAAGACAAACTTTCGTAAATGCTATTTCAAACCGACGCTTGACTTATCACAGACACTTTCTTTTAAATAACCTTAAACATTTTAATACATCCGAAAGTGTAAACAAATGTGCAGGATAATTATCACAATCGCCAAACGAATTTTTTTCATCAGGTTTGACTATTACGATGTATTGAGAAAAAATAAGCGTAACACATCTATCAAGATAAATCGGATTCTCAAAACTCAAACAATTATCAACGTTGTTGTTTGCTTAAAGGTTATATTACATTGCGTAGAAAAGGTGATTTTAGGAAACGACGCCCTGCTACCCGAAAATTCATTTTTATAAACATAAGCGCAAAGAAATGAAGTCATTATTTGTATAACAGTTATAGACTGGAAGACGAACTGAGTATTTTAAAGAGATGCATAGACTCATATAAAAGCGCAATTTCTGACGTTAAACATGACGGACCAAATACCTTAAAATGAAATAATGAATAACACGAAAGAATTGATCGATCGATTACTGAAACAAATATTAATGGCCAGAGTACTCACCTACTTGGGCGCTGGGTTTTCAAGCTCCACTATCCCGACCCGACCTTGAATTACATCTTACTTTGTAGGAGTAAGATAAAACTGGCCTTGTGCCTAACCTCTTGGAGAGGAGGTAAAGAAAAACTCTTGCATTTTTCTAACAATCTCATATATTGTTATGTTATTTTACTGTGTTAATATTTTTCTTTATCACTTCATAGATCGAACACATAAACTTGATCGATTAATAAAACGAAAATATGACAAATTTCGTTTTATTTAGATTAATTACACCCTAAACACATTAATATTTATGGTATCACCAAAACAATCATGAGAAAACATCTGAATTTTAAATTCAGAATGACAACAAGGAATGTTTCTGAATTTTTTAGATTAGGATTGATAATTTGTATTATAAGTTTGAGTTCGACAAGATGCACCTGAAAAGGTCGGAGGTTACATCGGCCGAACCGTTGTGAGAATAACACTTCAGATGAGAACAGTCCGAATAATCCAAATAATAGCAAACAAGAATATTTTTCCTTTTACACTTGAAAATAGACTTTTTTTGTTAGAGATAAAAATATGAAAAATGAAGCAATTCTCTCCTATTTTATAAAATATTTTAAATGATACGTACTAAAAACAGACGTTTATGAAGAGTCGAACGATGAGAACCATTTTGGTACTAGTGTCCACCCGTCGTGAAAAAAAAATGACGGAAAAATTATGCTTTGCCAGTGTTCGCGTTCGTTATTTATCTAAATATATTACTAAGATATTCATATAAAATTACCGAGTTGCGTCAATAATTTGATTATTCATATATAAATTATCATCAGTTTTCATGATCTAAAGAAAAAACACCCACTATTGACTTTTTCTTATAGAGTGGAGGATTACTTTACGAATTCATTTCAGGCTGCGCGTCAAGTGTCAGGTGATTGTCTGACTTGCTATTTTTTCTCGTTTCCCTTTACCACTTGAAATGGTTTTGTCAGGGGGATAGAAAAGTGCATCTGTTTTACTAGCTAACTTTAGTGTGACGAGATGGAAGTGCTTATATTAATTTATATTATTGTTTTGTTGTGTATTCAAAATTAAACCAAGGGAAACTTTCATGCGATTAGCTTAGTAGATTGTTCCAAAAATACTAACAGAGCATTTTGAATTATCTAATAAGTTGTATTTAGAGCAAAGATACATTAATTTCAAGACCGTTTGACTGTGCCTATGTTAATGATTTTTATTTTTGAAGATTCGTTTTTGACTTTAAATTTCAGACCTAGTCTGATTGTATAGTTTCTAAAGATGAAACGGCTGTAAAATAAAATAAAAAAGATTACTTCACACTGCTCAACATTCGATCGAAATCGAAATTAATTTATATATTTTTTACAAATAAATACGCATTGATCTTTATTACAGAGTGGAGTATATGTTTTAAAGCTGCAGTGCGGTTTTCTATTGCCATGGACATTATTTATATTTCTGAGACAGAATACACTTAGTGGGGCAATAGACCTTTGGTGATTAATGGCCCCTTATTTCAAATGTATTCTCCAGTTTAAGTTTAAGTATTAGAATACAGCGTCCGACGAATGTTTTACAATCAAATATCGGGCGAGATGTCACATAATGCACATAAAACGAGTTAAGTCCTTACAAAATGGCTAGGGAAGAAGGACTTCCGTTAGCTGAGAAAAATAAGTCAAGAAATTGAAACAGTCGATGAAAATAAAACTTGTCAGCTGGATTCGTCAAAAGCTGAAACATTTATTGTACGAGATAATAGCTCACGAATGAATTCGTTTTTATAGGATAGAAAAAGAGAAAGATTTATCCGGATGTTGTATCATTTATAAATGACTTGCAATAAACTAGAAAAGATGCAATTAAAAAGATGTGAGTTTGAATTAACTTGATGGGATGAAATACAAGCATTGGTCATGAGATCTTCCATGGGAGATCTGACGAAGAAGATAAGTCTTCAAATAGCCGAACTACTTTTGGAATTTGTGGCGATTTATATCTAGAAGAATACTCGTACCGAAACAGGTAAACCGATTAATTACCCGAACAGAACAATGTTACACCACATTTATGAAGATTAAAATCAACATATAACGTTATGAAACTTTATGTCTAGAATCCTTATTCCAATTTTTATCAAAATATTTGCATGATTTTGATCCTCGAAAATGTCTAAAATTTAAGGCTTAAACTTAATTGATCTTCAGAAGAAATTAAAATCCACGAAATATTGTTTAATGCTTATGGATCAAATTGAATTCAAATTTGAAATATTTTAATTTTACAATTGAGAAGTTATGCCTATATTATGCCCCTAAAAGGTTTTAAAATACTTAGTAGGAACTGAACTTCGCGGAATATCAATTAATTAATGTATAATACTAATTGTTAAAATTTCATAAAATTATCATCAACTAAATATAACGCATATTATCATCTTTTATACCTAGCAGTTATGTTCCAAAATTCATGATGATCAGTTAATTAGTTTAGGAACGAATCCTGTATATACAAATATACAAACTCATCCGCATACATAACGAGAAGAGATTAAGCAGTAGTTAGGTAGGTAAATCAGTTTAATTGCTAAGGTATTATAAAAAAAGGTATTAATAAAAGTAGATTATTCTCAATATATAAAGTACTGGGGCCGCAATAGAGCATTTTTATTGGCTGTATCTAACTGGTTTTTTATATATAAAAAGTGAAATTATTATTTTACGAGTGTACAACCTTCGTTAAAAGTGACGTAAAAGTATGCTTCGTTAGTATTCGAACTACTATTCATATTAAATCATTGGATTACGCGAGTACTTTAATCTTTCATATATAAATTAGGATTTCTGATAACCTAAAGAAATGCACAAAATTTCGATTTAAAGTGGAGGATTTATTTACTAATTCATTTCAGGCGCCGCATCCCCTCGCAATTTAAAGTTTCATCGGGGGGGGGGTATATAAAATGCACGTGTTTTGTACGCTAACTTTTGTGTGACGGGACGGATATATATTTATTTATATACAAATAAATACACATTTGTCTTTATAATAGAGTGAATGATTGTAGTGGTGAAATGAATAGCACAATGCTATCACAGCGTTGACTTGGACCATCTAGTCTTGAATCAAGGTATCTGCTGAAGCCGATATGGTGCGAAAGTACCCGTAATCAGCAATGTAAGTAGTACAATAAGAGACTATCAGCCTTCATACATCGTAAGAGAGTATTTTAGTACTGATGTCATATGAGCTACAGATTTTCTGTATATTTTTACATGGACCTATAAACTTGGATAGGTACACCCTTGCATGTTATTTAAGTTTGTACATTCCTCATCGCATCTGCATGAAAAGCCATGTAGGTTGGTCGGTCAAACTTAGTTTGAAATAGCATTTTCATTCATTCGACGCATCTTATTTTCGATGCGTTTGTAGGTCTGTAACGTTGAAGTTTGAAATGACGTAATAGACCAACGAAAATGCTATTTCAAAATTCAGCGTGACGGATCAACAAAATACTATTACAAACTTCAGCGTGACAGATAAACGAAAATGAGGAGTTCTTAAATGGAGCTAGGTTGGACTGTCACATTTAACTTTTAAATAAGGTTTTCGTTAAGTTTCATATCACATTTGTCATAGCTATACGCGTAAATTGGATGGACGTATCAAAAGAATATCCCCCTCATATCTCATATATAAATAAACCTGTGAGACTATTTTCCGTCTGCGTGCGTATGTTTCTCGCTTCTACTGTACTTAATTAATCGCTTGTTTATTGAAATCAAAATGGTCATGGTTTTAAGTACTAAAATAACTTTTTTTAAATCCTATTGAAAATAATTTGATTACGAAATTAAATGTACATTACTGCATTTCGACTACAAGTCAGTTATTTAAATCTTTTGTTAATATTCTAAGTGAAAAATAAGAATGAATTACGTCCTTGCCCTTTGTATTTTTAAAGGAATCTGAACATTTAAACTGTTGAAAAAAAACTAATCTGTGGCTTTCAAATTATTAATCAAACCATCATGTATTTAAAGATTGAAAGGTTTTAAAACTTTACATCAAATCATTGTAAAAATAGAGATTTAAACAACATTTTCTTGAGGAGAATTAGTTATCGTTTAATACCAATTTGATTCTACAAATTAATTAACCATCAAACAATGGCGTAAAAATTAAATTTAGCTTTCAAAATCATATTAAATATGATTTGCAAAGAAACAACAACAAAACAAGCGGTATAATTTAGAAAGCAAAAAGATATATATAGTAAAAAGACTCCTAGGCAACGTTTTATTATTTATAGAAATGATATCTCACTTTTTAAATAGAATTATATAAACCGTAGAAGGAAGTAAACACCGACTCAGAAAAGTTGAGAAAGAATAAGACACGACTTTTTCGCTCTCGTAATTCTTTCATTATTTCTGTTACGATTCCAATAGAAAGTATCCATGTCGATTTATTCTTCAAACGAATACTAAAAAGACGACCTTTACCAACGGATACCATTTTGTAATCACCATTGGCAATTGAAATACTTTTGTTAATCTTTAGAAATTGAGTCATGATTTTTATACTACTCAAAACCTATACTTTTTACATCTTGTTTTTTTTAATGTTCAAGTGTTTTGTTGGTGAAATTTGTAGATATTCATTGCTATTTCAGCAAGTAAGAATTTCATTTTCTATTCCACTGATTTTATTTTAGTTTATGATCTGTTAAAGTTTCAATAGCATTCCTTTGCAGTGTTATTCATCTAAAATGTAATTCAGGTTAATTTGGTACGAACTGGTTTGAACTTTTGCACTCGTTCCATTTTTTACGAGTGATGCTTAGAGAGTTTACTTAATACAGATTGAGTCTTCTACATACTTTCTATATTTTACAACTTCATTTGTTGTCCTAACCACTGCTGTATAATATGTGTTGTGTGAGGTTCCTTTCTATCATATTCGGTTACAAACGAAGGATAGATGACCTTCAAAAGCACACGAATGATTAACTTACTAGAATATGATCGAAAGCTAGAAACAAGAGGGATGAAGCATAAAAATTGTATGGAAATAAGTTCAAACAAAGTCAAGACACATATAAGATAATCACGTTGATATACAGGTTTCTGTTAGATAACTAATGTTATGCAACGTTGAGCCTGGTCAATACCAGATGGATGGTAGTCTTCTTTGTTCTCAACACGGTTGGCCCTCACTCACCACCTTCTAAGATCTATTTAGAAAGAAAAAAAGGAACAATAAAGGTTTGATATTTTGAAGAATCATATTGAATAATACAGTTGGGGATAAACTTATAGATACTAGGGCATGATGTGACCTGCCGATTGATCGGATCGAGCTTCTTCGATTTCTCGTCTAGACGAAGTAAGGGTCGAATTGGTAGAATAGCTCAGCTATCAAGATCCCGTCCTAAGGGTCGCCACTCACGACCTACAGAGGGCCCGTTTTCGGGAGGGGGTACCTTTCTAAATGATGTTGCACTCAGCGAATTCGTGTTTCCGCCGATAGGGCGATAAGTGTATTAATATCTTATACGTTTTCGTACATTCATATATTCAAATCGGATCGGATCTGACGATCGGATCTACCATACATTCGCAATGAAGTGTTAAGATTAGTCTCTTTTAATCTGGTATTATTTTTATAAAGCTTTGAAATGGCACCGAGCCAATTGTCTGTGTAATATCTGCTGTATTTATTCGGATCTGTTCCGATTTCGCGAAGTTGATTTTTCTATATTGTCGATAAATATCTTGAGAGGAAAACGATTTTTATAACCATATTGCCATAGTATTTTAGAATGCCATTTAGATAAGACAGCTTTTTTATCTTTACAATTTTGATGACGTTATCAGGAAACCTTTCTCTCGATTATTCTTATGTAACATTTTATTAGTGTCTGGTATCGATTTCCAGCAACACGTAGTACGATGTTGCAACTGACTTCTTTTTATGGCCGTTGTAAAATACCATTATCGGTCTGGCACTTTGAGCAAAATTATAGACCACATGTCTCACAAACCATAAAGCCGTGTCTATAATTAATGAGAATGTTCTTATTTTAGAAAACACCAATATAATTATATTTTCAAACACTACATGATATATGTTCTTCAGATCCTCCATTCTGTAATAAATACCAAAATGTATTATATATATATATATATATATATATATATATGGACTGCTGTTTGTAACCTGGAGTAATGTCTTTCCTGATTATGCTTCTCAACTTGTATGACCTGGAT
>OY744527.1:112147923-112155423 GCA_963556195.1 Sepiola atlantica
CTGCCCTCTTACGTTTACAGAAGCAACTTGCCTTGTTTGGAGTGAACTAACTTTTAATAAAAGTTAAACTAAATACATTTTCATAATTTATAATTCATATACTTGTATCAGATAGGATATCGAAACCTTTATTGTCGCAGGATCTGCTGTCTTAATTCGGTTACGTTGGGTTGGTTGTCTTATATATATATATATATATATATATATATATATATAATAGGCAATAGAATAAAGTACTCTTTGCTCTTCGTAGTAATAAACGTTTGTATATTTCCCAGATGACACACGTATAAACACATTTGACCCGAAGCTTTCTATGACAGATACGAAACAGACTTTTTAAGAGTATCAATAAGGAAACGGCATTTCTCATCTGAAAATAAATAAATAAATAAATAAATAAAAAGACAAAATATATATTCTTAAATTCATAAGGAAAGAATGTGCCAATAAAAAGCAAGCCTTTCTAGGCTGTGTTTATTTGTCCGCTGGGAAGATTTCCAACTGCTGAAGAACTATTCATTCCAAAAGAATAGCAGGTTGAACTACTCAAACGTGGGAAAAGCCATAGGAGGTTTCATCGATGAACATATATCCGATACATTTGCGTATTAGTACGAAATACATATATTTACACTCTCTGACACACACACACACACACACACACACACACACACACACACACACACACTCACCTCTGAAAAAAAACTCACTTCGTCATCTCACCTAACCGAAATAGACATGCGACTTGCGAATTTAGTATTCTTTAGAAATTTCCTCCTTTAGTGGATGTCAGCTTAACCCACTAAAGGATGCCGTATCAGGTCCACATACATTTACACACAAACAAATACATAGATTTTCGCCCGTGTATACCCACGTCTGTCTAGGGGTACCCTCTAAAAGTATGCTTGTGCGACGATAATTTTAACAGGAAGAAAGGGTTATGCAATTACCAACCACGCAAGCAGACATTACAGAGTGTCAAGAGACTCCGCAGCGATTGGAAACAACGTTGCGATAAGCATGCATATATATATATATATATATATATATATATATATATAGGCAACATCTTCTCTTGCAGGAAAGTATTGTTGAATATAAGAGACAACTCATGTGTAGATATCCTTTGGTAGATCCTTTCAATAGTCCGAATCAGGATCTTAGTTTCGGAGGAGGATTGGCTGATGAATTTGCCATAGTTTGGATTTGTCTCCCAAGTACTTTCAGACCCATCCGGGTCCATCTTCAGGAGAATGAGGTTGATCAGGTACAGACCATGTGTGAGTATTATAGAAGGTTTTGGCGGGAATTATGTACTAAGTAGGAAACTATATTTAGACAATTTAGATTATTACTGATATTAAAGTCAATTCTATTAATTAGGGTTTTTTGGTTTTTATATATAAGGCTACTAATATATGGAGTTTTTGTTTGTTAGTACTATATTCTAAGATTTTGGTATTTTCTACTAAGAGTCTTTTGAATTCCGAACGGGGGCAGGAGTGGTTCTTAGTTAAGTGTTGGGCTATGGCGCTTGTATCAGACAGATGCATCGTCAATCTTCTCGACAAAGTCGTGGTAGTCAAACCTATGTATATTTTTTTTCTTGTTGTCGGAGAAAGTCTCCCAAAGGACATTTAAACTTATAAACAAGGTTTATATATATATATATATATATATATATATATATATATATATATATATATATATATATATATATATATATATATATAATTAAAACTCGATTTTTTAAACAAGTGCACACGTTTTGAATCGAATGTACGTGCTTAGAAAAAATAGATTCAATTCTAATCCGATTTCGCCTTTCGACTGGCTGTAGAAAGATAAAAACTTATCCAACAATTATCAATCTTCTATAAGGAAACATATGAAATATATATGAAAATGCTTCTTAAATGTTCAACCATTATCCGTAGAGACAAATAGACAAGGCAGTAAGTAGCCCTCGTACATATATTCTTTTAAGTTTTAAAAAGCTTGCATTTCATTCACACATATTTCCCAGAGGTGATCCAGTAAAATATATATATATATATATATATATATATATATATATATATATATTATATATACCCCTGTTTCGTCCAGGCCATTTAATGAGAAATAATATAAGTTGTCTAATTCAAACTTAAAATGCAAGTTTCTTTCTACGTGATTTGTTTATCACTGTTAAAGCTGCTGACTATGTTTTTCCTCCTGATTTGGCATCAATAAGATTTATTTATCTACTTGTTGTGTAACGGGTGGAATTGGCCTCATTGATTATAGCGCTCGGAATCGAGTTCAAGGTTTCTAGTCTTCCGAGGTTCGAATCATAAGACCAGTTTGAAAAGTTATCTCGACACTGAAGATTTTGCAACGATGAAACGGATACTATGTGGATAATAATTAAATATTGATCATTAAATGCTTGGTTAGCCCCATCGACATTCCCCGGTAGCGGTGCCTCAGGTGATTAGCAGTAAACTAACCCCTGTTTAAAAGGCGAGACGGTAAAGCCTGGGAAGGTGGACTTCATAGAACTGCACAAGACCATACCTCGACTGAAAGAGAAGAATGGCACACCAGCATGCCCAAGACTTTGTCGGTTTTATTTTCGTGTGAAATAACCATCTTAGAGAGCGGCTGGGTATCGACAAAAGGAGATATTCTTCAGATGCGTCCATTCAATCGGCATGAAACGAAAGTGTGACCGACAAACGTAAATGCATAAGAATTACAGATCGATCGATTGACATAGCCCCTTATATAGTTGGACGCATCTAAAATAAGAGTACAAGCGTCCATTCCACCTGTGCATAAATTTAGCGATAAAAATGATATTTCAAACGAAAGTGTGACCGACAAACGTAAATGCATAAGAATTACAGACCAATCGATGAACATAGCCTCTTATATAGTTGGACGCATCTAAAATAAGAGTACAAGCGTCCATTCCACCTGTGCATAAATTTAGCGATAAAAATGATATTTCAAACGAAAGTGTGACCGACAAACGTAAATGCATAAGAATTACAGACCAATCGATGGACATAGCCTCTTATATAGTTGGACGCATCTAAAATAAGAGTACAAGCGTCCATTCCACCTGTGAATAAATTTAGCGATAAAAATGATATTTCAAACTAAAGTGTGACCGACAAACGTAAATGCATAAGAATTACAGACCAATCGATGGACATAGCCTCTTATATAGTTGGGCGCATCTAAAATAAGAGTACAAGCGTCCATTCCACCTGTGCATAAATTTAGCGATAAAAATGATATTTCAAACGAAAGTGTGACCGACAAACGTAAATGCATAAGAATTACAGACCAATCGATGAACTAAGCCCCTTATATAGTTGGACGCATCTAAAATAAGAGTACAAGCGTCCATTCCACCTGTGCATAAATTTAGCGATAAAAATGATATTTCAAACGAAAGTGTGACCGACAAACGTAATTGCATAAGAATTACAGACCAATCGATGGACACAGCCCCTTATATAGTTGGGCGCATCTAAAATAAGAGTCCAAGTGTCCATTCGACCTGTGCGTGAATTTAGCGATAAAAATGATATTTCAAACGAAAGTGTGGCAGACAAAGCCTTTCACATAGATACGTAGACGCATCTAAATACATAGCAATGATGAAATAAGTAAGCAAAAAAAAAAAAATATGACAACACAAATCGAAATTGTTTAATAAAGCAAAATGATAATAAAAATATTCCTGCAAATAAAACATGGGCCGACACAAAATTATCAGAAGAAACATTTGTTAAAAAAAGAAACATCCAACCCAAACAGCAGGATTCCTGACCGGAATTTTTTTTTTTTTCAATATGAAATTGTTCAGAGTGAATCGATTTACCGATGATTAATCATATTGAAACCTTTGGTCCGTAAAGATTTTGGGTTAAAAAATTGTTTTCAGTTTTTTATTGATACTAATATGGTTGAGTTGTGAACATTATTCAAAATGGCTGCCTTTGATGGTGAATACGTACACATTTTTTTAAACTGTACAAACACTAATTTGTAAATATTCAAGAGAAACTACAGAACCATTTAATGTACATCTCCCTCAGTAGTGCTAAATGATATATTCTCTTATTGATGTAATAATATGGAAATCCCAAAAGCGTAACGATTTAGTGAGTCAAATTGATTGATTTTTTTGTGCTGAAAAATCTCCGCGTTTTTTTTCATGAAAATTAGTTTAAAAAAATTTTTTTTCATTAGGACATATTTACGAGGGTCTGACTTAACGTCATTTATTAAAATCTATATTTTATACATACATCCAAAGCATTTTTATTTTATACATACATCCAAATCATTTTTATTTCATACATACATCCAAAGCATTTTTATTTTATACATACATCCAAAGCATTTTTATTTTATACATACATCCAAAGCATTTTTATTTTATACACACATCTAAAGCATTTTTATTTTATACATACATCCAAAGCATTTTTATTTTATACATACATCCAAAGCATTTTTATCTTATACATACATCCAAAGCATCTTTATTTTATACATACATCCAAATCATTTTTATTTTATACATACATCCAAATCATTTTTATTTTATACATACATCCAAAGCATTTTTATTTTATACATACATCCAAAGCATTTTTATTTTATACATACATCCAAAGCATTTTTATTTTATACATACATCCAAAGCATTTTTATTTTATGCATACATCCAAAGCATTTTTATTTTATACATACATGCAAAGCATTTGTATGTACAGTTCGGATCTGTGGACACTGACTAACACATTAGAAAACAACATAGTTGTTTTTCAAAGGTAGATTTTGAGAAGAGTCGTCCAAATGAATCGACCCAAAACAATCTCGAACAAAATGCTCTACAGTCGCACTGAAATTAAACCATTGAGTGTCGTTATACGTAGAAGACTGTCATAGTGTTTGGTATTCAATGAGACTGCAGTTCGAAACACCTGCACATCAAGCCTTTATAAAACCTGCCAGAAGACCATTAGAACGATCAACGATGATATGGCTCGACCAAATTATAAATTACATTAAATCACTATTAGACTTTCACCTTGAAAATGACATGGTGAAAACCACTTGTAATGTTGAAATGGAGTCTTCCGTCAAATGACTGAAGATCCTTTGTGAATAACATTATGTTAACCAAGTGAAGAAGAATATTTTATCTTATACGCCTATCACCCCATTGCAATCGTTGATTTCCTATTATTAGACTGGGCTGGTTTCTAGAAGGGGTTGATAACACGATCGCACAAATATCTGATTTCCATAAATACATGATTGTAGCGATCGGCGATCTGTGAGCGTTTTTACCAAAATGGCTGTATCTTATGACTCCTCATTTATATCCAAATATTAAAATAGCAAGAATTTGTAACAAAAATCAGGCCCCAAAAAATACCCTAAGTAGGAAATTACATAATCATTTATTTTCATCTCATTAATTCTATGTGACAACACTTTCTATATCAAATCTCTTACTTTTCAGTGTCTTTCCCGCCCCCTATCTCAATATAACCGTATTTATAAAAACTTTGGAAGCGTTAATATACACTGAGTTGACTTGATTTGTTTTATTATTTCTTGACAAATATGTTTAATATCATTTACATATCAATATTAATGTCTGCGTGTATGTGTGCGTGACTTAAAGAAAGAAAGGTTACAAAATTTACATGCTAAGTGGATTTCTATATAAAATTTTCCGATGAAGACAATGGAAGTGGTTTCAAATCTCTACATGCCCCACAATGTGCTGAATCGTCGACCTCTCTAAAGGAGCTATGAAGACTGAACCCTCTTTAAACATCAAATACGTATATCTGATTTTAATGAAATTGAAACCATATGTATAAGACGCCGATTCAGTTTTCCAAAATGTCAGTTTCTTGCGACTATATTAGGAAACGAAACAAGCAGCAGTCAAAAATATATAATGTGGTATTATAAACATAGTGAAAACATACAGTGTTTCTCATTTAATCGGGTCTTCTAACTAGTTTATCTATACAAATGAAAACCTTTACTTACGGAAGACCCTAACAACTTAGAACGTTTTCTAATTCTCCTGTACTCCGAACCAGTCTAATGATGCTAAACCAGCAGCGACAATAGAATATAGGTATACTCTCTGTGTTAACTACTTTTTTCACTCGTTCATTCTTTGCAATGTTGTTCTCTTCGTTCTTACTTATGCTTGTTTTTTTCTTAACATTCACCTTCTTTTTTTTAAAATCCAACATAATTATCGACATCTGTCTCAAAGCATACATTTTAATCTATATAGTATATCTTACGCCGATACACCCATCATCATTGTTGGTCTATTATTACTAAACTGGGCTTGTACCCAGGAGAAATCAATAATATTTACATGTGATTTTGTTCATTCGTTACTAGAACATTGTCTTCACAATGTACGCACAACGACCGAAAGTGCTGGTCACTAAGCAGTTACGACTTGAGATGAAGTCACTGTTGTTTTCTTTTTAAATTTGGACCGAAAGTGCTGGCCACTAAACAGTTACGACTTGAGATGAAGACACTTATCAGGAATTTAAAAATGATCCGAAACACACTTTGGTACTTATAGCTGACGCGCCAGCTTTCCGTGACTTCGCGTCGGCAACAATCGGGCAGGTCGCGGAAGCGCCCGAAAGCTGGCGAGGCGAGACGAGACGAGACGAAAACGAGGTTGAAGCTGGAAGACTTTCAAAGAAAAAATACATAGATAAAAAGAAAAATAACGAACAAACTGTAGCTGAAGAACTTTAAATAAATATATTTTTATTTTTTGGTAGGCCAAATGAACCATTGTCAATTAAATGAGTAGATGTAAATGTTTTGATTTGTTTGTGAAAAAAAATTTTTTTTTTTTGGGGGGGGGGGGGAGGGTAAAATGTTGTCAATATTTTTTAAACATAAAACAAAGAAAGAAATGAAAATGTTATGCTTATGAGATAGTCCATCCGGAGATCCGATGACCTGACAAAGCTGATAATAATTCATTGTTGTTGCAATAGAACGCGATTATTGTTTTCTTCCAAATATTGTCGGCTGCTTGCTTGGCGAATGAATGTAGCCACCTGATTAATTAATACTTCGTCAGCTCTCGGGCACTTCCGAGACCTGCCCGATCGTTGCCGACGCCAAGTCACGGAAATCTGGCGCGTCAGCTATAAGAGTACCAAAGTTTGTTTAGGATCATTTTTAAATTCCTGATAAGTGACTTTATCTCAAGTCGTAACTGTTTAGTGGCCAGCACTTTCGGTCCAAATTTAAAAAGAAAACAACAGTCCAAACAGAGACCCTTTATCTTTGAAACACGTGTAAAACATGCAGATTAAAATGATTCTTTATTCTGGAATGTTTATGCTGTGAATGAATTTTTTAAACAATATGAATAAATAGTCAAGCTTTTACACTTTGGGATGAATGCACTTTTGACGT
>OY744527.1:112157923-112164524 GCA_963556195.1 Sepiola atlantica
TAGCCGCTTTCTTGTCCTTTGAGACGTGGTCGCTGAAAGAGATGGCTTATTTTGCTTTCTTCGCTTTGGCTTCTCGTTTGTAACCGATTGGCAATTGTCCATATTGTCATGTTTATGGTTATTCGCTGTACAATGTAAAGACGAGCAAGCAATACATGCCCAATCACAGAGGAACGAGTTCCAGCCATTTATGGCCCTCAGCGGATTACAACAAAAATTGCCAATCTGAAGATATCATTCAGCTGATAAATGGACAGTTGAATTCCGCCGAATAAGATGGAGGAGCTTCCGGTGAAGAAAAATTAGAGATAATGATTTACTCTTATTCATTTAATCAGCTTTATTAAACATTTGATGAAAACATACATAACTCTCCACACAGGTGAAATAACTTAGCAACTATCTACACGGGCAAAATAACTTAGCAACTACCTGCACAACGGGCAAAATAACTTAGTAACTGTCTAGACGGGTAAAATAACTTAGTAACTGTCTAGACGGGTAAAATAACTTAGTAACTGTCTAGACGGGTAAAATAACTTAGTAACTGTCTAGACGGGTAAAATAACTTAGTAACTGTCTAGACGGGTAAAATAACTTAGTAACTGTCTAGACGGGTAAAATAACTTAGTAACTGTCTAGACGGGTAAAATAACTTAGTAACTGTCTAGACGGCCAAAATAACTTAGTAACTGTCTAGACGGGTAAAATAACTTAGTAACTGTCTAGACGGGTAAAATAACTTAGTAACTGTCTAGACGGGTAAAATAACTTAGTAACTGTTTAGACTAACAAAATAATATAGTAACTGTCTAGACGGCCTAAATAACTTAGTAACTGTCTAGACGGGTAAAATAACTTAGTAACTGTCTATACTGACAAAATAATATAGTAACTCTCAAGACGACCAAAATAACTTAGTAACTGTCTAGACGGCCAAAATTACTTAGTAACTGTCTAGACGGCCTAAATAACTTAGTAACTGTCTAGACGGGTAAAATAACTTAGTAACTGTCTAGACTGACAAAATAATATAGTAACTGTCTAGACGGCCAAAATAACTTAGTAACTGTCTAGACGGGTAAAATAACTTAGTAACTGTCTAGACTGACAAAATAATATAGTAACTGTCTAGACGACCAAAATAACTTAGTAACTGTCTAGACGGGTAAAATAACTTAGTAACTTTTTAGACTGACAAAATAATATAGTAACTCTCTAGACGACCAAAATAACTTAGTAACTGTCTAGACGGCCAAAATTACTTAGTAACTGTCTAGACGTCCAAAATAACTTAGTAACTGTCTAGACGGGTAAAATAACTTAGTAACTGTCTAGACGGCCAAAATAACTTAGTAACTGTCTAGACGGCCAAAATAACTTAGTAACTGTCTAGACGGCCAAAATTACTTAGTAACTGTCTAGACGGCCAAAATAACTTAGTAACTGTCTAGACGGGTAAAATAACTTAGTAACTGTCTAGACTGACAAAATAATATAGTAACTCTCTAAACGGCCAAAATAACTTAGTAACTGTCTAGACTGACAAAACAACTTGGTTACTGTCTAGACGGGCAAAATTACTTAGTAACTGTCTAGACGGGCAAAACAACTTAGTAACTGTCTAGACGGCCAAAATAACTTAGTAACTGTCTAGACTAACAAAACAACTTAGTAACTGTCTAGACGGCCAACATAACTTAATAACTGTCTAGACGACCAAAATAACTTAGTAACTGTCTAGACTGCCAAAATAACTTAGCAACTGTCTAGACGGCCAAAATAACTTAGTAACAGTCTAGACGGCCAAAATAAGTTAGTAACTGTCTAGACGGCCAAAATAATTTAGTAACTGTCTAGACGGCCAAAATAACTTAGTAACTGTCTAGACGGCCAAAATAAGTTAGTAACTGTCTAGACGGCCAAAATAACTTAGTAACTGTCTAGACGGCCAAAATAACTTTGTAACTGTCTAGACGGCCAAAATAATTTAGTAACTGTCTAGACGGCCAAAATAACTTAGTAACTGTCTAGACGGCCAAAATAACTTAGTAGCTGTCTAGAGGGCCAAAATAACTTAGTAACTGTCTAGACGGCCAAAATAACTTAGTAACTGTCTAGACGGCCAACATAACTTTGTAACTGTCTAGACGGCCAAAATAACTTAGTAACTGTCTAGACGGCCAAAATAACTTCGTAGCTGTCTAGAGGGCTAAAATAACTTAGTAACTGTCTAGACGGCCAAAATAACTTAGTAACTGTCTAGACGGCCAAAATAACTCAGTAACTGTCTAGACTGACAAAACAACTTAGTAACTGTCTAGACGGCCAAAATAACTTAATAACTGTCTAGACAGCCAAAATAATTTAGTAACTGTCTAGACGGCCAAAATAACTTAGTAACTGTCTAGACGGCCAAAATAACTTAGTAACTGTCTAGACGGCCAAAACAACTTAGCAACTGTCTAGACGGCCAAAATAACTTTGCAACTATCAACACGGGCGAAATAACTTTGCAACTATCTACACGGGCAAAATAACTTAGCTACTATCTACAGCACGGGCAAAATAACTTTGCAACTATCTACACAGGCAAAATAACTTAGCAACTATCTACAGCACGGGCAAAATAACTTAGCTACTATATACACGGGCAAAATAACTTAGTATCTACATACTATGAATCCGTTATGTTTTTTACTAAAATATCAATTAGATACATTATATATATATTTAAATTCAACTAATTTAAATTTAATTTATCGAATCTTCAAAGGGAAAAGCCGAAATGTTTGCTTTAATTCAAACTCATTTTCAGCCATTTTAGTCTACATTTCAACATATTGTTGACAGTTTACAATTTAAAATAAGATGGAAAAGAAAAAGACGGCATTTACCTCAGTTGGTTTGATATGAATTGTTTTGTCATCCATTTATTTTAAATTTGCTAGTCACCTGGCTATATATAAAACCTGTTAATACTGAATAAATATTTTTTTTCAAATTAACAACTATCTTAACTACCATAAAGGTAAAATAAAAAGCGAATATGTCTCAAATCTGACATTGTTTAATATTGTACTCATAAAACGAGTTTATATTCTTTTGAACGTTTACATTATTTTCGTGGGATTCATCAAACTCCAGCTTCGTTGGGCAAACATGTAACTGCGTAGTTGGCTATGCTTATGTGTTAATAACATTCAGTTAATATGTTTTTAATAATCTGCACACAATGTTTATGACAGACATCTATATATTAATACGATAGAGTGTGTGTTTGTGTGTTACCCTTACATCAACAGCTCTGCACATGCGTGCCCCACCTAGATTTGGAAAAGCATTCAAGTTTCCTAATGTTCGTAATCTTTTCAAGTATTCCGCTTTGTTGCAACGGTTGGCGACGTAGGATTTTGACGTCGGCCCGACTGGTTTATAGTTCGATCCAAACCAACCTCTTCGATTTTTTTCTACATCGAAAGGGGGAGGGAGGTGGGGAGGGTACGACCTGGAAGACCCATATTAATACGATAGCGTGTGTGTTATTTTGTGTGTCACGCTTACATCAAAAGTAACGACCTTCCGAATCTTTGTAAATGTTTTAGATTACATTAAGTTTAGCTCTGATTCATGTGTCACATACAAAGTAAGGTTTAGACGTCGAAATCGAAATTAGTCGATCGATCAAATCGAGAAAGAAGTCTGACGGACGGACGGACGGACGAGCACGAAACCACTTTTATTTATTAGACAACATCCTCTGGAATTTTTTATAGGTTAGGAACAAGATAATGAGTATTGAAAACATAATTTCGTGTAATTTACACGCGTCCCGCTAGTTGAAATATTATTACTCTGTTACAAGGTATTAAAAATTAATAACTTTGAGATTTCGAAAATGATTTAGAAATCATTTAGGATATCCTTTTAAATTTGTTTTCTATTTATAAGTTTGGGTCAACATCTAAAAGATACACTCACAATATAAATTATAACCAAACATTCATATTAGAGATAGAGGAAAGAAAGAAACAGAGACAGGAAAAAAATAGAAAGAGAGAGAAAAAAAGAGAAAGAGAGAGAGACAGGAAAAAAGAGAAAGAGTGAGAGAGAGGAGAAGGAGAAAGGGAAAATAAAAAGAGAAGTAAAAGAAAGAGGAAAAAATAAGAAAGAGAGAGATAAAAAAGACTAAAATGGATAAAAAAGAGAAAGGCAAAGAGACTAGAGAATAACGAAAGATAAAAAAAAAGAAAATATATAAAGAAAAAGGGAAAGAATAGAGAGAAAAGGGAAAAGAAGAGAGATAAAGAAATAATTATTCATATATATATATATATTTATATATATATATACATATATTTTGTTTTTTAAAAGAAATGAGACTACCAACATTTGTAAAAAAACTTTTTTCAACCATTGTTTGTTATTTTATTAATTGATTTTAAAATGTTGTGATTTTATGATGCGTTTCGAGCTTTTCTTGCTTGCTCTCATCAGATATATACTCCATTTGGAAAAATGTTTTATTTTTAACATTTTTTCAAATAGAGTATATATCTGAAGAGAGAAAGCAAGAAAAGCTGGAAACGCGTTATCAACTCACAAAATTATAAAATGATAAAATAATAAAATAACAAACAATGGTTGAAAAAGTTTTTTTTACAAATGTTGGTAGTTTCACTTCTTTAAATATACATTTTTCTCTCGTTGGAACTGCACTGATTCTGCATAACCACCTACACTCTCTCTCTATTTATATATAATATATATATATATATATATATATATATATAAATACAAATATTTTTTTTGAAAACTATATGGTACATATTTTTAATAAAAATTTCAAATAAATATTTTCAAATAAATTATTTGTATTAGCTCTAACTCTTCCGCAATTGAGCACATATATATTTCTTTTCAATATAACTTGACACACACACACACAGATATCTATATCCATCTCTCTCTCTCTCTCTCATATATATATATATATATATATATATATATATATATATATATATATATATATATATATATATATATATATGAGATACGAGAGAACATGGACAGTAGATGAGATTTGAAGAAGAGAGTTGCAAAGAGAAAGAGAGAACTATGACATTAGAATATATTCTGAAATTTTTCTTGTTTTTTTTTAGATTGTACGTGCCGAAAAGTGAGTATTTTCTCCATTGGTTCCATTATAGTTGCTTAAAACATTGATACTGTTGAACCGGGCTCACTTTTCAATATTTTATCTTATGTACAACGTAATCAGCGTTTATCTAACGGATTACTGGTCGTCGAATATACGAGACTCGTGTCTTTATCAGTCTGTGTGTCTGTTAACTACATTTATACTATTAGACCTACAAACGTGAATGTGACATTTTGTTAGAATTACTTATTTAGACTTTAATAATCGCTCACATTTATCTTCTTTCTTATATATATATATATATATATATATATATATATATATATATATATATATATATATGTGTGTGTGATTTTATGAAGGCTTACCAAAGCATTCCTTTCAGGACACCAATGATCACCATTAAAGATATTTTTTCTTACAAATATTATTTATTCAAATTAAATGTTTTTTCCTACACGTGTTTCACTACCAAGCAGTTACTTGCTTGGCAGATCATCAGGGAAATTAAATGTCTGGAATACTGATTTCAACTGCCGACAATACACAATGTGGCGTTGCAATAGTTGAGGTCACTTAAGAAGAGAAGAGGAAAAAAATAAAAATAAAAGTCAAAATCAAAAAACAAGGAAGAACAACGATAAAAAAAGAAAGTCCTAGAAAAGTCTTAGAAAAGTAGCTCGTTCATTATTTCTTCCACCAAGCCAACAAGCAAATAATCGGTCCCAAATACATTTAAAAAAAAACAAAAAAAAACAGAGCTTGCTTTTATTGGAACAACCCCGGTCTTCACTGAATGATCTATTTTATAAGTGAAAAATCTAAATATATATATATATATATATATATATGGAGAAATTGATACAAATATATTCATACAACCACGTCTCTTCCTATAATGAATGTTGACCGTGTTCCTGATATCCAATGCCGAGATTTTAGAGGTCAAGAAATGGTCAGATCTCAAAATAATTGTCCCTAATTGATATCAGGTTATCAATCTTTCGAGTCCGAAGATGACGAACCAGATAATCGGATATGAAAATGTGTTCAATGCACTTCCACGCAAAAGCACATCGTCTAATGGGTAGTTTGTTAATACAACCAACAGAAGCGGCATCGGCCCATGATTAGCGTGGGATTGTGACTTTGGATAAAGCCAGCACTAGTGTCAGAGTTGATTACTTACTGTCTAACATGATGGTAATAAGGTTAAAAATGAGCTCATACACGCACACAATGTTCGTGTGGCGGCATATAATACGCTATCATGTCGATACAAAGACCTTAAACCCTGAGGAAATCGCAGAAGAATCGTTATAACAAATTACGTGTACCTTCTTGAGTACGTATGCCATCAGCTTCCACACCTATTTTCAAAATAAGATCGTCCGTTCGCCAAAAATAAAAAGGGAGTTTACTCATTTTAAAATAAATTGT
>OY744527.1:112169724-112179724 GCA_963556195.1 Sepiola atlantica
TGTTAGGGAGAAATACGTAGAGAGAGAGAGAGAGAGAGAGAGAGAGGGGGAGAGGGTGGGAATACACACACATAAACACAAGGAGGCGTAGAGGGGGGGCACAGATAAATCTAGAGGCAAAAACACAAAGACAGACAAAAAGACAAAAAAGGGCGAAAAGGGATAAATACGGAGAGACAAAAACACAGAAACAAACAGAGAGAGGGAGAGAGAGAAAGAGAGAGAGAGAGAGGGAGGAGAGGGGAGAGAGATAAACAAAAGTCAAAGAGAGAGAGAGAGAGGGAAAAGAGAGGAAAAGAGAATGAGGAGAGAAGTGAGAAAGGGTTATGAAGAAAGAGAGAATAGAGGGGAAAAGAGAGAGATAAAAAGAGAAAGAGTAAAAAAGAGAAAAAAGACAGAAAAAGGGGAAAACGAGAGAGAAAGACAGGTACAGAGAGAGAGAGAGAGACCAAGAGACAAGAACAGAGAGAGACTAAAACAAAGTGAGAGAGAGAGGAGACAAAAACAGAAAGAAAGAGTGTAAGAGAAAGAGACTAAAGAACACAACGAGCGAGAGAAAGAGAGAGAAAACAGATAGAGACAGAATCGTTGAAACAGAGACGGAGAGAGACCAAAACTGAGCGAGACAAACACCGAGAGAGAAAGAAAAACATATATATATATATATATATATATATATATATATATATATATATAGAGAGAGAGAGAGAGAGAGAGAGAGAGAGAGATAAAGAAGTGTATATATATATAGGAAAAAAGGTAAATAGAGAGACAGAGAAAGAGGTATATTTATACATATGGAGGGAAAGAGACAGATAGAAAAAAAAACACGGGTAAATATATATATATATATATATATATATATATATAGTGAGAAATAGATGTGTATATATATATATGTGTATATATATATATATAAACAGATATATTTATATATATTTATATATTTAAGAAGAGAAAGAGTGAGAGTGTTAAAGATATAAGTAAAGAGAGAGTGAACCAGACGTGTATATATATAGAAAGAAAAACAGAGGTATATATACGTAGAGAGAGAGAGAGACAGATAGGTGTACATGTGTGTGTGTGTGTGTGTGTGTGTGTGTGTATAGATATATAGTGTAAGAGGGAGAGAAACAGATGGATGTATTAATAGAAAGAGCAGCATATGTATATATATATATATATATATATATATATATATATATATATATATATATATATACGAGAGAGAGAGAGCGAGCGAAAGAGATGTATATATATAGAGAGATAGAAATGTATTAATATAGAAAGAGGAAGAGATGTATATATGTAGAGAGCGGAACAGTTGTATATATAGAGAGAGACGAACAGTTGGATATATAGAGAGAGACGAACAGTTGGATATATAGAGAGAGACGAACAGTTGTATATATAGAGAGAGACGAACAGTTGGATATATAAAGAGAGACGAACAGTTCTATATATAGAGAGAGACGAACAGTTGTATATATATAGAGAGACGAACAGTTGTATATATATATATATAGAGAGAGACGAACAGTTGTATATATATATATACTGAGAGACGAACAGTTGTATATATAGAGAGAGACGAACAGTTGTGTATATAGAGAAAGACGAACAGTTTTATATAGAGAGAGACCAACAGTTGTATATATAGAGAGAGACGAACAGTTGTATATATATATAGAGAGACGAACAGTTGTATATATATAGAGAGAGACGAACAGTTGTATATATATATAGAGAGAGAGAGAGAGAGACGAACAGATGTATATAGAGAGAGATACGAACAGATGTATATATAGAGAGATACGAACAGATGTGTATATAGAGATATACGAACAGATGTATATATATATAGAGAGATATACGAACAGATGTATATATATATAGAGAGAGATATACGAACAGATGTATATATAGAGAGAGGAACAGATGTATATATATAGAGAGGAACAGATGTATATAGAAAGAGGAACAGATGTACATATAGAGATGAACATATTTAGATATAGAGAGAGGAACAGATGTCTATATATACAGAGAAAGGAACAGATGTATATATACATAATGGGAAAAACAGATATATATATATATATATATATGTATATATATATATATATATATAGGAAGAGGAACAGATATATATATCGAGAAACAGATGTATATATATATATATATATCGAGAAACAGAAGTATATATAGATATCGAGAAAAAGATGTATATATATACATACATATACATATATATATATATATATATCGAGAAACAGAAGTATATATAGATATCGAGAAAAAGATGTATATATATATATACATAAATATATATATATATATATATATATATTTATATATATATATATTTATATATATCGATAAACAGATGTATATATAGAGGGTCAAATATGCATATATAGAGAGGGAAACAGTTTTATATAGAAAAAGGGGAACATATTGATATAGAGAAAGGATAACAGGTTTATATCGTGAAATAAACCGATGTATATATTGAGAGAAAAATTTCTATATATATATAGAGAGAAATACACTGATGTATATATATATAGAGAGAAACGGATATATAGAGAAAGAAGGGATATATATAGAGAAAGAAACATATATAGAGAGAAATTAACGGATATAGAGAAACAGAGTTATATATATATATATATATATATATATATATAGAGAGAGAGAGAGAGAGAGAGAGAGAGAGAGAGAGCGAGAGAGAGATAGGGGCAGATATATATATATATATATAAAGAAGGAAACAGTTATATGTGTAAATATATATATTGATGGAGAGAAACATATGTATATATAGAAACCACACATTATACATACATATCTCTCTTTCTCATATATATATATATATATATATATATATATATATATATATATATATATATATATATTTATGTATATTTATTTATATGTATATATATATAAGGCTGATATATAGATGGATATATTGATAGAGAGAGAAAGAGAGAGATGGAGTTCGTTCTATTCCGTGGCCAGATATGTTGAAAAGAAACTTGTATTATATACATTGCTAAAGCACAGTTGGCTACCCACATTGGCCTTTCGATCACATAAGTGTTGAACGCGAAGTATAAGTGTCATAAAGTATATTATTCCTTAGGAATGTTAGTCATTGCTGAATTTGACATTTAAAGGGGGAATAATCGAAGATGTGAAGGTACTGAATAGAGAGATATTTAGCGGAGAAAACCGACGCCGCCAGAGCTTATTAGAGAGTGCAGATATTTTTTTTTGCTAAATTGTTTCGAAGGTTTTTTATCATTATCTTGAAAGATAGAAATCTGTTTTATAAGTCCCCAAAGATGAAAGGACAGTAAAAAAAAACAGCATTATTTTTATTTCAGAAATAACAGTTTTCGATTCGCTATAATTTATATAAAACCCTCTAATTATTCCGCCCGAACAAAATAAAAAAAATGTTTTGCAGATGATTTCGTATGTAATATCAATAAATGTACTTAACTGCACGACCACCGCTTTTAACGCTGGGGTTTTAACGGTTTTATTTTCTTTCTTATAACAATAGTTATCAGATTGTAAACAAATATATATATTTTTTAACCTATTCTTATTTGGATTTTTTTTCACACGTTTTTTTATTTCTTTGTTTTGCTTAGGCGGTAAAAACGGACTTGCATTTCGAGAAGAGTCGGCCAGGCAGTTCATTGATCTGTCACAGACCGAGAAAAATGCTATTTCAAACTGAAGCATTACAGACCGACGAAAATGCTATTTCAAACTGAAGCATAACAGACCGAGGAAAATGCTATTTCAAATTGAAGCATAACAGACCGAGGAAAATGCTATTTTAAACTGAAGCATGACAGACTGACGAAAATGCTATTTCAAACTGAAGCATGCCAGACCCACAAAACTGCTATTTCAAACTGAAGCATGACAGATTGACAAAAATGCTATTTTAAACTGAAGCATGACAGACTGACGAAAATCCTATTTCAAACTGAAGCATGACAGACCGATAAAACTGCTATTTCAAACTGAAGCACAACGGGACAACGAAAATCATATTTCACACTGAAGCCCGACAGACTGACCAACGGATCGAGCCTTCCATAGAGACGCGATGATTTTTTTTATCGCATCTTTTCCTTTTGTTTTGTTTTGTTTTGGATACGTTTTATTTATACCTATGTTCTGCGTGGGCGGTGGAAACGGACTATCTTCTAGATGCACTCTCGTATTTCTAGAAGAAAGTCTGTGCGTCAGTCGGTCAACCCGTTCGTTGGTCTGTCACACTTCAATTTGAAATAGCAATTTTTTTTGTCACCGAATTTTTTAAATGAATGTTGATAACTTGGATTATTTGGATGACAATTCCTGTATTTGCTTTTATATTCACAACGTTTCGGCTTATTTAACATCCGACATTTTTAAAGTGTAGCTTTTCGAACATGCAAATCTAGTCGAACCAGGGTAACTGTATGAAATAAATAATTCAGTTCGAAATTCTGCACATTTTGTAAATATAACAACTAATGTTTTGAAATTTTTTAGATGATGATGTGTATTATTTCGATTATTAAGCTACTGTTCTCATCGTGGATGCTATTCTCACAACGTTCCGGTCGAGTTAACCTCCAATCTTCCTCAGGTGTGTCTTGTCGAACTCGGAAATCTTTCTGTCGAACTCAGGAATCTGTACGGAACTTCGAACGAAACTCTATATTTAATCAACGAGGTTAACTAGCTCACATTCCGCCAGCCATGACTAGGTAAACATCTTAATTCACAGTTGCATTCTTAGTATTGCCCGTACTGATGATTGACCGTCAACCTTAAGACTTCTATCAGGTTATGGATGACGGAAGAAGGTCGAAGATTACATGAAATGAAACGTTGTGAGACTCAAATCCAAGATAGGAGAGTAGAACGAATAATCGTAATAATCGAAATATACCAACCAAGATGAGAATAGTAGTCCGAAAATTTCAAATAACAAAATGCCATTTTTGTTGATTAGGGCGTAGATTGAATGGACGCATCTTATTTTGAATGCATTCAAACATCTCTATAAGCGTTTCGTTTATCGGTCGTTTTGTCACGCTTTAGTCCGAAACAGCATATTCGTCGATCTATCACGCTCGTGTCTAAAATAACATATTCGTTATGTTGTCACGTTTTAGACAGAAACAATATTTCGTTGATCTATCAGGCTCACGTCTAAAATAACATTTTTGTTGGTCTGTCTCTATTTACTTGTCGTCCCACGAAGACAGAGGTCGATTTTTAATGTTGGAAAAATCCAGTTGGCGAATGGGCATAACAGGTGTATAAGCTGGCTTTCGGTCGAAAAGGGTTGAAGAAAGTGTCTACGGATGCCTGAAAGTGATACAACAATTTTTTTTTTCATATAAATTTCAGACTTTTATTTTTTTCATATTAATTTCAGACTTTCCTTTTTTTCATATTGATTTCAGACTTTTCTAATAATTAATATAATACAGACTATTTGAAAAATAATTTATTTGTTTTCATTCGATTGTTTTCAAAACATTTTTTTAAATAGTGAAAACCTTTTTTTTATGGAAATGGAGTAACTTCCGGAATCAAACTTTTTTCTTAGAAATTTGATTTAGAGTTTGCAGGACTGGTACAGCTTAATGCGCGAAATTTGCACCATGTGTTTGGTCGACAATCCCGTTGAGATGGGTGGACCTGGTAGAAATTGACGAGAGTAAATTCATGAACCGCAAATATAACCGCGGTAGATTTCGAGAAGGTAAATGGGTTCTCGGCATGGTCGAGCGAGAAACAAATGCGACGATGATGGTACCAGTCGACAAGAGAGATGCAGAAACTCTTTTACCCATAATTCGGCGATATGTTCGCCCAGATACCCGCATCATAATGGATGGCCAGCGAGCATATCATGCCCTACAGAATCATGTTGTGGTCAACCACAAATACAACTTTGTGGATCCGGACGACCCTAATCCACACAAACCGTGTGGAAGGAAGCTGGGCTCATTGCAAGTTAAAATTTTAAGTGATGAGCGGGACTTGCCCGGAAAACTTCGATGGCCACCTACAGGAATTTCTGTGGCGCCGCCGAATGAAAACAAATGTCTTCGGCAATATACTGTATTGGATACGCTATTAATATGACGTTTAATAAAATATTTGGTCAAAAACATTATTTCTTAAAAGAAAATATTATATTTAGTTTATGAAAATAATGAAAGTCAATGAAAATTTTTTTTAAGTTTTGAAAACAATCAAATAAATGATTTTTCAAATAGTCTGTATTATGTTGATTATTAGAATATGATGAAAGGAAAGTCTGAAATTAATATGAAAAAACGAAAAGTCTGAAATTAATACTAATAAAAAAAATTGTTGTATCACTTTCAGGCATCCGTAGACACTTTCTTCACCCCTGTTATGCCCATTCGCCATCCAGTTTCCCAAAAGGAGCACTCTGGATTAAGGCATCACCATCGTTTCATTTTAAGGTCAAACTCAGGCCCCTAATTTAATTGTATACAATTAACCGTTTGCTAGTAAGTAATGTTTTCTGACATCTAATAACTCCTAAAAAGGGTACATTTGTCATAAAAGACATAACTCCAATTCGTTGGGATTTATTTTAATAATTTGCATTGTCATTATGTTTTTAACAAAAACGGATATTTTAAGATACATCCATTTAATCTGCGCTTTAAGCGATCAAAATGTCATTTCAAACTCATATGTGAGACGGACAGCCATACATATTATTGGACCTACATCCTTTTTCTCGACTCTATCGTTATTTTCATGGTAAGTGTTAGACTGAGCTCCAATCTATAGTTTCTTCCTGTAAAAAATTCACAACAAGAACCTCCCTTCGTATCACCACTGTAAAGTAAGTTTCTTTTCTTCCTCTTTCTACATAGAACACAACAGATATTTAACGAACATAATTTCTTTCCAAAACATTTCCATTTCTGGAGCAAATAACCAGGATACTGCTTTGCTTTCCTGCAGACTACAACATGGTCGTCTTCAATTCCAATGCCAACAAATACTCGTCGAGGCGTCCTCTTCAGAAATCAATTTTTTGTCTATTCGATTCATCGTTTTCTATCCTTACATAGTCTTGTGATTCATCCAACTGACAATCTCAGTAATTCCTATTCTCGACTGGCTTTTGGCCTTTGTAGGTGATAACTCATTAGTGGATTATTTTTTGTTAATAACATGTGTTCATTCAATATAATTATTTAGCAATGAAAATGCTTTTTCAAATTGAAGTATGACAGATAAACGAAAGTGATATTTTTAACCGCAGCATGACAGACAACAGAGTATGCGATTTCCAACTGAAGCATGACAAACGAACGAAAATATTATTTCAAATTGAAGCATGACAGATTAATGAAAACTATATTTTAACCAGAGCATGATAGACCGACGAAAATGCGGTTTCAAACTAAAGCATGACAGACCGACGAAAATGCGGTTTCAAACTAAAGCATGACAGACCGACGAAAATGCGGTTTCAAACTAAAGCATGACAGACCGACGGAAATGCGGTTTCAAACTAAAGCATGACAGACCGACGGAAATGCGGTTTCAAACTAAAGCATGACAGACCGACGGAAATGCGGTTTCAAACTAAAGCATGACAGACCGACGGAAATGCGGTTTCAAACTAAAGCATGACAGACCGACGGAAATGCGGTTTCAAACTAAAGCATGACAGACCGACGAAAATGCGGTTTCAAACTAAAGCATGACAGACCGACGGAAATGCGGTTTCAAACTAAAGCATGACAGACCGACGGAAATGCGGTTTCAAACTAAAGCATGACAGACCGACGGAAATGCGGTTTCAAACTAAAGCATGACAGACCGACGGAAATGCGGGTTCAAACTAAAGCATGACAGACCGACGAAAATGCGCTTTCAAACTAAAGCATGACAGACCGATGGAAATGCGGTTTCAAACTAAAGCATGACAGACCGACGGAAATGCGGTTTCAAACTAAAGCATGACAGACCGACGGAAATGCGGTTTCAAACTAAAGCATGACAGACCGACGAAAATGCGGTTTCAAACTAAAGCATGACAGACCGACGGAAATGCGGGTTCAAACTAAAGCATGACAGACCGACGGAAATGCGGTTTCAAACTAAAGCATGACAGACTGTCGAAAATGCGGTTTCAAACTAAAGCATGACAGACCGACGGAATTGTGGTTTCAAACTAAAGCATGACAGACCGACGGAAATGCGGTTTCAAACTAAAGCATGACAGACCGACGAAAATGCGGTTTCAAACTAAAGCATGACAGACCGACGAAAATGCGGTTTCAAACTAAAGCATGACAGACCGACGAAAATGCGGTTTCAAACTAAAGCATGACAGACCGACGGAAATGCGGTTTCAAACTAAAGCATGACAGACCGACGAAAATGCGGTTTCAAACTAAAGCATGACAGACCGACGGAAATGCGGTTTCAAACTAAAGCATGACAGACCGACGAAAATGCGGTTTCAAACTAAAGCATAACAGACCGACGGAAATGCGGTTTCAAACTAAAGCATGACAGACCGACGGAAATGCGGTTTCAAACTAAAGCATGACAGACCGACGGAAATGCGGTTTCAAACTAAAGCATGACAGACCGACGGAAATGCGGTTTCAAACTAAAGCATGACACACCGACGAAAATGCGGTTTCAAACTAAAGCATGACAGACCGACGGAAATGCGGTTTCAAACTAAAGCATGACAGACCGACGAAAATGCGGTTTCAAACTAAAGCATGACAGACCGACGGAAATGCGGTTTAAAACTAAAGCATGACAGACCGACGGAAATGCCGTTTAAAACTAAAGCATGACAGACCGACGAAAATGCGGTTTCAAACTAAAGCATGACAGACCGACGAAAATGCGGTTTTAAACTAAAGCATGACAGACCGACGGAAATGCGGTTTCAAACTAAAGC
The DNA here is from genome assembly GCA_963556195.1 of Sepiola atlantica. Taxonomy (NCBI): domain Eukaryota; kingdom Metazoa; phylum Mollusca; class Cephalopoda; order Sepiida; family Sepiolidae; genus Sepiola; species Sepiola atlantica. The sequence goes on from OY744527.1 coordinate 112,178,729, forward strand.
ATGACAGACCGACGAAAATGCTATTACAAATTAAAGCATGACAGACCGACGAAAATGCTATTACAAATTAAAGCATGACAAACCTCCGACGAACAGAATCTCTTATAGAGATGCTTGGACGCACAAAAAAAAAAACTTTCGCTTGGAATGTTATTCTTTTTGTTTGGCTTCCTTTTAGTTTTTTGGCTTCAGATTTTTATTCATTGCTTGTTCTTCTGCACGCGTTCATCTTTCCTTGCTATTTTAAGGCATTTATGCGTTTGCATATTTTAGCCATGCGCTAATCACAGTCGAAATGTGAGCGCGCGTGTTCACCATTAATGCGTCTTCGAACATTTGACAAGCATGTCACTGCACACACTGCTGCATGCCTTTACTCTGACAAATGTCTTCGCGGATGCATTTTTTATGCACTTTTAAATAGCACATTTAATCCGTCAAAAAATGCTCATCTTTAATCCTTATTTTTATTTTTTTCACCCAAATTTATTTGAGTTTCGTTTATTTGGCTCTGAAAATTTCGAATATTTATCCGTTAAATTATAATTTTCAGGCCTAATTACAACAATCGATTAATTTTAGATTTTTAATAAGTTTTTGCGTTTCATGTTTCGCCCTTTTCCCTATTGCGTCGTATTTACAGCAGCCTCGTTTTCAATTCGACACTCTCCTTTAACGTGCATCTCTTCTTATATGCATCAGAATTTTCAATCTTTCACAAATTTCTTGAACCAAGACGCCAGAAAAAAATGATATAAACGTACTAACATAATTTAGTTCTTTTGTTTTCGACTAGATACCAACTATACATAACATATAACTATATTTCATTTAAACTAATTTATGTAACTAATAGTAATGAGTGCAAAAATTAGCTTTCATTCTTACCACACTTTATATTTTAGGGTACTATTCTTCTTAGTTTTTTAAAAAAGTGTTCGAACTTCAAAGAACTTTATATCTACTCCACTATAATAAATACCACTGCGTATTAAT
>OY744527.1:112182224-112282224 GCA_963556195.1 Sepiola atlantica
TACATTTCATCATCTGAGCAGCTACAGAATATAACTTTCGTTTACAGATACACCTCAAAATGATGTCTTTGAATGCCTACGTAGTGATCAGAGTGCAGTCGAAGAAATAGCACGCAACGTACTCTGCCTGATTTTATCCAAGTCACCTTTACTAACTTCAGATATTTAAAACTTCATTGTTATTAATTAAAAAAAACAAACTTTTCTATGCTCTGATATAGTTTTGCTTCTATACTGGAGCACAAGACGATCTTCTTCAAATCCAATGTATACAAATACTTGCCATAAACTGTTCTAATTAGTAATCAAATTCTGTTTATTCCATTCATCATTTTGATCCACGCATAATATTCTTCAGTCAACTAAATCCATCCATCACATTAATCCTTACTTTCGAGTTACTTTTGCCTCGGTAAGTAGGGACTCATGAGCATTTTTTAAATTGACATGTCACTTACTAGGTGTTAAACAACCCCTCCATATTCCATGCGTCTATTTATGAAAACCATATTTGAAACACGGGAAACGCTGAGTAATATTTGTTATACAAATATAAATATATATATATAAGGAAATCAACATCTTAGAATCACGGATCATAATGTATTAAAGTGAAATATTTTAAAAATCAAACAATCGTGCAATTTTAAATGAAAAATTCATTTATTTAATTTTTTTTTCGCGAAGTTTCGTTGTAAACACAACTTTCTCAAGCGAGACTGTCTTATAGTGTTTTTTTTTTCTTCTTTTCTTCCTCCTCATACTGGTGGTATTAATCCTGTCGTCGTAAGATCGTGACGTGTTTTCGACATCTCAGGATAAATACCACCAGTATGAGGAGGAAGAAAAGAAGAAAAAAAAAACACTATAAGACAGTCTCGCTTGAGAAAGTTGTGTTTACAACGAAACTTCGCGAAAAAAAAATTAAATAAATGAATTTTTCATTTAAAATTGCACGCTTGTTTGATTTTTAAAATATTTCACTTTAATATATATATATATATATTTTATTTAAATAAATCTTTTGTAGTACAATATTTTATTACGGCAAAGAGTATAGACATCTGGGACATTTGGTGGGGTGGGGGTGAAATTAAAAACTCGTAAAAACGAGAGAAAATGTATAATTCCATAAATTTACAAACTGGCTTTCGTCTACACTCATCAGAGTAAATACGTGGAACTAAAATTCATGCACTGCGATTAAAACACAATATCGAGTGAAATGAAGACCAGTGACAGTTTGGGGAGTAAATACATTGGAAAGGGGGGTCATAAGTGAATCACATTAATTCCACTCCTTTTGCTTACATAGAGAGAATTTTACTGACTTTATATAATTTTTTCATGGATTTTAAGATGGAACAACAAATGTGATCTACTTATGACAGAGAAACGGTCGCTAGTGTAAGCCGACGTACATTCGGCGTTATTTATAAGCTGTTGGGCAATAGTTGACCCGGATGTGTTGACTAAACGATTTAAATCATTTAGTCGGCTCAAGCGTATTGCGGGGGGGGGAGGACGTTATTCTGGATGCGTACGTTTTCGCCGTCTTTCCCACGTATACGGCATTGCACCGACATTTAAATTTATAAATAATATTACTAATATGATGAGGTTGGAGAACATCTTTGTGCACGGATTTTAACAAAGGTCGAGCAGAAAAAACGATTCTAGGGTTCGAAGCCTTGTAACAGCGACGTACAGCTGCAGAAATGTGGTTAGAAAATGTTATGCTTAGATTACCTAAGCAAGGTAATCTACGGTAAGTCGGACATTTTGGATAACCAAAAAGTTTAGGCTTATGAAAATAAGTGATCGTGGCGGCGATATTTACATTTACAATCTCGAGAGTGAAACCATTATCGATAAGAATCTCTTTGATAAATTGAATCAGAGATTCAGAGCAAATCATTAAGGCACGATGGCCCAAACACTTCATCAGCTGTTGCTTTCCTTGATGGTGTAAGAGTTTATAATAAGTGCTGATGCTAGAAGTCTTCTGTGAGATTTATTTTAAATGAATTTAATGAGACATATTCTTCTACAACATATGCTTTAATAAACACACGATAAAAAAAAAACTTCGTACATAACGTCGATATTAAAATAAATCATTCATTCCACTTCATAGGCGCCCGCATATTTTGAATTGTAACGTCTATGTTTGTTTCGAAAACAAAAGAATAATAACATTCTTTATACGTTACAGACTAACAACGCATTTTCAAATTTTAACTTCAATTTTTTTTTTATTGAATTAGTCATCTTGAGAAATTCTTTGAATAAAGACCAAACGTCGATAAACATAGAAGAATTTTTTTTTATTTTCTCTTTATTTAATATATATATATATATATATATATATATATATATAAGGAGATTGTAGTTTGCTTGAAGATTGCTGGTAAAAATAAGTGCAGATTAGTCGTCCGAGGCTATAGCAATGCGATGTAGTTGCCACCGGTTTTTCCCGTTTTTTCGACCCACTCGGTCTTTTATTGTTGTCTTCTGAAAATGAAAGTTTTTCTTTCGAAAATTTAAGATTACCCTTTGCCGAACTGTTACTTACCAGACAGTATTTACTATTTTGGTATTTAATCAGTTTTTCGTGAAATTATTAATAAATCGTTTTGAGTTTCACTTTCTCTCTTCGTTTATTTCTTTTCACTGTTCCATCTTACGGCAACTACATCGCATTGCTATAGCCTCGGACGACTAATCTGCACTTATATATATATATATATATATATATATATATATATATATGTATATACATATATGCAATAATTATGAATTTACTTGTATACAATGGGGACAATAAAACACTAATTTTTTAAAATAAAAATAAAATGAATGCTATAGAGACATAGGATACGAATAAGTACTGCAGGTAAAGTTACGCTCAATGTTTAACAATTATAGTCAAACAGTACTAATATATTACAACTGAATAAAATGCAAATTTATGACATATATTACTCTAAATTTTTATGGCTCCATCTGATTACAATCAGTCCCGTCCTGGTGGGGCAATCATCTTGGGTGGATTGAACAGGCCTTCTTCCTCGAAGGAAAACTTTTCTAGAGAATACCCAAAAGGTTCCCAGTCGCTTGTATATCTCGATCAGAGGATATAATTTTGATTACGTTAGTTTTTTTTAAAGTAGGTGGTCACACATCTCGTACTAACGTGTATCACTTACCTCCGATGATCTAACGTGAACCCGTGTATCAACACGAATATACCGTATATTATCGTATATTACAATCCGGTCTACACTAGATCGACAGAGTTTATTCGCTTGCATAACAAATACAAAATTAGTCATTTCGATTCAATAATAGTATCTACATTAACAAAATCAAAACTTAGATTCGGACTAAGATGCGAATGGCTTCCTAAATCGAATAATGCCCACCTCATCCCGAATTACAGTTTAATTAAAATATCCATGAATAACTCAGCTGTAGACTTTCATATATTTGTTAAGAGACAAGGAAACGGACCAAAAAATTACGGATTACACACAACCACCTTCGCTGGGAAAATAAATCCAGTCACTCAGTTTAGGCTTTAAATATTCTTAATTTATTTTATTCCATGTTTTCTTTTTTAAAATTAGTTCATTAATTTAAAATTATCTTTTGCTAATTTTATTTATTTTTGGCAACATGTAAAATGATATAAATATTTCTGATGTAACCGATTCGGAGTTTTAGTGACACAGATGTTGAAACAAGATATTTGTTTCGTGCAATGTTGTATAGGAATTAAAAAATGGCGGATAGAGCCTCAGGTGAATTGCTGCGTCATCTCACATTAAACAAGCCCTTACCCCTTTCCTCTGCACTGTTTGCATATGCGACAAATGAAAGATCCACAAACACGCACAGACGTTAGCGTGATGAGGATCTAGCTTTGGATACGTGTTAGTAACGTCTTACTTCTATTCTCGGCTGCTTTCATTAAACATGTGACGCCTGTTTTTAATAAGAATGTCAGGCATTGGTAGGATACTTTTACTTGATTGTCAATAGTTTATCGTTCGTTAGTCTCGTGCTGCAGTTGATTGAAAATAGAAGTGACACCGCCAGACGATAGGCTATTACTTTTTAATATTGAATATCGTGTATGTCAACTAGTTTTAAAATATGGTCATTTTCCGTTTGTTTGTATTAATAATTCATAAAGGACAAGCTCTCTAGTAGGGTCGGAAAGGTTAGATCAGCGAAACGTGAGAATGGTAGAAAGAAAAGAGAAAACGGATGAGAGATGTTGTTCTCGGGGAGGGGAGAAAAGATTTATCAAATTAGTTAGTCATAACTAGGAACAGACGTATGCAGATCGGCTATTAAACCAGAATAAGTAAGAATCTCTCGTTTTCTATCTTAATGTTTCTGCTGTATGTTGGACTCGAAATAAAGGACTAACTGTCACGTGACGCATCATCTTAGATTTAGTTTTATTCATTTCAAAGTACTGTTAAGTTTTATTCAGCCCGAAAGAGCTGACGTCAAATGATTTTGATAGTTCAGCTTCGTACACGACAACTTACTACTCCGCATGTTTACGTCACATCTAGCGGCGAGCGTTGTTGATGCATAATGTTATCAAGGACCGAAATAAAAGCCTTTTAATAAGACATTGTGAATCTGCAAATACGAAAACGTTGCTTTTATACATTGAATGGTGGTAAAAGTTGCTGATGATCCCAGAGATGACAGTAATTCTTTAGCCACTGAAACTATGCTACCACTATTGGTTGGCAGTTTATGAATACAGGGTACCGAATGTGCTATCACACGTCGTATGTTAAAAAAAAACTGTAGCTGACCGAGCAAATACTAAGAGAATTGTAGTAGTATATAGATTAATTATTTTTAGGATCCTGAATCGAAGGAGAATTAGATGTCCGAAAGTATGCAGGCGGAGAATCGTTTGTATCATTACTGAATATTCTAAATTTTTGTCACCAAATAAATTCCACTGGGTATGTCTAACAAAGCAACCCTTCGTATCTTTCTACATTCTTTCATCGTGATTTGTAGTTGCTTTTGGTTGTGTATACAACAAGTACAAGAAATGGTTGATCAGCCGAACGAGTTTATTTTTCTTTACCGGGGTTAAATAGAAATGTGCCTAGTTCAAACCTATGCCCCTGAACACCGATTCTGCAGGGCTTTTTCATAAAATATTCAATGCAGACATTTCATGAGAGAATTCTCCAGTCTGCACTTTGGGTGTGTTTTTGTGATGGCATTTTTAGACCATAAATCAATCAGTTTTAGAATTTAAATTAGTTTTAATTTTGACTTGTCAAAATAAACTGAAAATACAAACAGCCATGAGCGTTCGCCATTTTTCTTAATGAATACCTCCAGACATATTTATGTCTTTTTTTTTGTTTCAATTTTTCAATGTGAAATTTATTTGATAAAACTACGTCAAACTCAGTTTAGTTCGATTGTTTGATTTCACAACATATCAAACCTCTTTCATTTCTTAGAAGGAACCCTCGCAAGAGGATACCTCCGATTTTAATGAGACTTTAGGGGTAAATGAGACAATTATGAAGATTCCGAAAAGTGGAGATTTCGACCGTTTTAAGGTTTCTTACCAAATAAAACGCAAAATGTCAATAATTTAAATCATTTATGTTATGTTTCCACAGGAAATTTTTCGGAGTATTTAAAGGTCCGACCGTTTTAACTTATTTAAGAGTCCAGATATATGTCGGTTTTATAAACCTGTCTTTGTTTTGGAAATAAACATCATTCGTATGAACCAGCATGGCGTTGTGGCTTATTTTATTAATTTTAGAATCAGTTACTCATAGATGGGACCCCGTAAAGGTTGCCAACACGCACAGCGAAAGTGGTTCTATGGAACACACGGAAGTCGAACACGGCCCCTTGTGTCGACAGACAATCTGCGTCCGTATCCACTTCATCACCGCCAGTCGGTTCAAGTATATCGTCTCTGTCATGTTTATCATGGCATCTCTAATTTTTCTCTCTGCATGTGATTGTATTGATCGGGGTTTTATTGGAAACAGGGACGATTAAAAGTTTTAAAATTGAATTATAGTCTCTGTTTATGTCTCTGTAAACAATGTCTTATCGTGTTTACCGGAAGTATCATCATGTTTGCGAGTATCTCAATCCTTGAGGGAAATCTTTATGATTAAATTATTCCTTTAACTAAATTAAAGAATGTCGATTGACTATTTTCAAATCGACAAAAGACACCTGGTAGAACACCTGGCATAAAAATAATTTTCTAACGTATTATAATGTAATTACAGGATTCCCTAAGAATAACTAAAAAGTTGGCACAATTCATTCACACGTACGTATGTTTATTTACCTCCGCTTATTCAGGAGGTTAGACACAAGGGCAGGATTTTGAAAAGCTGGAGCACTAAGGGAAGTGCACCCTGGCCTACAAAAATATCTGAGAAGCGCCGTCGGCATTCACTGGTAGGAGCTCCTCAGGCAATTAGTAATAAACTAACCCTTTCCCAGATAGAAGGTAAAGCTGGCGGAGGGCTCCTTGGACCGAACAGAACCATACATCAACCTGACAGCAACAAAGACAATGTCGGACTGATTGTCGAAGACGTATCATCTCCGACTGATACGAACAACACCTAGCCAAGCTGCACCAGGTACGTTTGTCAAATGTTGGAAATAGAAAACAGTTTTTGATATAATAGAAGAACCGTTAAAACAGAAAAAACAATTATTATTTTTATCTTACTCCCACAAGTAAGATGTGACCCAAGGTCGGGTCGGGAAAGTGGGGTTTAAAAATTACCTGGGCAGCCCCGTCGGCATGACCCGGTAGGGGCGCCTCAGGCAGTAAGCAATAAACTTACTCCTCCCCAAAGAGGGGAGGCAAAGCCTGGGAGCAAAGCCTGGGAGCAAAGCCTGGGAGCAAAGCCTGGGAAGGTGGACCTCCCAGAACTGCACAGGACAGACCCATTGACCGGCGTAAATCAAGAACCGAAGGCCAAGACAACACCAGTATGGAGTGCAGTATCCATCGGAACAGATATTATACTTTGATCTTTTGGTAAAGAGAGTAGCCAGTGTCTTTCTATGGTAGCGGGTAACTAATGATTTGATGCATTGATTATTGGGTTTTATGACATATCAACCTTTGTTGGGTCATTTTATGCTCAATCGGTGTATAAAGTAATACTGTTTAAGGAAAGATAATTGCTGAAAAATAGTTCATAGAACACTCAGGTTTTGTTGGTTGGAGGGAAAGGAAAAAAAACAATAACACCAATGTTTGGTGCATGTTTGGTATCTTTCGACTAAGAAGTAATTATTTAGTCACTTGTAAATGAAGAATAAATATTAATTGTTTATTTAACCAGAAGAGTTTTATTCAATTCCTTCTTTATATTCCTCTCATATCTTGCAAATACCACCACTTCACTTCAGCATATGTAGATTTTATCCGTGATGTTTCATTTTAAATTTGTGTGTAAATTGTGTGCCTATACATATTTTGTTGTAGATTTTGAGTTAAGTGAGAAATTCATATATTTCATTGGTATTTTTCAAGAATATTATCCTTTTCTATATGGAATACCATTGGTCGAATTACCACACAGTTAAAATTCGAAGTTGGTGTAAATTTGTTGTTGGTGGCCACTCTGTATCTCGAGAAGCAATGAAAGTCCGCCTGTGTGATGAGAAGGTTTATAATGCGTTAATAGTTACACAATCTCCAATCGCAAACATTCTAGTTAGACAAATAGTTCTTATATAGGTACACTGTGTGCCGCATATAGGAGACCTCCCTGCTCGGGGATTTTATCCCAGATGTTCCTTCGACAGTAATTATCAGAGATAATCGCATAAGGGCTCGTGTTATTTCGGAGTTTTCCTTCTCCTAGAATTGTGGCACAATCAAGACTTGAGATTCTAATATGGATGTATAACTTTGCCATAAGTATTCGTGAAATGATGCCCCGGCAAATAAGCAGATAAAGACTGATGTTATTTCAGAGTTTTCTTTCTTCTAGATTCGTTGCCCAACCAAGGCCTAAGGGTCTACTCTGCCATTTCATCCATAGTTCATATCAGCGTGGGGATAGGATGAATTCGTAATTTGTCCTTAAGGTATTAGTAGTGCATGTGACTCAACAACTGTGACTGAATTCGAACACTGCGTCCCACGGCCGAAATCCTTTCCAGTACCCATTACGATAATTCCACTTCATTGACGTAAATACCCTGTCAAGCATGTCAATCTACTAACGGGGCGGTTCGAATCAACTCTTTTTCAGTCACGTGTAATTTTATGTCTTCGCTTATGAGCCAATCGGCAATGCTTTTTTAAGAAAGTGCACACATTAAATGTTGGTTCGAAGCTCAGCTACTTTACTCAAGAGGGTTTGAGTTTTTATTATATATCTTCATAAAATTAGCTGTTTATATGTTTATATATTTATATGTACAGAATTAACTCCTAAACTAATCGACCAATTATTATGAATTTTGGAACAGAGTTGCTAGGCGTAAGGAGCGGTAATGTGAGTTTAATTTTGTTTTATGCAAACGGGGTAAAAGCCTTTCGTGAAAATTCAGATTTTTGTGAAATTTTAACAATAACTATTAGATATCAATGGATAAATGTTCTATAAATTACAGTTTCTGTTGGGTATTTTATGAGTTTTTTGGGGTGGGGGAATAATATAGATACGACATCTCATGTGATAACTCACCTAGATCAAATTTGCATTGAATTTAATCTACAGCCATTCGACACCAATTAAGAAAGATGCCATACATTTCAATTTTTTTCTTACGACTCCTTAAGCTTAAGCTTTAAATTATATACATTTTCTATATTCAAACTAATATAATGTATTTTTATCTTGTTTAATATAAGTATATTTTGATTTTAATAATCATAAGGGGACATAAAAGTGGTGCAAAACTGTTTTGTCTGGCGAATTGATTTTACCCGTCCTGAGTCGGGTATTCTTCTAGTTTAGGATTAATCTTTCATTTTTATTCGGAAAGTATCTTCTAAATTCAGCAAATTAACAATAGTATATCAATGGGGAAACTAGTTTAGCTCGACTGGCTTGTGTTGGGTTAGGTTTGATTTAAATTAGTTTGGTTCAAACTAGTTAAGTTTAGTTTGTTTTGGATTGGTTAATACTTGAGATATATTTCATTTGGTTCAATTGAATTTGGGGGTATCTCACAGCATATCAATTGTTTATGGGCAAATTAACGCCAAAAGAACAACATCTATTGTAAACGATTCATTAAAAACGAATTTCTATTTTATCCATATATTTACAAATATCATTAGTTTGTAATCGAATTCTGTATTGCCGATGGAGTTTGAACTTAGTTTTCTTTAAGATGTTCTTATATTCTTTGTCACAATCCGAAAACTTTCCAATACCATTTTGTATAATCTTTGAGAGTCGCCTTGTATGAAATTTGGTTTACTTTAACAAATAATAAATTGTTAAATTTGCAAACCTTTTGAAAAACGGAAATATCTCAAATTCAAATCAAGCTGAAAGTGGATAGTAATCGCAAAACACGTTTGACGAAACACGGCAAGAAATAAAAAAAATAAAAAAAAGGAAAATAAAACGTTTTGTTTTAATCTCGTCTCGCATAAAAAAGAGGAAAATAAAGAACCATGACAAGATTAAATTCTGCGCAGAATCGCCCAAAAGGTTCGTTTTCCCTACCGACTCAGTGATCAATAAGCTTCAACTCAATACGCTCCGACTCACTCGAAGGTAATAACACTGCTCTGCGGCGAATCGCACCTCGTTCTATCGGTAAAAAAAGTTTTATTTGTTGTGGACGAGTGATTTTAATACTTAATTATTCTGGTCTAAAGACGTCCTCAAAGTCTGTGTAATTTGGTTCCAGGGAAAAACAAACCACACGAATCTTTCAGACAAGGAAAGTTTTGAGATCAAAGTTCTTCGATTTAAGAATTGGATTCATTTATTTCTTTTAGACAGTAAACACACAGTCGGTGTGTAGGAAAATACTTGTAAATTGAAGCCAACTAGGTTAATTTTCCAGGGCCTCAAAAGAGATTTGGTGTTGATTCTGGTCAATAAGGTTTAAAGATAGAGATCAAAGATCTGTTTCGAAATATTAGAATGATAAATACTCTTTATTATACAAAAAATCGTTAACAATTGATATACGTAAAGAGTCGGTGTGCAAACAAAACCCACAGGCGCAGTGCAGACAGCAATACATCGATTCCTAAACTTGTTGCAAATTTTATTTCTAAATCAAAATTCATGCTTATAAAGTTTGCCATTAGATATTAAGTATAATATATAAAATGTATTGAGCTTCACAAGAAAAGGTGAGCCTTTTATAACGGTGAAGTGAAATATTTCGTTAATAATTAAAATCAATAACTTTTTTATTCACAAATCGCCTGGGTAACAAAATACGTTGTTTTATGTGGAATTAATTTAAAATCCTACCGAGGTATTTAACAGTGGGTCTATTCTTACTATCCCCACCGCCACCCCCATTCTAGCTCAGTAGGTGTGAAAGTGAAAAAGAAGAAGTAAATAAATAGAAATATAAAAAGAAGAATAAGAAACAAAGAAGAATGTGTCACCCACTTGTTATATTTTAACGTAACTTAAAGTCTTTTCATATGATCCAATCGGATAATCTTTTCCTCATCCCATGTGTGTGCCTTCAAAATAAAATTATTTCCAAATCTTCACTTTTTCTGAAGACGTTCGCCAACACGAACGAGACCGGTCAAATCTCTTGTTTTTGTTTTTCTCCTGCGCTTTAACCTGTTTTCCGTTTGTCATTTTTCACATATATAAATATGTAATATACAGTATCAAAATAAATTATATATATATATATATATATATATATATACATAAATAAAGATATAGCGATATATCTTAATGCCCTATAAATTTTGAGAAGCAATGGATATCCCTGTGTAGCTGAGCTCAGAATCTGTAGTAAAACTAGTGTTACGCAATAACTAACAGCACCTTTTATGAACCGACATTGTTTGAGTTCCGTGGCAAGAGATTATCTAAGACGACTCGAAACGAAAACCAATTCGAGGATAATCATAGAAAGACTGCTGTTTTTTTCGGAGTCTTGTTGCACAAACAAGGCTTGAGATTTAATCCATAGCCTGAGGAAGTATATACGATATCATACCGTCACCAATATTATTAGTGAGATTCACGCGGTAGCCCCGTCAGAAAATAAACCCGGCACGCAGAGCTTACATCTCCCCTGTAACCAATATACCACGCCACTGCCATAACAAAACTCCTTGTTACTAGACAAGCTAAGCGATGTTACTTACGCGACCTGATATTCCTAAGCAGCGGTCACCCATTTAAATACTATAAGGGATTAATATCGCTAACCTTCGGTGATTATTCGAGATGTAATATGTAGTATATGTAACAATAATACACAATAAACTTTAATTATCTGAATAGTTTAAAACAGTTGCATGACCACTCCATCAGACGTTTCTGCTGATATTCCTAACCAAATGAACTATTCTCATTTAAATACAGGGTGGGCAAAAATAAGGGTCCTATTTTTAAAAATTCATAACTTTTTTATTTATTGATTTAAAAAAAATTTTTTTTTTAGAATAAGTAAAGGACCCCTTCCGAAGCAAGCATGAGCCGTATTAGCCCTAAGGAACGTACCCTCATTTAGAAAACATTATTTTTGCTTAAAAAACTCAAAACAGTGTAAAAACAATACTTTAGTTTTTGTAAGTTTTAAGAAGTGTTTTTCGGCGAAAATTTGTTTTGTTTATTTCAAAAAATCTCGGAAGGGTCAGTCTACACACACATAAAGTTTGGTGAGTTTAACTTTTATTTTGTGGAAGTTATTCAAATTCAAGTTATTCAAATTTAAAGATAGGACCCTTATTTTGGCCCACCCTGTATATAACATCGTTTAGGGACATCGAACACACTTGATAAATTGATAAAGGGATACTCATGAAATTGCAGTCATGCGTTCTAATAAGCAAACATGATTATTGTTATAAAGCACTGTCTTAATATATTGAACATTATATATTGTATTGGCAAATAGGAGTATCCAATATTATTTTTAGAACGGGTGCATTTCTAGAAAATCGAGAACATTTAACATCGGCCAGCCATCAAGTATCTTCATCTTAATTCGACAACCCAGCTTTAAACAGTGACATATGAAGGCCAATCCTCATAAAATCTGCACGATATCATCAGGGATATAAGATGAAGAGCTAGCCTTAAAATGGCGGCAATACTTGAAAGCCTTCCTGCTACTCAATTTTCTAGAAATCTATCGCTTTCATCACTTCAACAACTTTCAAAAATATAAAACAGAAAGTTTCAAAACCTAAACACTTGGTAATTAAGCATATAAAATAGTGGCAGAATACAATGCTGACTGTTTTAATTGTTTATCTCACAGATGTATGTCTTCTATGGTCAGCTTAAAAAAAGAAAGCACAATCGAGGAGGTTAGAAGAGATTTAACACTATTCTGAAAGCCAACTTAAAGAAACGAAACATCAACTTGTACTGGAGGCAGATCATCGCTGATGGAACATTAACTCTCGATGCCGTCTCCTATGTGGTCTTCGAGGAGAAAAAGGAAGCAGTAATGAGAGAACGACAACGCATTCGGAGCTACCTTCTACCTTGACCAACTGGGACAACAATTGCAGAAGGATATGTAAGGCAAGAATCGGGCTCTTCAGACACCTCAGAACTCACTGAGGCGTATCACCAGAACCAGAGTATGACCGCCATATTCACCGATGCTGCTATGATGATGATGATAATGTGATGCTGATGATCTATAAAAAAAAACGACAGTACAAATTTGAGGGGATTAAAACAGATTATTAATTTGAGCAAACGCTGACACAATTACGGTATTTAATATGTGTTGGAGTGATGGTCAACGAGATACAATCAAACCCATTTTTCCAAAGTCACCTACATTTTATATTAAAATGGTCAGGCAATTGTCCGAAACGAAAAAAACATGTCTGCTGTCCTAGTAACGCCATCGATTCAAAATCGACGTTTACAAATCGCCTGACTGACCTTTCTTATCTATTATTGACCTTCAGATCTTTTGGGGTTAAAAAAAAATGTATTATCAATATTCGGCCCGTTACGTTTTCATCTCGGTCAATCTTGTTTTTCGTCATTTATTCAGAACAAGTGATTCTTTCCTTTATTCCTGCACACATTTATTGACTTTCCTTCGTAAAAGAACTAATGACAAACCAGTATAGCCAGCAACAAGTTCAAACAAGAATTTGATAATGGCTGAGGAGAGACGAGAAACTTACAGATACAAACCATGCAAGTGTGTCTATAACTGAGAAGTACACATCATCCACTCTATGATGCAGAACAATGTGTATTTATTTACATATAAATAAATATATGTACTTCCATCCTGTCACGCAAATGTTTGCGAGTAAAAAACGTGTCTTTTTCTATACTCTGGACGAAACTATTTCAAGTGATGAGAGAAAGCAAGAAAGCTGACTAAAGTTGAAAGTGATCTGCTATTCGAGTTTCGAATGCCATCGTGAAAACTTTGTCATGTTTAGCCACACTGAAGAAGCCTGACACCGATGACATTACAAATATACACACGTATATACAGACATACACACACATATATAAAAACATACACACGTATGTTTACATATATTTACACGTGCATATACACAGGCATGTATATACATATAAATATATACATACACACACATATGCACATCTACTAACATCTATACATATGTATAAATACGTATGTATAATATCTGCGTATGGAAAACTTTTATAAACAAGTAAAAATAAAAATTCCATCTAATATACATTACAGATGTATATATATATATATATATATATATATATATTATGCGCCGGTACCCCCTCGACGTAAATACACTCCACCAACCCGACAATCAAGTAAATCCCATGCATTCACTGTGGAGGTCCCCAGATGCTTCTTTCCTCGAGCTACCGGCACTTAGAACTCCCCCCTGCTCCCCGTTTCCCCGACTGTACCGACACGCAAAAATTTAAACCTAATGTGAACAAGCATCTCGATGCAAAGCTCGCAATTAAGGATGCCCCCTAAACTTTCTCCCTAATTCTCAGTGGCCCCATACAGTGGCAGCTTGCCTTGTTTGGGGTGAACTAAGTTAAAAATAAATATATGCATGAATAATATCTAATGCAATACAAGAGCTTCAACCGAGGATAAATATTCGCAGACATGCATGTATCAACTACCGTCACTGTTGCTCCGCTCCGTGTAACATTTTCTAATATTTATTTTTCGATTATTTCCTTCCTTTTTAATTCCCTCCTCTCTCTTTCTCTTTCTTTCACTCTCTCCTTTCACAACCTCTCTCCATCGCTCTGCCCCCCTCTCTCTTTCTCTTTCTTTCACTCTCTCCTTTCACAACCTCTCCCCATCGCTCTGCCCCCCCCTCTCTCTTTCTCTTTCTTTCACTCTCTCCTTTCACAACCTCTCCCCATCGCTCTGCCCCCTCTCTCTTTCTCTTTCTTTCACTCTCTCCTTTCACAACCTCTCCCCATCGCTCTGCCCCCTCTCTCTTTCTCTTTCTTTCACTCTCTCCTTTCACAACCTCTCCCCATCGCTCTGCCCCCCTCTCTCTTTCTCTTTCTTTCACTCTCTCCTTTCACAACCTCTCCCCATCGCTCTTCCCCCCTCTCCCCGAGCGTGTATTAGTATGACCTATCTCGATGCTTTCCAAGATTCAACCCCGCTCTGTTTCTATCGTGGTGCAAACAGACCCACGAACACAACGACCATCATCTCAGTTAAAAACTATTAAACAAATAAATAAATAGAAAAGAAATGTTCTACCTTAGTCAGCTATCACAGTAGTCAGTAGCACGAAACGACAGCTTCCCCGGTTCCCAGCTGTACTTATCACGGCACGCACTCGGAATTTTGTTTTTACTGGGGACCATCCGTGTCATGTTCGGATCTCCCCCCACGCTCGTATCTCTATCCTCAGTATTATTCTTTTACACACATTCCCGCGCTCAAACTCATATTCGACTTTTTCCACGTCTTTCCTTCTAAGATATTTTCGGTGCTTTTCTTTTTACTCTTCAGACACACAGAAACAGTTCTACGTAATATCTACTACCTACGTTATACCGTTTTATCATATCTCTTGTAAAGATCTGGTATAAACACATCTATATATCTATTACACTAATGATGAGTGAATCCACGTTTGTTTCCTAAGGGCTTTCCACGTTAATAACCAAAATACGAGCGGAAATGTTTTTTAGTTCTGGGATTGAGTTCTGTTAGATCAATTCACTTGCATTGTTCTTATTAGCCGTACTTTATAATTAATTCATAAATCGATCCATCTATTATTAAATGTCTGTCTATCACTCGCAGCATCTGTCACTATGTTTTGACGACCATTTCCTCGTAATAAAATCAACTATAAAACTGAAGACAGGAATAGTTAATTATTTACACCAGCAAAATGAAATACGACAACAAATAGTAATCATATTTATTCCGTAACTGTAGAAGGAAATAGTTAGTTATGAGCAATAAACTGATTTTAGATATTGTCTTTATTTTTTAAAGAACTTCACCGGGTTTTCAAACCTATTACTCCGGATTCAAACACTCTAATCAGAGCTCAATGGATGACTCGTCGGGTAAAGTCTTGTCTGGTATTATATATATATATATATATATATATATATGAGAAAGGAAGGATGAGAGGAGTCCGTCGCAATGGGAAATAAAAAAGGAAAAAACCAAGAGATATATTTTTATATATTCATCAACGTTTCGTCTTTATTATAAGACTTAATCGGGATGATAATTTGAAAAAAAATGTCATGCAAGTACATCGAAATTTTGAGTTGATATGATGGAGTGATGAAGGAAAAGTAGTAGCCATGGCTACTGTGAACGCTGGAGGGGAGTCCAGGCTGCGAGAAGTCAGTGGTAGCGAAGAATGAAATGATATGGAAAGCTTTGAGTGGGTACCATTAAGGCAGCTGTGAAATAGGGAGGGTTGAGAATATTAGTGAATTTGCTTTAGGGTGGGAGATATGAAAAGGGGGGGCTGAGATTTTGTCGTGGTAAGGTGTGGCATGGATTTTAAGAGGCTTGTAAAAGAGGAGGGAAGGGGGAAACTCAGTGTTTAGCATCTAGGTGGTATCATGGTTTTAGAAAAAGATTTGAAAAAACTGAAGATAACGTGAAAATGTGCGGGGGTGGGTAAGAGTGTGAAGGAAATAGTCAAAAAGGTGGGAGAGGTGAGAGGAGGGATTTTTGTTGTGGTCAGGTGTGCAATTTCTTTTAGGCTGACTGACACTTTTCTCACATATATATGTATTCACATACTCATGAATCACCCACTACGAATCAAAACTACTTAACCACAAATAACAGCCTTACAAATTACCAACATTTACACACCCTTGCAAATATTTAGATATTTAAACCCCTTTTGCTATCAATTTACTCACAAATTATCAACACATCCTGAACGAAACCACATTTTACTTATCACTACCCAAAATTAAAATCATTTTCTTTCTTCTCATACTCACAGCACTCCTCTACACATTATTTCAAACACACTTATACTCACACATTCCTGACATAGCCACCTGGTCAATACTCCTCCCTCCCTCCAGCCTTAAAAAAAGAAATTTCACACCTGACCCCAACAAAAATCTCCCCTCTTCAAATTTCTAGAAAGGGTTCCTCAACAAAGAGAGAGAAACTACAATAAGTATATTTCATTATGATCGAAGGGGATACAAAGTTATCGTTGGTGTTAGCGCTCGCGATTAACACCCATAAAAAGTAGCAGGAACGTTTACTTTATGTTATTTATAACTTGAGTATTTTAAAATTAAACATTAATAGAACTGGTTGTATTGTATTCATAGCTTTGAGCAGGAGTACACAGGGGCTTCTATTGATTGCAAGTAAACGCAGAGTGTGACTTAAGGAGCCAAAGACTATACATTTATCGACGTTAATTTCAATAAATGTCACTTTACTGAAACTCTCTTCCATATAAACGAAATTGATGCATATCAACCGATTTCATGTTATTAAATGTGGAATCTAGTCCAGATACAAATTTCTGGTCTTCAAGTTATAAATGTTAAAAACTTGTTATTCAAGTTGTAAATTTCTATTTGTTTTTTTTAATGAGTGTTATATGTTTCGATTTTAATTGGTTTTGATGACAATATGCTTTGTATTTACTGATTTTGATGGCATTATGTTACGATTTATTGGGTTTCATGACATTATGTCATGATTTGTTTTGTTTTATGACATTGTGTCATGGTTAATTTAGTTTAATGACATCATGTCATGATTATGTTTTATGACATCATGTCATGATTCATTTAGTTTTATGACATTATTTTTTGATTTATTGAGTTTTATGACATCATGTTTTGATTTATTTAGTTTTATGACATTATGTTATTATTTCTTTAGTTTTATGACATGCTATGAATGTCGTTGTATGCCATTATGTTAAGATTTTAATAAGTTTTGTGAAATTATATTATGATTTTTTCTTTTTATGTTATTTTATTCTAAATTGTAATTTTAGTGAAAGTTCTTATGTTCCATGTTCTTACTATCTTAAGATATTTATCGATTAGGTATTTTGTAGACGTATATTCAAGAAGTTAATACTAAGAAAATAATAAATTCATATTTAACTTATAGGCAGGGCTGTGCCATGTGCTACCACTCGAGGTCAGAGTTGACCTGGGACTAATGGCGGCAACGACAGTATGTCTCCACATTCCTCAAAGCTACAAAATGTAGGCATCCCCCCTAGATATCGACAAACATAATGATAGATAAATAATATTAAATTTAGACAACGATTTTCAATTGCTCAACATAAAATTATAGAAGGTGACAGAATATAATTGGGGATTGGGCAGAGTTTTTTTAGAGACAGATACCAAAACAATGTTATAAGAAATCTAAAAACAAATAAAATTCTTCTTTTTTTTTTTACTAAAAGGATCACCAATTATCAAGGCCAAATACCACACGAGGATAAAGATTAATGGGATGAAATTATTTGCACTCCAGAGATGATAAACCTTATGAGAAGATTGCGAAAAATTGATAGGATAAACCATGCTCGAATTACTAGTAAGAATGGTTCATAGAAGAAATCTGTTGCCACTTGATTGGAAGACGACAATGTTGTAATTTGTAGGGAAGCGGTCGCGAGGTAAAGTGTTCCACAGACGAGAAGCCTTTGCGAATAAGCTCTGTTTGTGGAAGTCCCGCCTGACTCTATGCACGCAGAGGGAGAAAGGAAAGTTTTCTTTTCGTTGTGATGGCAAAGAGATTTATTGCTGTGAATGTTTTACAAGGAAGGACCAGAGATTGGAGCTCAGTCGAGCATATTCGATGGAAATAACGATAACGAAGAGAGAGAGAGACTACTAATGTATTTTCTTTGAGAAAGGGTCTGTAAGGAAGTAATACAAATTTATCAATTTATTTGACTATTTTTTTAAATTCCAAATTATGGGAATATAGTAATGATTACATTTTTGAACAAAAAAAAAATGCTATTACCTCAAATATTTTGAACACAACTTTGTCAATTTCCGAGAAAATCGGAATCAAACAAAATGTATGTTTTAACGAAAATATCAACCAAAAGTTTCGTACAAAATTGGAATACGAACTGTTTACTGACGTCGATCTAAACATGCGCATATAACTTGCTTTTCTAGTGAATCATTTCCTTACATTCTCCGGGGTCTTGGCTCGAGATGAGGGTGACAGCAGTGGCGTAGCTAGACCTTTTGCCGCCCGGGGCGGTAGTAAAATTTGCCGCCCCCCCCCCGGCATTTGGGTGCCCGGAAAATTCGTCCATGGATAATTCGCCCATGGATAATTCGTCCATGGAAAATTTTTTGCTAGGTAGGAAAACTGGTCCATTATTATTAAGTTAACATTATTCTTAATTTTCATACCTTGCGAAAATTAGTTCTACGGTATCTAATTTTCCTAAATTCAATTAAATTAAAATTAAAATATGAAAACTGATTTTTAATATTTTTTATTCATTTGAGATTTTATCTGTTTTCCTTTTGTTTTAAGTAGATGGTGGGGGTTGCCCGGGGTGATTTTGTCCGATCCCCCAGCTAGCAATTGTAAAGTTTACAAGGAGTTATAAAAAGTATGCTACAAAAACAAACGTTTGGACAGTAATAAAATTAATGAATTCAAACTTTCGCATCTAATGTTATTTCCTCTTTGATGTCGGTGTATATACACCCAAATATCCAACTTTCTTTTCGCACCTATTCGATAAAAATTTATATGAAAGTTCCCCTTTAAGTATGAAATCTTTCTGAGGTCATTTTGTTTTTTTGGTGCTTGGCCGAAGCCTAGGCTTGGCCCTATCCTGTTAGGTCAGCCGGTCACTGAGTATATCTCCAGAAATAATTAATGGCGCGAAAAATCTGTTTGTAAATTTTCAACCGACTTGATGCCTTGCGACAGTTCTCTCACAAAAAATAAATTTATAGCCTTATTTGCCATTCATAAATACATTTGTTTAAAATATATTAAAACTATTTTTAAAAGAGTTGAAACGTTATTAACAACAACAAATTTCTGAAAACCGAGCGATTACACACACGGATTTAAAAAAGCACCGATACAAGACGTTTTTTCTCTTCGGAGGGCTCGCCCTCTTAATAATAACATTATGAAGACAAAGAAAAGAAAACTACATCGGACTATTCTCTCCTTGATACATCAATGTTATTTGGCGAAAATTCGGACTTTAACAACAACGACAAAAAAGTAAATAAAAATGATTTTATCATTTCATAACATTTTCAGGTTTTCAAATGTTCTCATTTAAATTTATTATTATATCAAATTATAGTATAAAATTTCATATTTTTTGTTAACTTTTGTTTTTTTTAATTTTTTTCTCTACTTTCTATTTTTACCCTCTCAAAATGCCGCCCCCTCAGGTGTGCCGCCCGGGGCGGCCCGCCCCCCTCGCCCCCCCCTAGCTACGCCAGTGGGTGACAGCCTTTAGTATCACATTAACATGCATGCGTAAGGGAGCATACACCTTTAAATGTATGGATCCTATTGAAACATTTTGATATTTTAAAGACAATGTAGAATAATGTCTATATATGTATACTCCTATCGGGTGGGTAAAAATAAGAATTTCTTCATTTTGAATATAATTATTGTGATCCGTACGTGCTTCCATATCCCAACAGGCAGTGCAATCTTTTGTCCTGTGCTCCTGTCAGACATGGGTCGTAACAAAAGAACTAGATCTATAAGGGTGTGGAAACAATGGGCATCAAACAAAGGCAAAAGAATAGAAAAAAATATTCTATGATTTCAGATGTTGCTAATTCGGAGGATTATCGTACACTGGTCCGACGATCCCATCGTTCCACATTCCAACCTAGATTGGACCCAGATTTTTCGACGTAAAGCTATTTCTGTTTGTACTTTCATCTAAGGCTTATTTCATTCAATTCCCCTGTTTGCCACTGGGAACTTTCAAGTCTGCCCCTTATTCGTCACGTACGGTTTTGATCCCATGTGACACTCGTTATCCATCTTGTCAAAAGAGGTTCCATCCCGAATGATGTGTTGAATTTATTAGCTTGTTTACACGGCTCCCTTTCCCCCCAACTCGGTAAAGGTTTCTTTTTTCTGCTTCACGGCAAATCGACCCCTTTTCGATTATTAAATGCGAAAACAATAATTATCGTAAACGATTAATTGTACAGGGTGGGCAAAAATAAGGGTCCTATTTTTAAAAATTCATAACTTTTTTATTTATTGATTTTTTAAATTTTTTTTTTAGAATAAGTAAAGGACCCCTTCCGAAGCAAGCATGAGCCGTATTAGCCCTAAGGAACGTACCCTCATTTAGAAAACATTATTTTTGCTTAAAAAACTCAAAACAGTGTAAAAAACAATACTTTAGTTTTTGTAAGTTTTAAGAAGTGTTTTTCGGCTAAAATTTGTTTTGTTTATTTCAAAAAATCTCGGAAGGGTCAGTCTACACACACATAAAGTTTGGTGAGTTTAACTTTTATTTTGTGGAAGTTATTCAAATTCAAGTTATTCAAATTTAAAGATAGGACCCTTATTTTGGCCCACCCTATATAAGATTAATTGAACATAAATTGCTATTCTATCGATTGTTGATTGGAAAGCTGCACTTTCCAAACATTATTACTGCTCAAATGACCACACGTGATCAGATAAGTTTTCAACTCGGCATAGCCGATTCGATTTGCAGTTATCATATACATTTTCCGTAATTTATAATTAGCTGAACACGTGACCCATCTCTTATTTAGCTATCTATGTATTTCTCTCGTTTCATATCACTCTTTGTTGATTCAACCACTCTATTATCAATGTTACTTTGAACATTTAGAGAAAGTGTGACTCTTTTTTCTCAGCGTTGCCATCTGATTTATATAGTGTCAGCCCACGTCACAAGCAAATGACCACACGTGATCAGAAAAGTTTTGAACTCGCCACAGCTGATTCCATGGGCCGCTACCATACTGATTTGGCCAATCAAGGGCCCGCACATACGACAAACATATCTAAACTTGGTAATAAAGATTCCTTGCCCCTGGTGATAATCCTACGGTTTCTCAAATCGGAATTTGAAGCTCTAGCTTATCCCTTCCTTCAGACTTATCTCGATTATATACATGAACGTCAATTGACGTTTGTTTCCCAATTACTGTTTTCCTATATGTTTTAATCACAGCTAATACATGCTAAACTATACCTTAGTTCTTGGATTGCGCTATGTTTGAAAAATTGTTTCAATTAGACTAACGTGTTATAAACTTAACAACTAACCCATATCTCACTTAGCTATCTATGTATTTCTGCCATGCTTCTCATTCCATGTTCATTTCAGCACTAATATTGTTTATCTGTTAGCATTTAGAGAAACTGACTTTTTCTCAGCGTTGCAATGTAAATTACATAGTTATGTATACACAGAAACACGTATGTAAATTAGATGGCAAATCAATAAAAGTATATTTACTTCTATATTATCGATAAAGATATATTTATTATTATTATTTATGCAAGAAGAGTTTCTTGGTAGATATAACGTACTTTATGTAATTTTTGAATAGATCATAAAATAAATTTTTGAATATATTATAAAATAAATTTTTGAATATATCATAAAATGAATATATCATAAAATCAATAGATCATAAAATCAATAGATCATTGACTCTATAGATCATCAACTCTATGGATCATTAATTTAATAGATCATTAATTCAATAGATCATAAAATAAATTAATCATAAAATAAATAAATCATCAAATAAATAAATCATTAAATAAAGAAATCATCAAATAAATAAATCATTAAATAAATAATTCATTAAAAAAAAAAAATAATCAAATAAATAAATCATAAAATAAATAAATCATTAAATAAATAAATCATTAAATAAATAAATCATTAAATTAATAAATAATCAAATAAATAAATCATAAAATAAATAAATAATAAAATGTATAAATCATTTAATAAATAGATTATTATATAAAAAATCATTAAATAAATAAATCATCAAATAAATAAATCATCAAATAAATAAATCATTAAATAAATAAATCATTAAATAAATAAATCATCAAATAAATAAATCATCAAATAAATAAATCATTAAATAAATAAATCATTAAATAAATAAATCATTAAATAAATAAATCATTAAATAAATAAATCATTAAATAAATAAATCATCAAATAAATAAATCATCAAATAAATAAATCATTAAATAAATAAATCATCAAATAAATAAATCATTAAATAAATAAATCATTAAATAAATAAATCATAAAATAAATAAATCATAAAATAAATAAATCATTAAATAAATAAATCATTAAATAAATAAATCATTAAATAAATAAATCATCAAATAAATAAATCGTATAAATAGTGGTAGTGGTGACAAATGGGTCGTGGGTGCGCCTTGTATAATTATATAATTGACTAAACCTCCAAAATTTTATACATGTCCGGCGGTTCACAAAGACTATCTACATGTTCGTATCAATGGATCCGTGTGGAGTACTAAATCATTAACTTAGAAATGTTTACATCTAATTTTAAACCGCAAGAAAAATCGTGCACAATTGTAAGAAAAACTCAATAAATTTAAGATCAATTAATATAAGTAACAATACAGTCAAGCTACAAATAATCAATAAAGAAATAAATTATCAAATCAATAGATCGTTAGCTGAATAGATCATTAAATAAATAAATCATAAAAGTAATAGATCATTAAATAAATAGATCATAAAATAAATAAATCAATAGATTATTAACTCAATAGATCGTTAAATAAATAAATCATTAAATAAATATATTTTTAACTCAGTAGATAATTAATAAATGAATCAGAAAATAAATTGATCATAAAATGAATAGATCATTAAATCAATAGATCATAAAATCAATAGATCATAAAATCAATAGATCATTAATTCGATGGATCATTAATTCAATAGATCATAAAATTAAAAAAATCATTAAATAAATAAATCATCAAATAAATAAATCATCAAATAAATAAATCATCAAATAAATAAATCATCAAATAAATAAATCATCAAATAAATAAATCATTTAATAAATAAATTATTAAATAAAAATCATTAAATAAATAAATCATTAAATAAATAAATCATCAAATAAATAAATCATCAAATAAATAAATCATCAAATAAATAAATCATCAGATAAATAAATCATCAAATAAATAAATCATCAAATAAATAAATCATCAAATAAATAAATCATTTAATAAATAAATTATTAAATAAAAAATCATTAAATAAATAAATCATCAAATAAATAAATCATCAAATAAATAAATCATCAAATAAATAAATCATTTAATAAATAAATTATTAAATAAAAAATCATTAAATAAATAAATCATCAAATAAATAAATCATCAAATAAATAAATCATCAAATAAATAAATCATTTAATAAATAAATTATTAAATAAAAAATCATTAAATAAATAAATCATCAAATAAATAAATCATCAAATAAATAAATCATTTAATAAATAAATTATTAAATAAAAAATCATCAAATAAATAAATCATCAAATAAATAAATCATCAAATAAATAAATCATTTAATAAATAAATTATTAAATAAAAAATCATTAAATAAATAAATCATTAAATAAATAAATCATCAAATAAATAAATCATTTAATAAATAAATTATTAAATAAAAAATCATTAAATAAATAAATCATTAAATAAATAAATCATCAAATAAATAAATAATTAAATAAATAAATCATTAAATAAATAAATCATCAAATAAATAAATCATCAAATAAATAAATCATTAAATAAATAAATCATTAAATAAATAAATACAAAACTAAATATACGAGTATGTTTACAGTTTGTATCATCTTTTTTGCTATCCCGAACCAATTTATAAATATTTTTTTGTCATGCTTCTGTCAGAAATAATTGACAATGCTTGACGTGTGCATATCTTTACTTCTCAGAGTAAATTAAGTCATTAAAATGCCGTTAGGAATAATGAAAACTTATTTGGGTGGTCTTAACGGTTATCAAGGTCTTTTCTCAGCCAGATCTAGAGAATCGTCATTATCAGTGGACATGCATATCCAGTAAGTCTGTAGTTCAGCTTCAGGGAATGGCGAAAGTATACACAGTGACTGGCACAAAAGCCTAACTTTGATGGATGATCGTTAATTAACCCTCTGGACAAGTTTTTATCTAGCCTGGATCTCCACAAATATGTTTCCTCCATATACAGATTCCGTGTGGGTAGTGTCAGTTTAATAACTAGTTGGTCAGCTATGAAACAAGTTGTATTAGATTGTATTGTACCAGTTGAAGACATCTGATATAACAGAGAAAAATATAATTTATATTATAAATGAGTATTGTATATGTCTGTTGGTCATGGTGAAACTCCAAAACTACTTCACAGAATCTCAGGAATTCATGTGACGTCGAGTGTCAGAGAAATAGAATTATTCTAGTTCTAATACTGAAAGCAATAAATGCCAAAAAACTATTTTCCGAATTCCATCAAATTTAGCATGAGAGGCC
This sequence comes from Sepiola atlantica, assembly GCA_963556195.1. Taxonomy (NCBI): domain Eukaryota; kingdom Metazoa; phylum Mollusca; class Cephalopoda; order Sepiida; family Sepiolidae; genus Sepiola; species Sepiola atlantica. Next base: position 112,207,515 of record OY744527.1, read on the forward strand.
AACGTTCAAACTCATCGGACTAACATTCAAAAGGAACATGAATTGGAACAAATACATAGAAAACATTGCCAAGAATGCTGCAAAGAAAGTGGGCTTCCTCTACCGTGCTGAAAAACTTCGCACACCTGACAGTATCCTATATCACTACAAAACCCAATCCGCACATGCATAGAGTATTGTTGTCACATCTGGGATGGTGCACCACCCACCAGTCTCTCCCTCTTAGATAAGGTCCAAAAAAGAGTATCTGGTCTAATAGGTCCCTGACTATCCACAAAGCTCCAGCCCCAGTCCCATTGCCGCAATGTTGAATCCTTGGGTTGTTACTTCAATAGGATATGCTCCGATGAACTTGCTGCTCTGGTGCCCCCGTCGACGTAAATACACTCGACCAACGAGACAATCAGCAAAATCCCATCCATTCACTGTAGGGGTCCCCAAATGCTGGAGGGCCTTAAACTCCAATAGCTCCTTTCCACGAGCTGGCGGCCTTTAGAACTCCCCCTGCTTCCTGTTTCCCCAATTATACCGACATGCAAAATGTTCAAACTAATGTGAACAAGAATCTCGCTGCACAGCTCCCAATTAACGATGACTGGCAAACTGTTCGCACTAATTCTCAGTAGCCCCTTACGTCTACAGTGGCAACTTGCTTTGTTTAGGGGTGAACTAAGTTCAAAAAAGAAAATTGGGATACCGAATATAATAAAGCATATATTATACAGTTCTTACTTTGATATAATAATAGGCGTTCTTTGTGTTGGATCTGGATTTCTCCACATTAAAGGTCAACTTTATGCATGACTTGGCCTCGTGGGAAGCATGTAAATCGAGACAATTATGTTGTTGCATCTAAACAGTGCGCCAACCGACTTAGAAGACTCAGAATTGTTTATAATGTTATGAATCGCCAAGCTCTATCGAGATTACAAGCAAGTGTCAACATTTAAGAGTTTACGGGCGCCGGGTTAAAGGTTGAAGGCCGATGACGCCGATGCTTGTTGAACTTCATACAATACAACGAATAACTGTTGTTCTTTCCTTTAATTCTCTTTCTCTTTCTCGTTTTTTGTAAACGCGAGAGGAAATTGATCAGTTGGTATTCCTGTTTCATACGGGGCAGCCGCGTTGCAAGCCAGATTTCAAGTTTGTATATGTTTTTTCATAATGAATAAATTCTAGTTATATATTTTTATATATAAAATGTTGTTCGCTCATTTTTTTAAAGCGTTCAATTTCCGGCACGACTTCTCAAATCAGCCCAGCTAATAAATTCTCTTGAGAGAATTAGTGAGGCCCTAAAACACGCTAAAGCAACCGACTTCTTGAAGAAGAATGTGACTATCGTGTAAACCCTAGCAGCTGGTAGTGCAGTGTCAGAACGATAATAGCCCTTTCAAAGACGTCTCCACGGCGCGAACACACAAGTAAACACCTTACGGAACGATGGGGTCACATATAGGCCCGTGCCCACGATAGTATCTCATTACTATTACTACTTCATAATACGACTACTAATACTAAACATTACACACTAAAACATCCGAATTGGTGTGGTGTCGGTGTCATTAGTGTAACATTTGAATATTACTACAACTACCCGCCTATGATAATAATAATATAAATAAGAAGACTAATAATATAGAGAATATACAACGAAGGGAATGATGAAAATAGCCGAAATCATAAGAAACATTATTGAATGCGAAAACCAACCAACATAAACAGCAAGTGCTAACCTGCGCTGGCACTTTTGCTAGGCACCCCATAGACTTGTATTGTCTTTTCCTTCGGGGCTTGATATACGCCGGTCTATGGGATTGTTCTGTGCAGTTCTAGGAGGTCCACCCTCCCAGGCTTTGCCTCCCCTCTTTGGGGAGGAGTAAGTTAATTGCTCACTGCTTGAGGCGCCCCTACCGGAGAATGCCGACGGGGCTGCCCAGGCAATTTTTGATGGTCAGAGTGCTCACCTCTCGGGCGTTGGCTTTTCAACCCCCACGTTCCGACCCGACCTTGGGTCACATCTTACTTGTGGGAGTAGGATAAAATTGGCCTTGTGCCTAACTCCTGGAGAGGAGTAAATAAATCAAGGGAAGTGAAAATTGCTAGAAATGCAATAAACTAACACACCACACACCAATTCAAAGACATACACACATGCATGTAGTGACACCAGCATTGACTGTTACCACACACAACTTTCATGAAAGATCAAGAAGGATGAAAAGACCGAGGATGGGGGGGGGCACTGACCGGACCTCTACTGGGGAGGCTTATTGCCACTCAAATTTTAGAGAAAACCAATGGGAAAATGTGTTGCGATAATGACAAGTGAGTTGTAATGGTTATCGAAATATGGTGCTGGAAATATGTGGAGACTTGTTGTCACTCGGATTCCAGGGGACACGATTTGTTATTGCAAGTGAGCAATCACTAATGATGACTTGTGTGAAAACTCTTAGTGAGTAAATAACAAGAACAACAAATATAACAGAGACCAATTCAAATACGAATGTGACGCGGATCAACCACAGGTAGTTTGAAATAAACAGCTAGAAATACAGATGGAACATACTAAGGCAACACCAAGGAAACTTAAACTTCCTAGATAGATTTATAAAGGAAATCCTAATATCTGACTCCCCAAACAACCACGCAGTGGCAATAACATCGGTTGGTACCACAAAGGATGGACTTTTAGGGTCTGAGAAGGTGATCAGACCGAAGAGCGAAAGAACCATTCAGACAACCACAAGAAGAACACAGAAAGTAGTTGAATCCCGAGAAGACTTATTGTTACTAGAATTTTAGAGGAAGCAATCGTCCGTGATCAGTGAGAATTCAACAGTAAACAGCTATTGTGAGAACATAAGTTGATTTGCAATAGTGATCAGACTCCATGAAACATTACCTGTTTTTATCAGTTAGCGACTACTGATAATGGCTTGTTGGTTGAGCTACACGGCATGTCAGCCATCGTCTGGTAAGTTTATGTCGAAACCGTACATATTTCTTGTATACGATTGTCTTGTAGATTTATTTGTTTTCTAAGTCCATATTTTGTAAACAAATAGTCTGTAGACAATTGTTTCTATCATATTAAGATACGGTGCCCTGACATGTACTTCCAGTCCAGGTCAGAGATGACCTGGGAGTAATGGTAATTAAAATGTCATTTCATACTCCAAGCAAATACCAAATTGAGGCCTTACCACTGTATTCCTATTAAGGTCATACTCACGACAGTTGTGGTTAGGTAATTGGAGGTGTCAATAATGTGGGGAAATAAGGTAGGTAGTAAAAAAAAGGTATAAAAGGCTCGGGGATATGGATTTAGGGTAATAGATTAGGTGGGATAGAGGCGAACACCTTAACCAAGACTGTCCGAGGCAGTTTAGTCTCGTGCCCGAAACAAATTTTAGTTAACCCATAGATGAGGCTGTGACAGGTACTACTACACCGGGTTAATGTATAACTGGAAATAATGGTAACTAAGGGTACGTCTCTAAAGCTCCCAATTTGGGACTTAACCAGCGAACGCATTTTTAGGGCATACACATGGACCAGCTAATTACTAGTGTCTTACCTCGTAGGGAGTAAGAAATAATAAACATGAGCTAGAACATTTTTGGTTCGAATATAAAATGCTTTTGAGAGACCGGAAGTCATAAAATTCCTTAGGATGAATCATGAATCAAGTCCGTAAGGACTAGAATAAAAGCTGCCAAATAAATGAATGATAGAAATTACAGAAACACGGCAACATAAACATAAAGGAGCTAGAATAGATGTTAGTTAGGATTCAGATATGATTTTTCGAATTTTTATGGATGACGATTGATCATTTTTATTATTTGTATCACACGGACTATTGTTCTCATCTTGTATGTTATTCTCACAATGTGGCGGCCGATGTAACCGCCGACCGTTGTCGAACTCAGGAATCTGTACGAAATTTCGAGCCAAAACTTTTTATTTAATCCGTGAGGGGAGCTTGCTATGATTTCGGGTAGAAGTCTTAAGTAATTCGTAATTGTATTCTTAATATCGCCCGTTCTGAGGATTGAACATCAAACGTCCAGAACACTGTCACATATGGAAATCGCTCCAGACACGGCATGAAGCCATTTGATGTAAGGAGCTAACCAGAACGAAATATGGTTATCGCAAAGACAGATGCCTATTGGCCTTATTCTTGAAAAGACCAAGGCTATAGGTAGAAGGAAAACAGTCAGCAGGAAGAGAGTTCTACAAGCCTGCAGTTTTTGGAGAGAAGCTACTGAAATAGAAAACTGTATTATGAGGTATCTAAACAGATACTGATTATATCACTTTTATCCGTTGCGCCACGGGTCATTACGTACAGATTCTAGAGTTCGACATAAGCATTCCAGAGTTCGTCAAAACGCAACTGAAGAAATTCGGAGGTTACATCGGCCGAAACGTTGTGAGAATAACAACCAATATGAGAACAATAGTCCGAATAATACAAACTCAGATCTGAGGTTATTCATTGTGAATATGTTAGTGAGAACCAATTCAAAGGTTCGATCAAGACTTCATTTGAATAAACATACACAGATCCACTTATTTCTGTGAAATACAGGTTTCCACGCCTAATTTAACAGCAAGATTCACCAACTCTATTTTTTCTCCTCATAAAATGATTTCGTATGGGCTTTTATTTTAATCTATTTTTTGGTTTCACTATTTGCACTTTTTCTAGCCTGTTCCATTAATTGTTTTCCGACAGCCTGGAATAAAATACTTTATACGACTTTCTCTTCGATTTCCTTACTGCGCCCGCGTCGTTTAAAGTGAAGCTTTTGTCTGACAGATTTGGATTGTTAAACAATGGAAGTGAATGACAAACTCTCAATAAAAAGAGAGAAAAAAAAGTACAGAAGAACAAACAAAAGAATTATCGGTAGAAAGAAAAATACTACAACACAGTCGTTATATGTATGTATATTTAGTAAGAAAAGAGAGGATAAGTAGTAACAACTGTATTAATTAGAACATGAAGTTAAATGCAAAATCGAAGAACTTGCTGAAGCAATGGTAAAACTTGTATTGCGATTGATCGCGGTCGATATTGTTGTGAACACACCGGCACAGTAACAAAGGGAGATAATTGGTGCAGTGTTCGTAAGAAAAATAAACTTAATCAGCTCTTTTTGTTAAGCAACTCGTGACAGAATTATTTACGTTGTTGTCATATTTGAGCAAGTGAATACTATTATTGCATGTGTTCTTCAGAATTGTATGATCTATTCCCTGCTCCTGTTTACATCAATTCGCTGTTTAGATACCTCATAATACAGTTTTCTATTTCAGTAGCTTCTTTCCAAAAACTGCAGGCTTGTAGAACTCTCTTCCTGCTGACTGTTTTCCTTCTACCTATAGCCTTGGTCTTTTCAAGAATAAGGCCAATAGGCATCTGTCTTTGCGATAACCATATTTCGTTCTTGTTAGCTCCTTACATCAAATGGCTTCATGCCGTGTCTGGAGTGATTTCCATAGAAAACCCACTTACGATGAGAATTTTTTTTACCGTGGCCAAATTCTTTTGACTTGTAGCGTGTGTATATATATATATATATATATATATATATGGTGGTTGTTGTTGTTGTCGTTAATAATATTATTAACAACAACAATAATAATAATAATAATAATAATAATAATAATAATAATAATAATAATAATAATCTGTTTACCGACAATGTGGAAAATCCTAACGGCACAACTTAGAGAGCAAATTTACCATTCTCTGAACAGTCGTGGACTACTGCCCGAGAAACAACAAGGATGCCAGAAAATGAAAAGGAGCTGTTATACATAGATCAAAAGATCCTGAAAGAAGTTAAAAGCAAGAAAAAAACATATCTATGGCATGGATTGACCACAAGAAAGCGTACGACAGAATACCTCACGCATTGATAATTGAATGTTTAAAAATGTACAAGATACCCAACAGGATTAATAATTTCATCAAGAAAGCAATGGAAACATGGAAGTTAGAACAGACAGCTGGATGACAATACTTGACGGAGATAAAAATACAGAGAGGCATTTTCCAAGGAGATTCCCTATCACCACTACTGTTTATCATAGCCATGATGCCACTCAACTACATTCTCAGGAAATGTGATGCCGGATACAAGTTCACAGGCAGAGAACAACGAATAAACCATCTCATGTACATGGACGACCTGAAGCTATTTGCAAAAAGCAAAAAGGAGCTGGAAAAGCTGATACATACGACCAAAATCTTCAGTCAGGACATTCAAATGGAATTCGTAATGGAAAAGTGTGCATTGCTAGAGATTAAAAAAGGAAAGCTGGAGACGACTGAGGGGATGGAACTGCCAAACCAAGAGCAGATGAGGGCGCTGGATGAACAAGAGAGCTATAAATATTTGGGAGTTTTGGAAGCAGACATAATCAAATCAACAGAAATGAATAAGAAGATTGGAAACGAATACCTGAGAAGAACAAGAAAGATCTTAGAAACAAAATTATATAGCAGAAACCTAATCAAAGGAATAAATACCTGGGCAGTATCACCAATAAGATACTCTGTACCATTCATAAACTGGACTAAAGAAGAACTCAGGCACCTTGATCAGAGGACTAGAAAATTAATGACTATGCTCAATGCACTACATCCAAAAGACGATACAGACAGACTCTACGTGAAGAGAAACCAAGGGGGAAGAGGACTGATAAGTATAGAAGACTGTGTAGACGACACTAAACAAAAGCTGGAGAAATACATAAAGCAGAACACAGAAAGGCTGATCACCGCAGCAAGAGATACCGTCCCAACGAACAACGCAGGATGCATCGAAACTGGACACAGACAGACAAGAAAAGAAAAATGGAAAGAAAAACAACTACATGGACGCTTCATAAGACTTACAAGAGAAGAAACCAACGCAAATAGCTGGACATGGCTAAGAAAAGGAAACTTGAACAGAGAAACGGAATCTTTACTGATGGCTGCACAGAAAAATGCGATTAGGACAAACTACATTAAAGCTAAAATAGATAAAACACAGGAAAACAATAAATGCAGACTGTGTAGACAAAGAGACGAAACAATAAATCATGTAATAAGTGAATGTAGCAAACTTGTTCAAAAAGAATACAAAAACAGACATGATTGTGTTGGGAAAGTAATACACAGGGAACTGTGCAAACAATTGAATTTCGAATATGCAGACAAATGGTACAAACATAAACCAGAAACAGTACTGGAAAACGAAAAACACAAAATCCTCTGGGATATGGATATACAAACAGATAATCTCATACAAGCAAGGAGACCTGACGTTATTATAATAGACAAAAAGGAAAAATCTTGTAAAATCGTAGACTTCGCCGTTCCAGCAGACAACAGAGTGAAAATCAAAGACACGGAAAAACGAAGTAAATACACAGAACTAGCCAGATAACTGAAAGGAATATGGAGCATGAAGAAAGTTAGTATAATACCAATAATCGTAGGAGCACTAGGAACAATCCTCCAAAACCTGGAGAAAAGACTGGGAGAAATTGGAATCAAAGGGACTATCGAAACCATACAAAGGACGACAATGATCAAAACAGCTGCAATCTTAAGGAAAATCCTCGAATGCGGAAACTAACACGCATAAGCTACAAAGGCTAACCAGTCACAAGGAATTTACAATGGAGCAAACAAAACCATACGAAGAACACCACAACAAGAGCCAAGGAACAGAATCTGCAAGAAACAGCACTTCATAATTCCCCCCCCCCCCAATAAATTACACCGGCATCAGCTATCACTACACAAAAATGAACCAAAGAAATAGAAATTACAAGAAACATTATAAGCTCTTTTCCTCTCTCCCCACCCCACCCAATTTTTTTTTAAATTAAAAAAGAATTAAAAATTATTAATTTTCTTAAATAAGGAAAGAGAAAAGGAAACAATTAAAGAATTGAAAGGAAAAAAAGAAAAAAATTTAAAAAAATTAAACTTTTTTTTCTTTTTTAAAAATTAATTAAAAAAAATATTATATTATTTATTTATTTTTATATATATATATATATTTTAACTGGTGCTGACACCAGACAAAATATTTGTAGAGGGTCGAGGAGGATGAGAAGACCGAGGAGAGACAGCACAAACCAGACCTCCACTGGAAAAGTGCAGAGAATGCTGGGACCTTGGGGAGGCTTATTGCCACCCACATCCCAGAGAAGACTAATTGTCCTTATCAGCGAGAAATCAATGGTAAGTGGCTGTTGCGATACCACATCGTTATCGAAAAGAGGTGAAGAATACTGGAAATCTGAAGAGACTTGTCACTCAGACTCCAGGAAATACCACTGGTTATTATCGATGAGCAATCACTGACGATGATCTGTGTGAGTACTCCTAGTGATTACAGATAATAATAATAATAATAATAATAATAATAATAATAATAATAATAAAAAAAGAAAGAGAAATATAATTTGCCGTATAACCAGATTCTAAGAAATGTTTAAAGCTTATTGAAAGCATTTTCTCGTAAGTAATATTTTATATGAAATATCCAATAAAAAATTACTCAAGACTGTAAAAGCTCACGCAAAATCATCACGATCATCCATAATAAAGTATTAAATGACAATGGTAAAGAGAAAAATTAAAATACCATTCGAAGAAAAGGTGACAAATAATAATAATGATAATGATAATGATAATCATCATACTCATCATAATAATCATCATCATCATAATAATAATAATAATCATAATAATAATAATAATCATAATAATAATCATAATAATAATAATAATCATAATCATAATCATAATCATAATCATAATAATAATAATAATAATAATATCATCATCATCACAAAAATACTGATAACTCTGATGGTAATCGTAATTACCCTAATAGAAAAAAAGAGAGATATTATACTTGAAAATAGGAATAAATTTCCCTTTAAAAATAACTGCTTAACTAAAGGCGTAATTTACATAACAATATATACGGATGAAAACCCTAATAGCAAACATATTATATCGGGTAAACTGCACTACTATTTTAAAAAGATATAATCACAAAAAGGGTATAATCACAAAAAAGCATTCAATAACAAAAACACAGATATAGTATCTCATTACTGAGATCTTAAAGAAAGCGAGCGATTACCTATAGTCGAATGAGTAATATTAAGATGGGTCAGTGCATTCAGATATTTAGACAGTCTGTGTAAATCATGTTTGCGCGAGAAATTAGAAGATGTAAATTACAAATATGTCAAAAATGACAAAGTTGAATAAATTAAATAAAAATTAACTGTAGATACAGAATAAACTGTAATTTAGAATAATTCATTAAAAAAACGTTAACTAAATTATAAATAAAAATAAAATAAATAACTAAAGACTGTAGTTCTAAAATTCTAATTCCAAAGAAAGTTAAGATGGCGATAGTTAACAATAAAAAAAGTTATAGATAAATGTTCGTTTATATTCCCTGTAAGAGTATGGGCAGGTTTTGTTCAGAAACCGCAAATGGCAGAAATATTCCCATACTAACAGCAATATTATGGATGCGTTGTTAGAAATCGTGCGCTAAATGTTATATTTTTTTGTATTAACTGAAAGTTTGAAAAAAAAAACAAAAGACTGAATTTGAAGGACACAAACTGCATCGATTAAAACAGTAGCATCCTTCGTTTTTAACATATTTCTTTTTGTTATATAGAAATGATAAGATAAAAATCGAATTCGATTTTTGTCGTTTTGTTCTTCGATACGCTGTATTCACTTTTCACAGACCTGCTGTCTGCAGTCGGATTGTAAACCTGGTTCTCTTAGTGGCTTAGTGGTCTAATCTTTTCCGGAGAAAACACTAAACATCCGGCTTTGTTATAAGAGGAAATGATGTTCATTTATTTTTATTTAAAAGCAAAAATAAATCTCATATAACTGTGTGATTTAAGTAGTCAACTGTCTTGCCCGAGAAAATATTAAAAGTAACATGTTCCTAGGAATAAGTTGTTTCAAAGATAAAATGCATTCGTTTTAGAAATAAGAGTTTTATTCTAATCCCATCTTTCAAATATTTTATACTAGTGTACACCCTCCGCCAACAAAGGACGGAAAAATATGCTTCGCCAGTTAACACTCACTATTTATGGAGGTATATTAAATATTAATATAAAATAATAAAATTACGTCAATAATTTAATTTTACATATTTTCTCCGCCCCTTAACTATATGTTAATGTGTAGGGTAAACTAGTCTCTTAAGTCTTGGTAGGGAAACTCGTCTTCGAGAATAAAAAAAAAACTTACACAACACCTGTTCTTCATCGCGTACCCCACTGTTGCTTCGAACCGTCTTGTATATTTTCTTTCCACTGAACATGAGCAATGCCGTGTTAGGTTGCTGATTTATGAACCCTTGCTTCAGTATATGCTACTCGACGCACAGGCAACGCTGTTTTATCTGATTTTATGTATACACGGTATGAAAAATGACTGGAAAATATGGGAAATAGATTTTTTTCTGGTTCCTATGACGTTTTAAGATATGAACAAAAACAGACAAATATGTTATTAAATCAGAGAACATTAGCAATAAATAAAAATTACTAAGAGGAATTTATTTGCCGTGGTAACTGTGGAATTGGTCAGCGAAAGTAATGCAAAGAGTTGACAAAAATGTGAATGCGTAATTATTACGATTTAACTAGAGTGGGGGGGATAAGAATTTTCTTTCTGTTTTTATTTCTTTTGCTTTAAGTAATTTTAACTTGTAGTTTTGTAATGTTGTCTTCGATTTAATAACATACTTTTTTTTCTGTGCGTTTACATACATGAATTTAAAGTATCCCGAAACTTCAGATGAACTGAATAAGTGAAATTTTCCAGTCATTATATATATATATATATATATATATATATATATATATAAACACAAAGTTTTTCGGCGTATCACAACTCTTCAGGATCGAAATTTGACCGTCTACACAACAGTCGGCGTTTCTAACCAGATGACCACCATCTGGCTACAGCTGAGAGTAAGCAAAATCACAATGATAAACATTGTCAAATGATAAAATCCCCATTTGTTTACACAAAGCGCATTGCATTATACGCTAGTGGCAGTTTGCTATTTCACTTACTAGGAAGCTCAATCTAAGAAGGGCAGCATATTTAGCCATCCACCGGTAGACTATTCCTCTGTACTACAGCCCTTCAGTGCGGTTAGACAAGCAACTGCCTCAAACTGGGATAGATAGAGAGATAGAAGGTACGAAGGTTTTTTTTTTAAGAATAATTAACTAGATTGCTTGATTAGCGGAATAAGAGTCCAACATATGTAAACAGGTGCATGAAAGATGAAAAGCGCACCCGTGAAGTCATAGATTTATCTCGAGAATTTGAAGAAATGACGGGACGTTAATCCTCGTCTTTCAAATTTCTGTCTTTAACGCTGAGAATTAGTATCCTGTTCTTTTTCCGATTTCTCTGAATTCGGTAACGGGATGAAGCTATGAAAGTTTCTAACCCTTTTACAGTGCGTGTTATATCAATACATATATATATATATATATATATATATATATATATATATATATATATATATATATATATATATATATATTGAATTTCAAATAGAAAATAATATTGAAAATAATATTCCATCATTGTATAATTTTTTTTTCCAACAAAACAGAAATAAACACACTTTTTTTTGTTTTTTAATATAATGTCCTAGTTATGGGTGTATCCGCGGTGATGTTGTTGGCGGTTATGAATTCAAATTATGGTTGTAGAACGAAGAAAGAGTTTGGCATACTCGAAGTTTTAGAAAATGGGTAGTTCATTCAAAAGAATTGGTGGGTCAGTATTATAAAATTTAAAATAGAAGCCTTTATCAATGCAAGATTAATTAATTTTTTTTACTTTAATCTTATTAATTTTTTAATAATATTACATCATCAGAGTTGACTAGTATTGCGTCATTTTCTTAAAAAAAATAAATAAACAATATTTTTTTGTTTTTGATATAATGTCTTTGTTATGGATGTATTCGCGGTGATGTCGTTGGCGGTTCCACATACATATAAACACATATTTATGTATGAGAGCGAAGCACGTCTGCATTATCGTACGATATATTCTGAAAAGAGTATTGTATAATATATACAAGATCCCATTCAAATAGTTTTCAGTATCGTATATAGATATCGTATATAGATAGATATAAACATTTCCATCAGCGTATTATATATCGAAGTGTGTATATATATATATATATATATTATATACACCATTGACATGTAATATTACAGTGTCATGACATTAGGCTACAAGTAAGTACTTCTTATAATATTTTTGTCAATAATAGAAGAAAAGATTCCTCAAATGTGTATTCTAGAACTTGATAAGATATGTGGAGCCATTTGCGGAGAAAGGGCAGATTCTTTTTATATATACGATTAAATAGAGTGAATGATTTTGAATAAGCACACAACAAGAGGTTACCGCTTTTGTGGTAATGTATTTTGAAGTAAGGCTTCATAAATGCTTACATATATATATATATATATATATATATATATATATATATATATAACTTCGCACGCATGCGCAATGGCATAGACATTTGTGTCCTTCTGTAGACCAACATAGTTCTGATTCGTTTATGATATTATCTTCGTCTTTTTCAATCTTTCTCGGTGTTTTCACCCTCTTTTCATTTTGCAATATCCTTTAAAGAATAATCATATTTCTCTTTCGTTATAGTCGCATGGATCAGTGAACCATGACGCCAACATGGTTGCATATAATACGGCTGTTGCATTAGTTACGCCTTTCATTTAATCCGTTCTTGATTGATCAAATGTCTCCTTATTTAATCCTATTGGGAGTCTTGCCTCACTGGCATCGCAAAGCAGGGGTCTCACTTGCGAGACTCGCAAACCTCTAATCGCCATCCAGTCTAATTGTTAATGCGGCGCTAGCAAACGGTGATACGAGCGCGAGCGTTTTAGATCAAGTAAACACAGAAAATAATTTAAATAGAGGGAAAAGGGAATGCAATTTAAGCAAGACAGATAATCCAAACATAGCTTCACTAATATTTTAGTTCCGGTTTGATCTCAAATTAAGAGAAATAAGCACGATTCACTGGCATTACTTGCCTTAAATTATTCAAGACCGAAAGTAATAGGCAATTTAATTGAATTATTTGTATATTAGCATTGGTTAAGATAGTATGCTACTTTTTATTTAAAGATTGTCCTTTTATGAGGTTACCGGCTTTAAATATTAACACCAGAACAGATTATGTTCATAAATTATTCGAAAGCAGAAGTAGTAAACGAGTTTAATATTATTGATAGTTATGCATATTTTGGCATATAACCAATTTAAATAAAATGAAAAAGGAAATATTGATGATCTATAAGATATAAGTAGATTACATCGTAATTCGTCGTCACTAGTTTGTATTTTGTGACAAACCTCAATTCTCTATTTCTGGACATGATATGATTTGGATTTATCGTTCGTTTCCTGTTCATCATTACTGATTACCACATAACGTTGCAAATACAGGGTGAGCCAAAAGTAGAGGGACAGTAAAAAACATTAATAATAATCATTAACTAGCGGGACCCTGTGGAAATTCCACAGTGTTTTCTACATCAATCTGTATAATTTACTGTTAATAATATTATCCGGTGGCTAGAAATATGCACATATTTTACTCACAAAAATTGTGCGTGACGGAATGGAAGTATATATATTTATTTATATTACTCGGTTGCCGGGGCAAAAGCTGTCTCTTCACTAAATCTTCTTAAATAGGAGTGTCAGATCGTGACACACAAAATAAATAACACACACTCTATCGTATTAATATATAAATAATAATAATAATAATAATAATAATAATAATAATAATAATAATAATAATAATAATAATAATAATAAGAAGAAGAAGAAGAAGAAGAAGAAGAAGAAATTTTAAATATTAAAAAATAAAATAAATAAATAAATAAATACATACCGTAAGCCTGAAACCGGCCCATTTGGTAAGCGTTTCCGCTAATGAAACGGGATACCAGAGTTCTATCCTCGGTTGAGTCATAGCAAAGACTAAAACAAACATTGCTAAAACTCTCAGTATTATACGGTCAGGATCAAGGACAATGAAGCAGTCCTGGGGAAAGAGTGGCGCCCTCCCCTACATCTCGGGTTAGCCGCTAATGTAAAGAGATCCTCTACTGTAATCGGACAATTTAGCCTTTTATAAAGTCTGAAATTAGCGACCACCTCACCTAAAATAAGCGAACGCAATTTTTGTTTGACGAATTTGACAATATAACTAAATAAATATTTGAAATAAAAAAAATTAATTTATCAGATGTTAACTATACAATATCATTGCCCTTGTCTTATTTGGTGTTTTCTACATCAATCTGTATAATTTACTGTTAATAATATTATCCGGTGGCTAGAAATATGCACATATCTTACTCACCAAAATTTTGCGTGACGGGATGGAAGTATATATATTTATTATATTACTCGGTTGTCGGGGTAAAAGCTGTCTCTTCAGCAATCACTATCGGTCGCGACTCCCCTCCCCCGTTGTCAGGGGCAAAAGTAAATACTAAATCTTATTAAATGGGAGTGTCAGATCGTGACACACAAAATAAGAAACTTAACTTCTCAGATGTTAACTATACACTATCATTGTCATTGTCTTATTTTTTACGTCTCTATTTGGTAGTTTGTTACATTGGGACCTGGGCTAACTTTGGCCCTGACCCTAACTTTAACCCTAACCCCCAATGACCCTGAACTTTATAGCTAACCCTAACCCCTCACTGACCCTAACCCTAACGACGGGGTCAAAGTTAGCGCGGGTCCTAATGTAACAAAGTACCTTCTATTTGTTAGTAAGTTTACTTTTTGCGATTTATTTATTTGTTTTTATTGCGTTTTCACTCTTTCTCTATTCCCCCGCCTCCCCCCTCCCTCTCTTACGAACACACACTCTCTCTTTCTTTCGACCACGCTCTCGGTGTTTCACTGAGAAAAAAAAAAACAAAAAAAAAAACATTGCTTATTGTCCGTTCAAAACATTTAAAAAATAAATACTGATCCCTTACCATCCAAAAATAATAAATAAATGTTTTAACACTTTAAGAAGTGGTGCAAATAAAAAATAAATACTTAGTTCAAACTATCATTAAAAAAAAAAACATTGCTTAACGTCCGTTCAAAAAACAAAAAAAATAAATAAATAATAGACATGCCCTAAAAACGCCAAAATAAAAAACAAAGAATAGTTTTAAGTTTTAAGCAACACAAAAAAGTACTTTTTGACCAGGTGATTAAAAAAAATGTATTATTTCTTCCCCATCCCCTCGAAATGTAGAAAAAAAATCGTAGCGGTTGGTTGGGATCGAACTATAAACCAGTCGGGCCAAAGACAAAATTACTACGTCGCTTACCGTTGCGCTAAAGGGAAATCATTAAAGGATGATGCAAAAATTAGACTAATTAAATGTTGTTATTAATCTAGGTGCGGCACGCATGCGCAGAGTGTTTGCCGGAAGCGTGACACACGTACGTACACCTTAGCGTATTAATATATAGATAATTGCATTAATATAACTGATACATAAACCTATTCCAAATGCTGTCCACCTACTTTTGGCTCACCCTGTATGTTTATTTGTTACAGTGACCTCCCTTTTTGTATATCTCCACGAGATAAAAAATATAAACCAAGCTGAGGAAATGCAGGCAAATATTAGAAAAAATTTAGAATGCTGTGAATTTTAAAAAAGGGTCCTACGTTCTCCACACAAAATGAATAGTACTAAATTTCAAGAATATTTTAGAATGTGCATTTATCATATACATTAGTCATTCTAAAAAAATATAGGGATACCTTTTTACATTTTACCTTTTAAATTAATACAAAAAGTAGTTATAACAGTTGACAGCCGAGTAAAGATCACAAAGGCTATCAGTGATGAACGCCATCTCCTTTATGGGCATGAATCTAGGGTCCAACGACTGAAATCAAGTTGAAGATTCCTCAGCCATGTCGAACCCCTAACAACATCTCAGGATGAGACCAGACTACAGCTGTAGATCAGACGGCTAGAAGATGCCCCCCCCCTCATAACGACATGGGAATTTCTGTTACTGATGAACTCCCTCACGGTTCAGAGGCACCCTGGCTCCAGTGGAAAACACTAAACCGCCTGAGAATGGGAATGGGTCGATCAAAAGTTGCTATGAATAAATGAGGCTACAAAACTGACCCAACCATCTGTGAATGTGGAGAGGAGGACCATACGATGCAACATTGCCTTGTCTGCCTTCTACTGCCCAACCGGTGTAGCTTGAAATAGCTTGCAGAGTACAACATTATTGCAAAAAAATGTGGGAACCTGTCATATGACCACATGCTTCAAAGACACGCAAAGAAGAACAGTGCTGAATGTGCCAGCTTCAACGCTTTGTAGATTATCATAACTTTGAGGCATAGTTCGGGATTTAGCCGTGACCTTCGTAAAGAGAAGGCCTTTCCATTGAATCTCGTTCTTCTGCTGACGTCACTGTGGTTGGTGCTAGTCATCATCTAACGAGACGTCGAAATACCTTAAATGAACTGCTATTTTTCAGGGATTAATATAGGTTCTCAAATGATTGTTCTTGTTGACTCTCGTGATTAGAATCGCAGTATTGAAAAAGTAGGAAGAATGCTTGCCTGGAGCACTTTAATTTCTCTGTTAAATAATGTTCGTGGTAAGAAAAATGATAATATTATTAAGAAAAAAATAAGCCGTAGAAAGAAAATTTCAAACATTCAACTAAATTATACAACATATTTTTTTATAAGTTTGAGTTTTTGAATTTATTTCTGCACAAGTAACTTTATTGTTTATTTGTATTGAGATTATTTGTTTGAATTTCATTTGTTTGTTTTTTTTAATTTTTAGCTTGTTTTCATTTTAAAGTACCTTATTTATCGTTTTTTTGTTTCATTTTAAACTAACTTATTCATCATTCGTTTTCGTTTCAACCGGTTGTATTGAAAAAGTTTAGCTTTGAAAATAGTTGCCAAATTTTATCGACTTGTCTGATTTACCAAGCGGTGGCATAAAGTTAATCCACCGTTTTAATTTGTTTTATTTTTGCGGATTTCTTTTTTTTTCAATTCAATTTTCATTTGTCATATATTAATTAATAAAAAATCAAATCAAAATCTTAATTACAAATGCTTCCACCCGGACTTAGAGTTAATGAAAGGGTTAAGGTAGGGTATGTTTTATTTAAGAAACAAATAATAAAATCAAACCATGTTTATAAAAAAATGAAATTGAAATATATTTCAAATTAAAAATTATAATAATGACGTATCCATTTTATTCCACAAAAAATTAGAAAACAAATTTATATTTTAAAAATTTAAAAAAATCAGACAGCAAATTAATACAGTTGATTAATTTACCCTGTCAACGCTGGGTAAATAAGGAAAAAAACTAGTCGATAAATTTGGCAGCCATTTTTGGAGCTAACCGCTTCAATATAAACTTTTAAACAAACTTATCGCTTGTTTTCATTTTTTGTAATTATTCGATCGTTAGTTTTCATTTTAAAATAAGTTATCGTTTGTTTTGAATTTGTTTCTTTAATTATTGTTTGTTTGTTCCATAAATTCATAATGGTAGTATTGTAGTTTATGCTGCTTAAAAAGTTAAAAACACATTGTAACATACAATATTTTCTAAACAACAAATAGGTTACAAAACGTATAAAAAATATAATCTGCATAGCTTGATTGTCATGTTTTTATTTTAATAAATATGTAAATAAAATTGTTGTCAGATTGTGGGCAATTAAAATAATAAACGAATTTTAGTCTTTAAAATCCATGAACAATCGTGATGTTTATTTACTTTAACACAAAAACAACTTAAATATCTTTTTCGAAGGAATTCTTGTTCTTTTTTTTTAATCAATATTGAATAAAGTTCAGTATAAGTATTAATAGGATCGTGTTCCTTTCTTTTTCATTTTTTGTAACAATTTTTAAAAGTTTTTAAAACTTTTCAAAAAGTTAACAATCGTTATCGACAACCTGACATTCGGCATGTCTCAACTGCACCAAAGTGTGTCCAGTTTCGATCGAACAGACCTTCTTAACGAAGGTTGTGGTTTAGCGCTTAACTGGAGTCAAGAAAATAGTTAATTACATTGTTACAGTAATATGACAAAAATATATTTGCAACGTTAAAAGAACGTTCTTGATAGGTGGGTAAAGTATTAATTTACGTGTAAAAATGTATAAACGTAATAAGCATTGTTGCATTGCTGCTTATCATCAAGTATATACACCAGTATACCCTCTTTCTTTTCGTTGTACGCCAAGTTGACAATGCACGCGGCCTGGTCTGCCCGTGGTGGTCGTTGCTGTCACTATCATCATCGTTGTAAACCCGGCTCATGGTTTGTACTGGAGCTGGAGAGGGCGAGGGAGAGAGAGAGAGAGGAAGAGAGGGAGAGGGAGAGAGGGAGAGGGAGAGAGAGAGAGAGAATTAAGGACTTTAGTTGGAGAGATCCCTTTCCTTTTTTCTCATCCGTGTCCACTATCCCCACCCATCCCGGGATGGCGAGGACTTCACGTCTGAACTATATTTTGAACAGCAGCCGAGAGGCAGAATCAGCCTCGAACGAGTGTGGTCATTTCCGACTTCCGCGTTCACCTTTCCCACTTTTCAGGACTTCCTCCCACCTTTGGCACCTCCACTATCTAACAATACCACAGAAAATGCTAAAGATGGAAATACTTCCTGTGTGATTCCAAAGTAAAAAAATAAGTTGAAGCAAAAACCAAGTATTTAATTGTGGAATTTTAATTTTGAAAGACCCCACAGTTGGGAAAACTCTATTTTCCCTTGTTTAATATAAAACAACGGAAATGAATGGTTACGCATGCGTACATTTATGTGAATTTCAGGAAAACATGTCTATTTTAATACCATCAAGAAGCAGTTATGCAGGTGTTAAGCGTTGAAAGTCTATTTTAATAATGCATTTTTTATGATCTGACACTTTTCCTTCTACTTTTATGACTATTTCTCTTTACAAACTATATCTCTATATCTCTATATGCATATATGCATAAGTATTTAAACTCATACGCCTATGATTGTTCAAGTGCACATATATGCACACACGTTGAGTTATAGCCATATTAGAGAATGGTAATATTCTTATGTGCATATATGAACATCCTTTTTAATAGCGCTGACAGACGCAATACGCTCGGACATATTTTGACATGATTTTTTCCCGTCAATACAATTGACGAATGTCAACCTTAAACAGGTAACGTAACTCTTAACTCTATTTTCATTCCACGTGTTGTTGAAGTTAAATAGAATAAATTACCTAAAACACTTTTAAGCAAGATGCTTGTGGCACCTAAACACCCAGAAATTAGAGCCCGTTCTATTTTGTACTTTCTCTACAAAACTTTCATACCTTAAAATAAAAATAGAGAAGACCAAAAAGGTATATGTAAATAAATAGATAACTTGTGTGGCTTGGTAAGTCTCTTTCAGTGGAACATATTATGCGTCTTCACAATCATCATTTGGCTAACGAAGTGAGTGGGTCGTGTACTATATGATGCATGTTCGAATTCATTAAAAAATTAATGCTTAACAGTTCTCCGAGAATTTGTACCAATCAGCTTACGACTAGTTAGGCATCACGGATAATTCAATGAACATCTTAACCTAGTACCATTAGTCGCATAGCCATATTATTGGCGAATAATGTCGTACGCTCAACAAATATGACAGGTGGTTTGTAACGCAAGAATATAAAAAAACAAGACGATAAATGGCAGACGAACCCAGTTGGAAGTTTCAAAGCCTATCGAACAGATACAGTGTTAATGTTTTTTTATACTAAAGAGTCATGATTTACCAAGGCCAAGAGTCACCTTCTTGGCCTTTTGGCTAAGATCAAAGTGTAGTATCTGTTCCGATGGATACTGCACGCCTGTCCTGTGCAGTTCTAGGAGGTCCACCCTCCCAGGCTTTGCCTCCCCTCTTTGGGGAGGAGTAAGTTTATTGCTTACTGCCTGAGGCGCCCCTACCGGGGAATGCCGACGGGGCTGCCCATGCAATTTTTAAATGGCCAGAGTGCTCACCTCTCGAGCGCTGGCTTTTCAAACCCCACTTTCTCGACCCGATCTTGGGTCACATCTTACTTGTGGGAGTAAGATAAAACTGGCCTTGTACCTAACTCCTGGGGAGGAGTAAATAAAACCAAGGCCAAGAGTCAATCGAAAATAAGGATTAATGAGATTGTCAGTTGGGTGGTGAGCAATACTATTGGAGGATGTCGATGCACAAACAAAAAAACTCTGGTAGCCTTTTTGTAGCTATTGTTGAGTGCTAATTGTCTTGCGTTCCCTTTTAACAACAATATGCCATCGCCTGGCGGTGAACAAGTACCGCTTGCATATTCTCATCCCTTACGGAATTTTGAATTTTATTTTCGCGGATATCCACCTCTGCCTCGATGAGAGTCGTTAAACGGTAACTGCTTAGAAGCAGCAATATATTCGTTGCACTTGAATGACGGCCATTGTCGCGTATGATCCTAAATGATTAAGCACTTCATGAAGGATTCCTTGAAGATAATGAATATGTCTACAGTTGACGCGGAGATAAGTGAATTTTACAAGAATGTCTGGAAGGAAGTGATTTATTAATAGAATATAGCATTTGAGGAGAATCGTATGATAAACGAGAAACCAGATACAAACGCCCGCAAAATATCTTCAGCAAAAATCCCTAGCTCATATGTAATGTCAGTGTTAGGTTTTACTTAAACAGCGTCTGTATGACAAATCGCCTGCAGTAATGGAGGTGGATTCCGTATAAACTATGGAGTAGGATTTAACAGCGATAAGGGAGAACAGCAGGATGTGAGAAGAAACAGCTGTGAGTGCATATAGTTGTCATGCTAATTGCCGAAGCTAAAGAACTACGAAAATGTAAGTGTCGTAGCAAATATTTCAAAGCGCCAGCGATCTAAAAGATCATAAATTATTTGGATTACCATGGATGGTCATACTCGAGGGCCAGGTAGAGATTACCATATATGTATGTAGATGATGTTTGGAAAATCAATGGCTTCGAAATTATGTTCCATATGTGCAAAGGAACTTCGTTTGTAATAGCACTCCATTTTCATAATTTCATGCGTAATCCATTTTCCCTTCTTCGTGGTCTTTGGTTTGTGCTGATCATATTTATGTACCTTCATTTAGTATGCAGTACACTCTTTCCTGAAACTGGAAGAGGTAACATCCGCAGGATACAGATCGGATCCCCCATGTCGGTTATCAAAGAGACTGTCCCTATCAGGTCGTATAGATCTTTCTCCAGAGCTCCACGGCTTTTATCTTTTCTGTGTCATTTTTTTATTTTTGTTGTTGGTGCATGTGACAACACAAAGCGCGGGCTTATCATACCTGCTATCATGTTACAGGGATAGTGTTTATCTATCACATATAGTTAAATAACCGTGCACTATCACATGCATTGTACGTGTTACATGTTTACAATAACGAATGTTAGTCAGCATTTGTTTCAATGGCCTACAAGTCAGAAACCAAGTGTTACCGAACCAACATAGAACATAATTCCGAAGTTCTGCACTCGATTTTACAAATTTCTCTTCTCGTGAAAAAGCCACGAAAATATTTAAGACATTCAACAACATACACTTCACTTCACTTTTCGATTTCAATCTCAAAATCAATGATGGTGGATTCATACCTACTAAATTCTATAGGAGACCAACCTGTTGCAAAATGCTTATACACTATAAATCTGCGTTGCGCCTTAAAGCTAAATTAGTATACGCAACCACCAAGATTACCTACATACAAAACAAATTCTACACAACTGCTGACAAAATAACACACACCACCGATTTCTACCAGACCCTTTTAATCAATTGCTACCTCGCATCTACCATAGCCAGCCTCAATAAACCCAAAAGGTGCAGACATCACTCCCTTTTCGATACGTACTCTCTGTAACTCTCTTTCTTTAGTGATAAAATTAGATCTGTCATTCGTAAAGCAATACACAACGAAAATATAGATATTCAACTTACCAACACTGCCCCAAGCTTGAGATACCATCTATAAGACAGAAACTACAGCCACACCGTATAACTCTGCTCCCTGACCAATTGCTCTATTTTCTACACAGATCTGTGTTATCGCGCCCATATAGTATACAACCTACAATGTACTAGGCAATAGCTTCTATATAGGAACTACAAGATTATTGCACCAGCGTATTAAATAACACGTGAATAATTGCATATCCTCATTTCACAAACACATCATCTTAGGTAAAACACAACAGAATATTTGAGTCAATATTCTTGCTATTGTTAGGAACAAAAGCAACTTGCGGAATGCTGAAGCTATCCTTATTTCGAGACATAAACCTACGATTAGATTCTAATTTAGATTGACCTCCCCCCCAACCTTCTCCCTTTTCTTTTTTCTCAGTAGCCCCTTACGTCTACCGTGGCGGCCTTCCTTGTTTGGGTGAACTATGTTTAAAAAAACATTTTCAAAAATTGAATTCCTTTTTCATTATATAACCCACATCTCTTACACTGGCTTTTTTCTACATTCCATTTGAGCTCATCATTTGAGTTATACATCCATCATTAAGGTTAATGCTACGATGTTCACAACGCCTAGTTATATACTTATATTGCACTACTTACAATACATATACATATAATTAAATAAAAAAATATTCGGCTGTTACTAATGCCAAACTCTTTAGTATAGTAATTTAAGTATAATATAAATACTTAAATGTTATATTTACAAGAAGATAATTATGAAATAGATATATTGATATAATAAATATACTCAAATATATATCTTAAAGATCAATTATGATAACTAATACTAAACCTTTATATAGGGTGGGCAAAAATAAGGGTCCTATTTTTAAAAATTCATAACTTTTTTATTTATTGATTTTTTTTTTTTTTTTTTAGAATAAGTAAAGGACCCCTTCCGAAGCAAGCATGAGCCGTATTAGCCCTAAGGAACGTACCCTCATTTAGAAAACATTATTTTTGCTTAAAAAACTCAAAACAGTGTAAAAAACAATACTTTAGTTTTTGTAAGTTTTAAGAAGTGTTTTTCGGCTAAAATTTGTTTTGTTTATTTCAGAAAATCTCGGAAGGGTCAGTCTACACACACATAAAGTTTGGTGAGTTTAACTTTTATTTTGTGGAAGTTATTCAAATTCAAGTTATTCAAATTTAAAGATAGGACCCTTATTTTGGCCCACCCTATACATTATTCTAAATAAAAAATAAATGAAATATATAATAAATCAAAAAGTAAATAATTAAAACGTGGATTTATAAATACGTGCATTCAACAACAATTGTAACTTGTGAACATTTTTACTTCTCTTGTTTACTTTAGTAAGACATTAAAGAGAATGTACTTTCGTTCTTTTGCTTTTAGTTATCTCCCTTGGAAACTGATTGATATTCTCGCCCGTTGCAACAATTTAGATATATTTAAATATAAAGTTCATTACTACTAAACAAATAAAAAATGGAAATACGAATACAAATAAATATATTATAAGAATAATACTTAAACTTTATTTACCAATTTAAAATAAAATTAAAAGAAAAACTATATTCAACTCGTTTTGAATTGAAAATTAAAATAAATAAAAAATAAATAAGCAAATAAATAAGCAAATAATTAAGAAAAACAAATAAATAATACCCATTTAACATAAAATAATGACATTAATTAAAAAATACAATCATACAAGGCATTTATAAATAGCTTGAATAATCATTTATAAGAAATATGACATTTTTATATATTATTCGTAATTAATACTATTTTTCTGCAACCATTATCAGAGGCAGGCATCTTTGACATTTCTTTTGTTTTAGACAAATAGAAGTTTTGTTTTCCACTATTTTGATATAGGGAAATTTCTCCTTAAATATCAAAAGATTTTCCACAATCCCGGATGTTATTAATAGTAAGAATAAGTCTTATATTTACGTATGTATGTGAAACATTTATAGAAAAATAAGATAATCGTGGAGATTCATACCACTAATATTGTTTTCCATTATTTTTCCTGTTCATCTTCTCTTTCAGCATGCCGATGTTCTGCATTGCCTTCAGCCTTAATAAATAATTATATACTTATTTACCAGCAATGTTTCAAACAAATTACCATTCCCCTTAAAGCTCATTTAGTAAAATCAATTCGAGCTCCAAGCACTTGACTAAGTTTACATTGAGATTTCAATTATATTCAGCCAGTGTCGAGTGATAGCGCATAAGTAGAGACTCGACGGTCGTGTCCCCGATCCTGACTTGAGACACTAGAAGTTCTAGCCGCACTAAAGAGCTGTAATACAGCGGAACAGTCTGTATGTGGATAACTATATATATATATATATATATATATATATATATATATATATATATATGTATATATATATATATGGCGTGCCTTAATTTTATAGTGAAATATGATGATAAACAGCATCAAGCACGAAAAAAGGAAGTCGCGACCATGAAACATGTCAAAGTGTGTCATTATCAATGCTATAAAGTATAGACGGAAGAGAAGAGTAATAAATTAAATCTTTATTACCATTAGTGCTAACGGCTATATATATACACTATATATATATATAGATATATATATATATATATATATATATATATATATATATATATATATATATATATATATATACATACATATATAGTACTGTTTGTGTGCCCGTGCGCGCATTGTCGCATGTCTATTCGCCGAAGTATGTATTATTTCATAATCTCGTTAATAATTTCTGTTATCTATAAGTTATATATAACAAAATATTATTTTGTTTCAAAGACCCATTGATATAGATTTTTACAACTGGTCTACCTTCTGACCTGTTCGAACTTACGACCCTAGGTCTTGTAACCCAACGTCGTCTAACTCTCGGCCGGACGATCAAATGCGCAATTGAAACGTGTAAATAGTTTTTTTTTATTCGTACTGTTTGGTTACATCTACAATGTTCCACATGGGAGGGGAGCTTTAGCCTTACTGCTCCAACGCCTAAAATGTGAGCTGGCTCCTCTCACGTTCCCCATTTTCAAAAACGAGTTGCTCCTGCTCCATCTCCTATAAAAAAGGAGCGACTCTTTTTCAGCGCTCCATAATGAAAATGTATCTTCTTTCATAAACGTTCTATTCTGCCAATGAGTGGTCGAAGGATAGGGGTGGGCATCAAAGGATCTCGTCAATATATGTTGGGATGTCACTTTAAGAGTAAGACCGTAAAATAATATTTGACAAAATCTCGCTAATATTTTGAGAGTTATAGAACATGTCGGACGAAGTATAGGATTATACGTAAATTTTCGTTTCCTGAGGTATAAAATAGAAATAGAAAAATCCCTGAAGCATTTTAAAACAATTTTAATTTTCATTACATTAACAACCTATTTTTTCAGGAAAGGAAAATTTGACCCGATATTTTTTCTATTAATTTTGGAAGGGAATTTAGATTTGTTTTAAGTAAATAAAGTTTTACTTTTAAATATTATTAGCCTGGGCAATATTAATCGTCGTTTTTTTGTTAAATATTTGTTTGTTTTACAAACGTAACTATACTGTATAATGTATATTATTATTTACCACAGAGAAACGCACAAGTACTTTTAAACAAATCGATTTATCCATTTTTTTTCAATAGTACAATTTGAGGCGAGAAAAACCCAATGAAGTTTATGTTTTAAAGATTGAATTAAAAAAATGTTTTTCATAAGTTGGCCAAAAAATATCAATAAATTGTCAAGCAACAATTCAGAGATCCATTTAATGTCTTAAAATTACATACAAAATATCTGGCCTAGACTTTAGTAGTTGAACAAATATCGAGTCAAATTTTCCTCCCCGAAAACTGAACTTGAGCAAGTTTTCCTACGTCGGGCAAAAACATTTATTAAAATTAAAAATTTGAATAAAAAAGGTGAAAACGTTTATGTTTGAAATCTCTAACAAAAACAAACTGTTTACAATTTTAATATTCGATAACAGATTTTTAAAGATTTTTAGATTTTCTAATCTACTTTCGGTTCTAAAAAACAACAAATTAGTCAGAAAGTCTAATTATTTGCCTTTTTAAATCAAACCGTAAGATATTTTCTTTAATTTAATTAAGTTTAAACATCGGTTTAATTGTAGAATAGGGTCCGATGTGTTCTTTCGCTCATTTCGCTTGGTATTCGCCCAAATTTAGGATGAAACTGATTGTTGGTCTTAATTGGAAAATTGGAAAATTCTCATTTACTTTTTAAAGTGTTGAGAATCTAACTTTAATTCCAGGTTTTAATCGCTGGCGGCCATGTTGGTTTTATTGTTTTTTCCTTGGACTAAAGATATTTTTACTGCTTTAGCATTTATTACACACAAAAAAAACTTTGAACATTCTATTTACAAAAGCAAGTTTTAAAGGAATTTAACGAATTTAAAAGCAAACATGAAAAGGTAAACATACTAGTCGTGAATTTAAGAATAACAAAATATCGCCGAAAATTGGCTAATTTATTCAATCAGCAATAAACATCGTTGTCATAAATACAAAAAAAGTTCAAATCTATAAGAAAATAACTTCAAATACATCTATAGCATCACTGGCGCATTTAAAAACATTTGTTGCCAAATTGTCTCCTGCCTGTCACATCCAAAATTTAACACGTCGATGTAAAAATCTGACAACTTCAAATGTTCTTCTTTCTCCCTCTCCTTCTCTCCCTCTTCCTCTCCCTATCTCATATACATTTACCAGAGATATAATTTTAAAAGATAACTCAGAGTAAACTCTGAAACTTTCTTTTCTTTTCCTTTTTATAGCTGAATAAAAAACTAATGTTTAAAAAATTCAAATAATTTTGGAGTGAGGAGGATAAAACCAAGCTCTTTAGTCCCAAATAGAGTTGCTCCCGTTCCACGCCCGCTGAATATAAAATGAGCCCTCCTCTCCGACAATGCCCTGTATATATATATATATATATATATATATATATATGGAGAGAGAGAGAGAGATAAAGTGATAGATAACAATATTTACAAAGAAATATTACATTATGTATCCTTACATACGCCGGTGTTTCGAGCTTATGCTCTCATCAGTGTAGGATACGATCATTCATAAATATATATATATATATATATATATATATATAAGGGTGCATTTATATGTAAAAGGTTAAGGAATCCATCGGAAGTCACGGTGAGTATTCATTAAATCACTTTCAGTCGTTAACTTAAATATTTCTTTGTTTTTGGACCTTTCTTTTGCCTTAGAGCTTTGGCGCAGGAATACAAATTGTCGGAATTCTTATATCACCCACGCGGTTTCGTTTCCCGCATATAGCAGTTAGAGCGAATACACCGTCTAGACCAGGCGTATTTCATTAATTTACCCAAATCTCCAATGATATGGTAACTCTACTATGTCGCATGAGGCACTTTATAAAAATTGATTGGTACTTGTTTTAATTCTTTCAATGTCGTCTGTTGATTCATTTTTTGGAATAAGATGAATATTTTACTTTAATTATAATGGAGAACAGATACTTCCCCTCATCATTATATACTCATTTTAAAATATCTAAAATAAAATCCGTTGGCAATGACCGACAATTTGCAATTTCAAAATTTAGCGTGACATACAGATAGACAACAATGCTTTTTTTATAGAAATACGCAAAGACATCTAATACAATACTTAATGACTTACAACTGCTTTTCAATGGTTTAATTTAATCTGCACATTTCGAGATTGAAATCGTATTTTTTTTTAAAATCCATTGGGACAAAACAAATAACATCGACCCCCCCCCCCAATAAAAACGCAGTAAAAAATCGAATTGCACGTGCGCGCCGCAGAGTAAATCTAGGGGAAGTAATCCATGTTGCGCTTGATTGACTTCTCACTTCTATAATATATTGAATGTGATGGCAGGATTATTTATAATTGAGTTTGAAAATATTTGACAGAATCAGAAAATATATTAATAAGCAGCAGGTCAGTGACTTACGTAATCTTATGTTTGATTAAAAATTAATAATTCAGCACATATTTAAAAGCCGCCAAAGTTTTAGCAATAATCATTCACGGTTAGTTTAACAAGGAGCAAACTATCACTAGTTTCTATGTTAGCTTAACAACGGCTAAACTACTGCCAAAAGCTTATTAAGTAAAGTGTAGATATGTTTTTCAAGTGCATCGTGTCGTTAGGTGTTATTAACGGGTGATGTATTATTTACTCCTCTCCAGGAGTTAGGCACAAGGCCAGTTTTATCCTACTCCCACAAGTAAGATGTGACCCAAGGTCGGGTCGGAAAGTGGGGGTTGAACAGCCAGCGCCCGAGAGGTAAGCACTCTGACCATCAAAAATTGCCTGGGCAGCCCCGTCGGCATTCCCCGGTAAGGGCGAGTCAAGCAGTAAGCAATTAACTTACTCCACCCCTAAAGAGGGGAGGCAAAGCCTGGGAGGATGGACCTCCGAGAACTGCACAGGACAATCCCATAGACCGGCGTAAATCAAGCCCCGAAGGCCAAGACAATACCAGTCTATGGGGTGCAGTATCATTCGGAACAGATACTACATTTTGATCTTGACCAAAAGGCCAAGAACAACGGGTGATGTTTATTTACTCCTCGCGGAGTTAGGCACAAGGCCAGTTTTATCTTACTCCCACAAGTAAGATGTGACCCAAGATCGGGTCGAGCAAGTGGGGTTAAAGCCAGCGCTCGAGAGGTGAGCACTCTGGCCATTTAAAAATTGCCTGGGCAGCCCCGTCGGCATTCCCCGGTAGGGGCGCCTCAGACAGTAAGTAATAAACTTACTCCTCCCCAAAGAGGGGAGGCGAAGCCTGGGAGGGTTGACCTCCTAGAACTGCACAGGACAATCCCATAGATCGGCGTAAATCAAGCCCCGAAGGCCAAGACAATACCAGTCTATGGGGTGCAGTATCCATCGGAACAGATACTACACTTTGATATTGACCAAAAGGCCAAGAACAACGGGTGATGTATTTTGGAGTAATCAATGTTAGCCTATTGGTTAGCTCTGTCATGTGACATAGTACAGATTTGTAGTTAGATTTTAGATGATACAAAAATATTTTTTTGGAGTAGTCAGTATTAGCCAATTGGTTAGCTCTGTCATGTCACATTACGTGCTTCGTCCAGTGTAAAATCATAGTAGATGAAATGGATATTCGTAGTTAAGCATATTCTAATTTTAAATCGTCTGATTCATAAATGGTTGGTCGTTTTGTTTTACGGCATATCAACTCTTTTAGGGTTATTTAATGCTGAATACTGTCTTTTTGGTGAAAGTTTTTATGCTTCAAGTTCTATATGTTTTTAAAAATGTATTCATGGTGTTTCGTTTGGTTGTTTCGTTTTACGGTATATCAACAGTTTTCGGGTTATTTAATGCTGAATACTGTCATTTTGATGAAAGTTTTTATGCTATATATCTTCGAATATTTATTCATGGTTTTTCGTTTGGTTGTTTTGTAGAAAGAAAATTGTTTTTGTTTTTAGCTTTGCAGAACATGATTGAGTTTTGCAAAGGGGAAAAAAAAACAATAGCATCAATGTTTGGTGTATTTTTTTACTCAGGAGGCAAGTATTTTCAGACAGCCTGATCTGGTAGCACCAGATTATTCATGAATGTGCCAGCCTCCCAAGAGAAGAATCAAGAGAAAAGAGTCATCCCTAACCCACGTAAAGACAAACAAAACCATAATCTAAATATTAGGAAATATTTCAAGAAAGAAAATGAAGGAGTTGAGTTAATGTCTGTTACGAAACTTGTACCAGACGTTAAACTCAAATTTGGATGCTAACGGTACTTAATGAATCCTACTGCTATCAAGGTCCAAACATACAAAAGTAAAATCGGTGGGAAATTACCTAATGACGATTTTTCATAGATTAAAATATCTATGGTCTTGGTTTATCTATATACGTAGTTTGAGACTTAGAGTTAGAGGAGGCTGAGAATACAAATAATATTTGATAGCCTTCTAATACTCCTCTATATAAATAATATTTAATTAAAAACTTCCCACTTAGGATCACCCTATAAATCTGGCTCCTAATAACAATAATTTCTTAGGCCTCAGTGACAACATGTCTTGTTAAGGTGAACAAAAGTAAAAAAAACCTAAAAATTAAGAAAGCTAAATGTAAATAAATATGAATCGATTTTTCAAATACTCTCAGGCATCGCTGTATAGAAGCGGCTAGTATACGTATAAAGTAAAGTGTAGATATGTTTTCTAGATGCATTGTGGTGTTAGGTTTCATTAACGGGTGATGTATTGTTGAGTAATCAGTGTTAGCCAATTGGTTAGCTTTGCCATGTGACAAATAAGAGCTGCAAGTGGTAGACACCGTGGACAATATGTATTAAATACAGGGTGGGCCAAAATAAGTGTCCTATCTTTAAATTTGAATAACTTGAATTTGAATAACTTCCACAAAATAAAAGTTAAACTCACCAAACTTTATGTGTGTGTAGACTGACCCTTCCGAGATTTTTTGAAATAAACAAAACAAATTTTAGCCGAAAAACACTTCTTAAAACTTACAAAAACTAAAGTATTGTTTTTTACACTGTTTTGAGTTTTTTAAGCAAAAATAATGTTTTCTAAATGAGGGTACGTTCCTTAGGGCTAATACGGCCCATGCTTGCTTCGGAAGGGGTCCTTTACTTATTCTAAAAAAAAAATTTAAAAAAATCAATAAATAAAAAAGTTATGAATTTTTAAAAATAGGACCCTTATTTTTGCCCACCCTGTATAATAACAAACATATATTTTGTACAACTGTGTTCGTATGCTTTAGCAATAACGATTCTGCCACAAAGAATATACTTCAGTAAGATGAATCTTCTTCAGGCAACACCAACAAAAGAGAAGGACCAACGAAGAAAAAACATAAAATTATGCAACATTAGTATATTGTTGTTTACAATCCAAATTGTGACAACAAAAATATTATCAAATAGCTAAATGACAATATCACCAATGTATGAACAGCAAGGACAACAGTAGGCAAAAACAAAGTATAATTATTAGTATTATACTACGCAAGCTGAATCACCCATCAACACCGGGTAAGTTATTACCTGAAAAGAGTATATTTATTACATAGCGAAACACTCTGAAATTCTTTAATAAGTGAAAGTGGGTTGAAACCCAAATTACTCCAAAGAAATCAGCACATATTGCTATGATAAAAACTGTAGGAAAATACATTCCACACTTGAAGTTGTTTGCTAAGAAAATATTTGTTTTTTCAAAGTTAAACTCCATTACAGGATTAGAAAGTGATTTTAAGTTGTTTTAATTTATTGGAATTTGTACATTATTATACCATTAACGTGGTTAATATTTAATTAAAAGTATGGTTAAATCCGTTTACTTAGAGTGTTTAAGGCTTCCATCGCGATCACCTTATAACAATTATTTATTTTTATAAATTATATATCTATGCATGAAATAAAGACAACGCGATCTGTTACAAATACTTAGCACTAATTTTACAAATCCGAAATCAGTATTTTTTAAATACCGATTCTTGGTAAGTATTGGTATAGAAAAGTCAATATCGTTTCGTCCGAGTAACGAGAAGATCAGAATTGAGTGCCAACCAGTTTGCTGGATGCGTTGAAGCATATTTGACAAATGCGTCCGCATATTTCGAGAAGAGCTTTGTCCGTCTGTTCATTTGTAACGCATTTACATCGTTAAACGCGCAGATTGAATAGACGCATCTTAAGAATATTTATTTCTTGTTTTGTTTCTTGTTAATTTTGATTTCGATTTCATAAATTAGAACTGAAAAAATGTCAGATGTGTCTTCGTCCTAATTTAGATTAAACGCGATTTTCTATTTGAGCAACAAAAGTTGAGATTTGTTTTTAACTGTACCGGATGTGAAAAAGATTTCTTCTGTCATTGGAAACGAATAAACATTCGAATTACGCGGCTCAACACATCCAATTTAGATGTATACAATTTTGTTTATGCCTGAGGAGGAAATACTGTTTCCAAATTAGTAAAGCTAAATCTACCCTAGGCGAGGATATGTGAAACCTGAAACATTAGTTAAACTCTCTGCGCTTGTGTTGTATATGCAATCGCTACAGACAAGTTTATATATGTAATGGTTTTAATGTATCAAAATAAACATTGGATAGACTAACTGAAGAGAACAAATAAACCATGTGTGGTCCCTCTGCGGTAATTATTACTTGAATTATGAAAACAACCATTAATCACATTTTTTATTTTGGTAAAAAATTATTAGTGAAGAAGTGCATTCTTCGGGACATTTTTCAGTCTTTTTTGACGAAGAAGAATTGTTAATGGGGAGATTGGTTCTTGGTAACTAAATAACCATAATCCTAAGCAAAAGCAAACGACAGTAATCTTAGATATTTGTAAAGAAACTTCTATTTTTGCCATGTTATGGTACTTATAGGCTCTAAAACTACCCAACTAAATTTGTCATTAAACATATTTGCGAACTTCTAATGCCATAAACGCGTAAAACTTAACACTGCTACTACAAAACCTCCAAAAGTATTGGTTAGAATTGTATGAAATTTGCCATGAAGTACCCTTGGTATTTAGAGTATCATAAGTTAATAAAGAGATTAATACTACTGCCATTACACATATAACAACTACTACATATAAGTAACAGTTAAGGGTTAAAATTTTAGGATTACATGAAATGTGTTAGAGAGGATTGTCAGAATTATTATAATATTGAAAACTACGATCACTAATGCAAAACATTAAACAGATATCAATAGTTACCACTGTACCGAGAATAAAAATAGCTATTTTAGAGTGTTTTCTATATATATATATATTGTTGCCTTAATTCTTTACAGATAACGGTAATTTGTGTCGTAATATGCTTTGCGTGTCATAGGTGGGTACAAAATTTAAGAGTTCTACTGAAAAGATCAAAGTGTAGTATCTGTTCCGATGGATACTACACCCCATAGACCGGTATTGTCTTGGCCTTCGGGGCTTGATTTACGCCGGTCTATGGGATTGTCTTGTGCAGTTCTAGGAGGTCCACCCTCCCAGGCTTTGCCTCCCCTCTTTGGGGAGGAGTAAGTTAATTGCTTACTGCTTGAGGTGCCCCTACCAGGGAATGCCGACGGGGCTGCCCAGGCAATTTTTGATGGTCAGAGTGCTCACCTCTCGAGCGCTGGCTTTTCAACCCCCACTTTCCGACCCGACCTTGGGTCACATCTTACTTGTGGGAGTAAGATAAAACTGGCCTTGTGCCTAACTCCTGGGGAGGAGTAAATAAAACTATTAGTTAGAATTGCTTCAAATTTGGCAGCTATTACCCGTGGCACGTTGTGTATTATATGTGAATAAAGATACTAATACTATTGCCATTACTAATATTACAACGATTACTGGTAAGTAAGACTTATGGGTTCAAATATTTAAATTATATTAAATGTGTGGTATAGGATAGTCTACATGTTAATTTTAATAATAAATACGATTACTAATTATAACTACGATTACTAGTAATAACTACGAGTACTAATTATAACTACGATTACTAATAATAACTACGATTACTAATAATAACTACGATGACTAATAATAACTACGATTACTGATAATAACTACGATTACTAGTAATAACTACGATGACTAATAATAACTACGATTACTAATTATAACTACGATTACTAATTATAACTACGATTACTAATAATAACTACGATTACTAATTATAACTACGATTACTAGTAATAACTACGAGTACTAATTATAACTACGATTACTAATAATAACTACGATTACTAATTATACTAATGACAAAATCCAAAGAACTACATGAAACGTGTGACAAAGAATTGTCAACTTCATAATTCTATTAGTGCGAATTACGACGATTACTACACCTAATAACTCCAATAAAATAAATGTATTAAAATAATCTAATATCATCAACTTTTCTTTAAATATTCTATTAAATTTAAATTCCACTAAATACAATTTAACTTCCCTCCATACGACGTTTAACTTGGCACTGTAAAAAGTGTAATTTCTGGACATGATAGATATAAATCGGAAATGTTCAATTAAGATTCAATCATATCGACATTCCGTACGTTTTTAGCGTACATTGGAGTGACGGAGTCCATAATGGTTAGATGTATCAGGGCGGGTCTTTAGATCAAAGTGTTCTTAAACAAAGAAATCTGGAAACATTATTTGTAAAGTTATAAGTTAACATTTAACAAGAAATATAA
This sequence comes from Sepiola atlantica, assembly GCA_963556195.1. Taxonomy (NCBI): domain Eukaryota; kingdom Metazoa; phylum Mollusca; class Cephalopoda; order Sepiida; family Sepiolidae; genus Sepiola; species Sepiola atlantica. Next base: position 112,242,020 of record OY744527.1, read on the forward strand.
TTTCCCTGCAATTATTGACACTTTTAAAGATAATGATATGCGTCGACACATTAAAGCCAATTACAACTAGCATTTATACGCATTTAGTCATTTTTGCTGGTGTCCGTGTGTTAATTACAAAAACAGCCATTGCTATGTAAATAACTAATATTTAATTTGACTTCGGTTGACATTTAATCTAGAACTACACCAGTAGACCTGCAAGATTGGATTTCAGATAAACTGACGCCACCATGAAGATACCGCTACTTCAAACCGTTATTATACATTTCGAAATTGTGCTATTATATACTAGCTTATGTAAATATCTACATTGGGTATCTCAAATTTTTACTATTTTTATATTCGTTTTTGGCTGTTTTAATTTACTTCATGTTATTTTATATATAAAGTAGAGACGTTTTTTCCCCCTGTACCTTCCCGGCGAATAGGAACATAACCTCGAACGCTACAAGTTACTAAACTCACCACAATATTAAGCTTATTCGCTCGAGAGTGTTCTTAGCAAACTCTAGACTCTTTTATCCACCTCGGGCAAATTATTACTTTTGTTGCTCCATCATTCCCTCTCCCCACAACAAACATCATAAAGGTAGTAACAATAACATTTCTCTCTAACAATTTACTACTCCCACCCTCCACATCGACACCGGGAACTACTAAACAACGGATACTTTTTCACAATTTACACTTATTATTTACGGTGGGTATGCCTTCGCCTTCACACATAGTAGCATACGTTGCACAGATAATATAACAGACGCTCCCTTCATTTCATCTGACTACGTCACTTCCACTAATTACACTTACGCAATTTTTTACTCTCAGCCGCACCTCGCGAATATAGTTTAAGACAAGGCTGCCAGAATATCTCCGCTTAACTAAGTAGACCAATTCCTCTCATCACTACCCGTTTCCTTCAGGTAATACAACGTTTGTGTTCTGATTTTCACGTCAGACATTCACCTATTTCAGCTCTTATCATTGCTGAGACAGTATTAACGTAATACGTTAAGAAAAACAACAAAAAAACACCCTCGCTTACAGATTAGGCGACTAACATTCCGTTATTCTGTTTTCATACCCATTTCCAGTTATCGAATAACGAAATACATTTAACCGAACACAATGACAATAGCAAACAGGCTACGAAATACACGAACACAACCATAAAAAACGTACATTTAGCACACAAAGTAAAAAAGTGGTACGATTTATTCAACTTTATATGTTACTAGCGGAACCCGTCGCCCCGGCGTTGCACAGGAGAAATTAGTACCTATTGCATGACGTCGAATAAAAAAAACGGCCTATAGTTCTTTCTCCACCCCCACCCCCTATACCGTGTTGGCGAATGTTTTAAATTAAAAAAAAAAGAAAAAGTGGCAGAGTAGAATGGGATCGAACGCTGAAACTGTCGATCATTACATCTCCCTTCTTACCCAATGCGCCACAGTTACGAATTAAAAGTACATGTGAAAATAGGCTAATAACGCTATGTTTGTTTATTGACATGCGTGTTATGTTAACATTTACATTCTGCCGACCAAATGGAAACTTCAACAATGACACGGTGTAGGTCATTTTTTGATGAAGTAATTTCATTTGGGCAATTTTTCGATAATATGCGTGTTTAAGGTGTATGATTTCGAAAATGTAAATGTATCCGCGTCTACCAGTATCTTGGTGCTTATTGAATTAAATAGGAAGTCGATTCGATCAAGAAATTTTAGCCGCCATGTTGAATCAATAAATGTTGCAGGAACTGTGTTCGTTAATTTCATTCGCTTAATTCCGGAATGAATTTAAATGTAGAAGGTAGAATTAGATAGAACGTAATCTGATATTCGCGAATAATCATCGGAGTGTAAGGGAGCGGTTGTTTAGTTTTTGCGTGTTGCTTAATATTATGTAGTAAAATAATGCCAGACAAATACGAAATAACAATGGGTGGTTTATGAAAATTATACTGCGTTTATTAGTTCCCGGTGTCGATGAGTGTAGTCACAGTACAGAATTGTTAGGGAGAAAAGTTTTTACTATCACCTATATGGAGTTGGTATTTCGGAGAGTCGTGGCGGCCGGGCCGAATGTAATATTCAGTGTTAGTTTGAAAAGAAGAATAAGAGATATACTAAAACACGCTCGAGTTAATAAGTGCAATGTAATTGTGAGTTCAGTAGCCCGTGATGCATGTGGTTATTTTCCTATTCTCCGAGAAGGTACAGGGGAAAAAACGTCTCTACTTTATATATTAGATAAAGAAATCAATAATATATAGATGCAAGAAAATTCTATTTCAGTTGTGCAAATCCTTAGCGAGACCACATCTGAAATATTCAGTGTAAGCATGGAGCTCCACATTGTAAAATAATATTCTAAAGCTAGAAAAGGTACAACAAAAATGGTGTCTGAACCAATGCACAAGGTCATATAATCAGAGACCGAAAATGGTGAAATTCATTCCTTTGTAAAAAAAAGGTTAAACGGTAACTTCTTGAAACATTCAAGCTTTAGCATTGTTATGAAGAAGTAGATCCAAATATTTGTTCATTCGTCATTGTTTTAATCAAACAAGCTGTTTACTCTGATAACATGAAAACAATCGTTTAATGTACTTACCATAAGACATTGGATCAGACTACCAAAAGAAGCAGTAAAGCTTCAAGAACCTATGTTGACAAATATGTGAAGATGGGAGCAAACGCAAGACTGTACTAGTCTTCCTGACATTCAATCCAGTCCGATCTTTAGAAAGGTGGAGTCAGCTAAATTCAGGTACATATCGACATTTTGGGGTCATTTAATGTCGAATTCTGCCATTTTAATAAGAGATATGATTCAAGTTCTTAATATCTTCAACTATTTATAAAATGCTTTGTATGCATATATTTTGTAAATAGTCTTCAAACGATTAATTATATTTAATCCACAGATAGGGTGTTGACAGCTACTACCGCTCCGGGGTCATTCTACCGTCACCGAAGCTACGAAATTAGAGCCTCACCACCGGATATAGTTTAATATCATACACATGACCCCCTGAAATTAAAAGCCACATTATAAAAGTCGTTTGGGTCTCTAGTAAAAGGTTTTAAACTTATAATAAATAACCTGTTTGTATCGACAACAGACATGGTCTGTTTCATTTGTTGAATTTAGTTGTTTAACTTGAACCGTGTGGAAAAAGTAAAACTTACAATAGAAATATTTTGAATATAGAAAAATAAAATAAATAACAGAACATTAATGCTATTCCTTGTGGACACTTTAAAGCATAATTATATACTTTACATGTGATTGTTTATAAAATCAGGGTTCAGTGTTTTAATTTAAGATTATTAAACTATACGACGGAGAGAATATTATTTCCAATTGTTTTTGTTATAAAGAATCCTCAGTATACAGCGAACTAACAAATTTCAGCTGATTCTCAGCTAAAACTGAAACATGTCTGCAAATATGTAGCCAAAACGTTTTACATAAATAACAATGTATGCGAAATAAATATGCAGCTCTATCTATTATTGACACTATTATATAAAAAGTAAGGATTCACTGAATTTATTCCCATGAACAAAATCTCACGGAGATTATATATTAGGAGCAGGGCTATTCGACGTGAATTATGTATTATATAAATATAATATAAGTAATGTACAACTTCAAGATAAAGAATACTTATGAAAATTTGTGATTTACGAATGGCGATGGGGGCAGTAATTACAGGAACGAACCGTTATATTACATGAAAGTCCATTGAAGATCACATGTGTGTCCCCGCATATCATGGAGACTATTTCTATTTACATAATTAAATTGTTACAATTTTAAATAAAGAAAGAGAGATATTCGTTTAACTTATTTAAATAATATCTAGTTAACAATGACAATTATTTTTACAGAAAAGAACTGGTTATTTTTGTCTTAATAGTACTTACCCCGATAGGTATTTATTATTTCAAAACGAATGTTATTATTAACAGTAAATTACACAGATTGGTGTCGAAAAAACCGTGACATTTCCAATAAGCTAATATTTTTTTTATTGCGCTCTTAGGTTTGCCGTAGTTGTCCGAGGCGAAACGTTGAAACACTTGATATGATGTCGGATCAGTTTGGCGACCACGAAGCAAAGAGGACACTTGAATCGTTGTTTTCTTTGTTCACACATGTGCTCGAATGCAATAACTTGACCTTTTAAATCTTCTCATTACGCATTCGACATGTATGTAAGCATTTCTAAAGGTTTGTAACATTGTTCTATTTTTCGTACCGCACATGCACAAGTCAGCAAATGACTGTTGGCATCGAGCGCAACAATTGGCGCATACAATTACATAATACCGACATTGCGTAAAACCGGTAATCCTCGTGGAATAGCCATTCCAATACGAATTAAAACACAAATGCCTAAATTAAAACAATTAGACTGGAAAGACGAGTGAACAAAACATCATAATCGATAATGTTCGTTCGAATGTCATCGAACTTGAAAACAACAAACTCTTGTTTGCAAGGTGTATATACACGCGACCAAAGCACTAATCATTATATAAGTACACAAGAAAAATAAATAAATGAATAACACACGAAAGCATCTCTTTGGTATTCAAGAAAATACACATATATAAAGAAAGGTCATTCGGATTCTCAAACATAAATAGCATTGTATGTAACAAAGCGATATTTTATTCTGACTAGCCAATTTGTCTTGTACGTAATATGTTATACACAGTTAAATTGTGTTAGGACTGTATGCATACATAAAATAATCAACAGTCTATGTAAGCAAGGTATGTCTAGAAAGAATTATGGAAGGGTGCAGAAAAGTTTTTAAACTAACGGGAAAATGGCGGGATAACGTATCTTGCACTTCCAGATAATCTGGTCAGCTAAAAATAGTGAGAGACAGCGAGTATAGGAGACAGTTAAGACATAGTAGATCATATTCTGTAGTAGTAGTAGTAGTAGTAGTAGTAGTAGTAGGATGATGATGATGATGATGATGATGATGATGATGATGAATATAGTGTATATGTCTAATATATAAAGAGAAATCAGTCAGATTCTCGAACTTTACCATAAATTTTATTGCATCTGACAAATCGATATTTCATTCTGACTGGCCAATTTCTTTTTGTTACTTGTCACATGTTCATCTTTTTTTTATTGATGAGTAACACCTTATGAAGGCTCGGTGCAACTCGAAAATGATGATAAGCATATCGTCAGTTGAACTATAATCGCTCTACTCGCCTCCACGAGGGGATAAACGACAAATGGGTGGGATGGTCGCAACATTACTTAAGTGGAATTGATTATCCAAGAGGGCGGCTCAACAAGTATTTATTCACGTCAGACTTGTTGTAGTCAGTTGGGAAGCACACTCGTAGTACCTTGTTCCACAGATGTTTTTTTCTCGGAAATAAACTTTGTTCATGGAAGTTTCGTTTGGTTTTTGGTAAAGAGAGAAAAAGTAAAGGTTATAGCTAGACGATTTTCTTCTGTGAATGTTTTACAGATGAGAACAATGATTGGAGCTCAGCCGAGCACCTACCATGAACATAACAATATAGTAGAAAGAGACATATCTTCCGTGTGAAAAAGACTGTAAGGACGAGAAGAGATCATCCTCCAATAGATTTAGAAGTAGATTGTGTACTCTATAAAAACAGGAGAGGTGCACCGATCGGCACCTCCCCATATATGATACCAGTACTCTATCTGGCTCTTATACAAATAGAGTATTGCGTTAGGGTGTCGGTACATTCTCAAACTGTAGAATCATCCAACGATTTTTCCAGGTACTTTAGCAACACATTTGATGTAAGTCTTCAATTTCAGCTCTTAGATAAAAGACAATCGTATGAGCTTATCAAAGAAGAGGGATTCCCCGAAGAGAGAGTTACTCATTTGGACTGGGGGAAAAGTGAGGATCCGAGTGTTGGTGGTGAAAAGATACTTTTTCTTTTAATTTTTCAAAAACTTGGTTCACCCAAAACAAGGCAAGTTGCTACTGTAGACGTTAAGGGCTACTGATAATTAAGGTGAAAGTTTAGGGGTCATCCTAAATGTGGACTGTGCAGCGAGATGCTGGTTCACATTAGCTTTAAATTTCTGCATATCCGTACAGTCGGGTAAAAATGGAGCTGATCAAGGAAAGAAGCTATTGGAGTAGAAGGCTCTCCAACATCTGGGGACCTCCGCTGTGAATGGATGAGATTTAGCTGATTGTCGGGTTGGTCAAATGTATTTATGCCAATGTAACTCCAGACCAGAAAGTTCATCGGAGCACAATCCATTAAAGTACATATAAAACAAACACAAAGATGCAACATTGCGGTAATGGGATATAAACTGGAGTTTGGTAGATAATGAATGACCTATTAAATTACAGACTCTTTTTGAACCTTTTCTAAAAGGGAGAGACTGGTGGATGGTGTAGCAGCCCAGATGTGACAACAATACTCCATGCCTGGGCGGATGGTGACTTTGTAGAGATATAGGGTACTGTCAGGCGTGATAAGTTTTCTAGCACAGTAGAGGAAGACCACTTTCTTTTTTAGAGGCGTTAAAAGTAACAAGCCACTTCTTCTATCATTGCACGACGTGCTCTAAGTCAAAAGAGACAGAGAGAGTCACCAAGATTTTAATCTTCGATGCTATTCGAAATATTGCCAAAAATAGTTGTGTCGTCTACATATATGCCAAGGAACGATCTCATTATATAAGTAGGAAGATAATTGATGGTTTGGCCCAGAATGGATCATTGGGGTACGCGGGAGTTGATGCTATGTGCTTCAAACATATGCCCGTCAACAATTACTTTTATAGACCTATCGGAGAGAAAAGATTCCATAGTTGAGAAGACGTTTCCAGATATTCCATAGCTAATATGCTTGTAGAGAAAACCTTAGTGTCAGAATCTGTCAAATGCCTTGTATATGTCAAGAGCTATAACCCTAGAATAGACGCCCTATCGATCGATTCACTGATCCTATGCGAAATCATAACCAGCACGTAAGCTGCATATTTTGCAGAACGAAATCCATATTGTTTATCACTAAAAGATTTGTTTCGTTAAATTGGTTAACAACTACTTGATTTATTAAAGATTCAATCAACTTACTCACGCACAGAAAACTGATCGGTCTGTACTAGGATGCCCGGGACTAGTCTTTAGTATATTTAAATAGTGGGCAGACCAATGAAGTCTTTTAGTGTGATAGAAAGCATTTCTTCTTGAAGCAACAATTAGATTACAACCTTTGGAAGATTAGAACGTAAAGCCCTGATGGAAAGGGAGACTTGATAGTCAGAAGTTGGGGTTCCGTGTTTATGCTTATATTTTGATTTGTGATTTATAATGTTGGGATCGGAAGATTTGTAGAAGGGGCCAGCAGAGGATTTTAAGGCAAAACGGAAATAGAATGGGTAAACAAAGAATATCTTTGGAAACTATTGAAGACAGAAAAGCCGTAGCAGTTCCCCCTAATATGGCATCGAGAGGCCCACCAGAAACTATTGTATGGTCCAGACCCATTTCACCAATTGGCAATAAAGCAGGCCCGGTATTTTACACCAGATTATAGAACAGCTCCCGTGGAAGTTACTCCAAGGTTCAGGTATCTGGACTATGAGGCGGATAACGTCAGCCTAGGTAAAGCGTTTACCTCCAGCTCCCTTATTAGTGACATTGCAACAACATTAGAAACAGAGAATTACACAAGTCATCTCCAGCCACTGCTCTTACGAAACACAGCATTTTCTTTCCTTTGTGTTAGAAACATCGCTCATGGACAATGAGGACTCAGTGGACAATTAAGGAAGGCGAGAGTTCTAAGGCTGCACAAAGTGCATCCACAATGTCTACTCTCCATTTCTTTGGGCGAATGTAAAGCGGATTCGTGAAAAAATGTACTTAGAATATATTTACTTAACTCATTTTAAAATAAATATTGACAAATTGAAGATACGTTCCACTCACATTTGGACCTTATCGAGGAGGAATGTTCTTGATAGAAAGAAGACTTCGGTAGGTAGCGCTTTAGGGTTTCAGAAACAGTTAACCATTTATCGGAAATTTTCTTTTAAATATCCTTTTTCATCACTATGGTCTCGGCCTTTTGGCTAAGATCAAAGTGTAGTATCTGTTCCGATGGATACTGCACGCCTGTCCTGTGCAGTTCTAGGAGGTCCACCCTCCCAGGCTTCGCCTCCCCTCTTTGGGGAGGAGTAAGTTTATTGCTTACTGTCTGAGGCGCCCCTACCGGGGAATGCCGACGGGGCTGCCCAGGCAATTTTTAAATGGCCAGAGTGCTCACCTCTCGAGCGCTGGCTTTTAACCCCACTTGCTCGACCCGATCTTGGGTCACATCTTACTTGTGGGAGTAAGATAAAACTGGCCTTGTGCCTAACTCCGCGAGGAGTAAATAAATATCCTTTTTCATCCAACTCATATGCAAAATACCGACAACTATCGAATTTCAGGACTCGCTCTGACATTTTTTCTTGTTCGTTTCAAAGCGGCTTTTGATTCGAAAATATTTCACTTAGAACAAATAAAAAAGCAGGCGAAATCGACATATTGCGGACAGAATAGCAGAATTTTTAAAGAGAATTTCGGATAAAAATACAAAAAGAATGGTACTTTATATTTCACTAGGGAAGGGGACAGGAGAAAAAAGTAAGTGATTTAGCATACAAAGGAAAATTTCCTACTGAGGAAGAGAGCTGGTAGGTAGCGCTTTAGGGTTTTAGGAGCAGTAAACCATCTATCAAAAGTTTTCTTTAAATATCCTTTTTTTATTCAACACATTTTCAAAATGCCGACAACGATCGAATTCTAGGACTCGCTCTGACATTTTTTGTTATATATACTTAAATGATGTAAGGGGTGTATGAATACATATAAATTTAGCAGTAGTTGTTAGCAAGGTATACCAAGAAAAAAAAGGAAGGGGTGCAGAAAAAGGAGAAATCAAACGAGAAAGTAGCGTGATAACGTATCCTGCACTTCCAAATCAATCAGTCAGCTAAATAGTTAGAGACAGGAGGTATTGGAAAGAGTTAAGACATGATAGATCATATTCTGCAGTATGTCTATAAGGAATGGTAGAAGGGGGCTAAAACGATGATAGATCATATTCTTCAATATGCGGAGAAAACGTTTGACGATGATTTTTTTCGTATGTCATTAATTTCTGATCATCGTAAAAACTTTGCCTTTTCTTGGCATATTTTTATAACCCTCGTAAATTATTAAATCGAATTTAATTTTGATGTTACGTTTGTGATAAATGTCTAAATAAACGTTGGCTCAGTGATAGTTAAGGGGTTTATGCAATGTGTGCAGACAAATCGATAAACCACCGAGTAGATGGCGTGATAACAGATGTGTAAGATGATGATAAATTACCGTGCACATTTTGCCGCCATATTACTTTTTCTGTTATCCTCATTAAGTTTTTGTAAGAGAAAAATAAAAACATGTTTAAATGCATCGAAACCTAAGAGGCTGCATCGGTTGACAATGTTTACAACAGCATTTTTAAATGCATCGAAACATAAGAGGCTGCATCCGTTGACAATGTTTACAACAGCATTCTTAAATGCATCGAAACATAAGAGGCTGCATCCGTTGACAATGTTTAGAACAGCATTCTTAAATGCGTTATTGTATTTCTCATCTCCATCGGTTGATCTGTTAACTTTACTTTGAAATAGCATCTCAATCGCTAAACGCGCAAATTGAATAGGCGCATCTTAATAATATCTGTTCTTTTGTATTATTTGGATTCTTCGGGCTACTGTCCTCATCTTGGATGTTATTTTTCACAACGTTTCGGTCGATGTTTTCGTCGACCTTCTTTTAGGTTCGTGAAGTCGAAGTCAGGAATGCATACAGAATTTCGAATGTAACCCTTTATTTTATACATAGGACTAGATTGTTCACGTTACATCGGACTTGGCCGGGTAGAAGTCTTAAGTAATTCTTATTCTTAGTATTGCCTGTACTGAGGATTGAACCTTCAACCTCCAGAGGATTGTCACTTAAAACTTATCATTACTTACCACTTTAACTCTTTACGCCACAAGTCGATGTTCTGACAGGATGCAACTAAAGAAAGTCGGATGTTACATCGACTGAAACGTTGAAAGAATAACATCCAAGATGAAAACAATAGTCTGAATAATATAAATTATCAATACGCATCTAAAGAATTCCGAAACATATCCGTTCTTGTTTAGCTTTCTCGTGTTTTGTTTGCAGACATTTAAAGAATCTTTCCCGGGGCGTAAGGGAAGTAAGCGGACACCCAACGGCGAAGATTTGTTAGTGATATTGTCAGGGAAAAGCGATATGGCAACATCCGCGAAGAGAAGACAAGAAAGATGATAGGAGAGAGGATATGACGTGGATCAGAGAAGAGTTGGGAAAGACGTCTCCCATACATGCGGAGAGGATGTATGTGTATGGGGGGGGAGGGGAGAGCTACTAAACCTCTGGGGCTTCTCACGAACAAATCTTCGATCGAAAAATGTGGAACCCACACTAACAAATGGGTCACGGCTTATCGAAGCTTTCAGTCAGACATTAAATCATTTATGAACAACAAACAAAAAACGCAAACCTGTATTAGTTTCTTAAATATTTTTCTCACATTTCTATTTTTACAGTGTCTACAAACAACGATACATATATTCACGTGTAAAATATGAAGTGTCCGTAGTCTCAGACTAGGTTGGTACACATGTCGGATGTCTTCGAGAAAATTGAACAATTGTCGAAGAATTAAGAAGTTGGTAACATGTAAGAAGTCATCCCGAATCGTATATTTGTTATATCTATATAAAAAAAAAACTAGGGCAAATTACAAGAAAACAGATCGAGATTATGACTTCTTCATGAGCTGAAATCTGCATGGTGTATGAATTGATGACCATAAATTATGTAGAATCTTACATAAATAAAGATGTAGTCCGTCAGGCACAATTTTTTTAAGTAATAAATACATTGCAGAATTTGTCTAATTTCGAAATATTAGAGATCTTAATTACTTTTAGAATTGTAGAATATTGCATTAATAGTAAATTATAAATACCAAACAAGTAAAGTTAGATGCCATGACCAGAGATCGAAAGCTAAACCTTGAGAGCTTCAGTCTGAGATTCTACCAACTGATCTATTTGGACTTTCTTATAAATGGAGCTGAAAACATTATCTTAACAGAATAATTATAGCTTTTGCGTGACATCATACATTTATGTTTTACGTCATGTTTCAAACTATAAATTCATATATACAACAATAATAATAGGCACTACAGGCCCATTAAGGGTAGTTTTTAAACGTAATAAATACATTGCGGAATTTGTCTAATTTCGAAATATCAGAGATTTGAACTATTTTTAGAAATGGAGAATATTGCATTAAAATTCAATAATGAATTCCCAACAAATAAAACGGATGCCATGACTGGGCTAATTAATTCTAGTATTTAAAATATTTTAAAAATGAAGGTGGCCACCGCACTTCAGTTTTCATGTCATTTCTTACCATAGCAAAACTTCGAATGTATAAATCTAAAAGAAGATAGCGAATTGAGAAACAGACAAACACACATCTCTCATACTAGTATAAATTAGAAGCCTCGTGATTCGACGGGTCAACCTTAACCGACTGTGAAGGTAAATAGATATTTAAAACCATATTTATTTGTTGGTTACTTAGGGAACATCATTTAGATTTGAAGAAATAGCATTCCTATTCACAAAATAATTTTATTTACGATATGTTTTATCTTATATACAGTAAGGTATGCAAATATATTTATGACAATTAAGTTATACAAAGGTGTTTTCGTTTCATCGATGTAAGTGCACTTAGCCGGACCATTTCCTACGGAAGGTAAATGCGAACGACTTAATTTTGTATTTTTATAGAATGTATTAAATATTTTTTTTAATCAAATCGACCCCTCGGGATTAATACCACCATCAAAAATAAGAGGAAGAAAAGGAAAAAAAAATATAGGACAGTCTCGCTTGACAAGGTTGTATTTTACAATGAAAATTCGCGATAAAAAAAATAAATTTAAATAAATGAATTTTTCATTTATAAAAATATTGCACGCTTGTTGATTTTCAAAAATATTTAATACATTCTAATCCGTGCTTCAAAGATGTTAACTTCCTTACTTTAAAAAATAGCGCCAATCTGCGCATGACATCGACCAGACTAAACTTCTAACGTCTTAAAGAACTCGACGTATTTTCGACCCCTCGGGATTAATACCACCATCAAAATGAGGAGGAAGAAAAGGAAAAAAAACTATAAGACAGTCTCGCTTGACAAGGTTGTATTTTACAACGAAAATTCGCGATGAAAAAAAAAAATTTAAATAAATAAATTTTTCATTTATAAAAATATTGCACGATTGTTGATTTTCAAAAATATTATATATATATATATATATATATATATATATATATATATATATACATACATACATCTTTTCCTTCTCCTATATGTGTGCCATCAAAATAAAATTATTTCCAAATCTTCACTTTTTCTGAAGACGTTCGCTAACACGAACGAAACCGGTCAAATCTCTTGCTTTTGTTTTTCTCTTGCATTAAACCTGTTTTACGTTTGTCATTTTCTACACATTTTGTCTACCACGGCATTTCATTTTCATGACTTATCGTGCACCTTACTTCATTATATATATATATATAATATATATATATATATATATATATATATATATATATAACACTCGATAAATAAAAGTGGCTTAGGATACCCGCCAGAGTCTATTCAAAAGTTAGAGCCTAATTATAATAGGAAGGATGAAATGAACTCAATGTATATATTTTTTTTAATTCTGGATTGTTGTGTTTTCCTACGTTCATATTATTTATATATATATATATATATATATATATATATATATATATATATGTGTGTGTGTGGGGGGGGGAGTACTTAATTCAAAACAGAAACGTGAAACTATACAGTTTATCAACGAAGCTAAAACTTCCGACGTTGACACGTTGAGGAATATCAATTAGGTAAAGCATGACTTTTCCAGATGCTGCATGGCGTCCGCAACCACCAGTGAAGTACGTCCAGCAATCCGTAATAACTGGTTGGAAATGGAAGGCAAAAAAAGCTGTAGAGAATGCAGATATCACCCCTTAATTTGAAAGAAATAATTGGCACGGTGGCAAATGGAAAAACAGGTCTAGGTCTTCACACACAACTTTGATGGTCCAAAGAATCCACAATAAACAAAAATCATCATATTGAAGAAGTCATGCGTATTACTACAGCTGTGGGACAAAGTAAACAGGGCGCATGAACCACATTGGAGTAAAAAAAATAAAACTGTTACATGGCGCGACGTAAAAATATGGAGCCTAAAAAAGTAAGTTTTCTTTATAAAAGTAGTCTATGACATTTTATCAACATCAGTCAATCTACATGTTTGGGGGTTAACTACATTCGACCGATCCATATTATGTGTGAAAACTGTCAGCCTAAAACATATTCACACTCGATGCTCTAAGAAGATAAACGTGCAGTCAATGAAGTCGTAAAGACTTTTGCTGGGGCTTCGAAGATATGCTGTGACACTGCGAATAAAGCTATAAATATAACCAACAGCTAAACACATTATGTTAAAGAATGAAATAGTTTGAAACTCTTGCGTAAAAATAAGCATAGGCCATTATTGTGTTATGGCTGGACGGACTGCCGATTAGATCCGATTGAAAACATCAGTTCTATTTCGAACTGAAATAACATTAACAACTCAATGTCCGGATCTTATCATTTGTTCCATTAAGTTGAAAAAAGTGTTCGTCATTAAGTTGACAGTACCGACTAAAAAAAAATCCGACTCGGAACATCAGTGCAAGTTGAGAAAATATGAGAATATACAAGAACATTGCATCAGGAATGGCTGGATAAACAATGTATTTCCCATCGGGTTCGGATGCTATTGATTCATTGGCAACTCAAGTTCAGCATTCCTGGACTTTCTCAATCACACAAGAGAAAGTTAATACAAGATCCAATATAAGGCTATGAATGCATCAGCGTGGATGTTGCAATTAGGTTTGGTTTATTTTACGGCATATCAACCATCTATTGGTTATTTATTGCCGAATAAAGTTGTCAAATATAATTCTATAGGTAAAATAATTATTTATATTCTGAGAATACATTGCTTTCCGAATACACCACTCTTGGAGAATATCCACACTTAAGCTGTAAAAAAGACTTCGACAATCTCCCAAACCATAGATCAATAGTTCGCTGTGGTTTGGCTTTTTTACAGACATATAAACTATCTATAGGTGATTTGATGGCGAATATAGTATGAAATATAATACTATAAGTAAAATGATTATTTATATTCCTAGAATACACTGCTCTCAGAATACCAGAATACACTGCTCTCAGAATACCAGAATACACTGCTCTCAGAAGAAAATTTCACATTGAAAGTGGGAAAATTACTCTTAGAAGTGAATTTTACCGAGAGAGATAGACATAAAACACCACTCCAAGAAAAACATTACTTCTTTGAAAACATTACTCTTTGGTATTGGTAATCTTTTCAACAACGCCTTCTAGTATCTGTTTGGAGAGAAAAGTAAAAATGAGAAGTAAGGTTTTTATTTTTTGAAGAATCAGAACGAATAATACGGTTGGGAATGCACTTATAGATACTAGGCATGACGTAACCAGCCGATTGACCGGAAAACCTAAAACGCCAGGAATTTGTCCCAGAGTGACTGATAAGCGGAAATTAATCAACAACTGCGAGGCACCCTACTGAATAATAATTTAAAAGAAATATATATATATATATATATATATATATATATATATATATATATATATATGGTATTGCAGTAAAATCCAACATTTAACAAAAAGTAAACGATCTACCTGGAGGTACTGAAGAGCGTGGTGAAGCCCTGCATTGACGAGGTCGCCACCGGACAGTTCCACGCCTTCCAGCTGGACTCCGATCCTGCACATAAGGCCAATATAACTAATACGTGACTTCTCAATAATCTCCCCCACTATTGTTCGCCGGACCTGTGGCCACCCTCCTCATGCGATTCCAATCCTCTCGACTATCTCATTATTGGGCGTTATCGAGAGCAAGACCAACAAGCACGTCCATAACACGGTCGACTCTCTCAAATTTGTTATGGAGTGTTCGCCGCTATACACAGGCAGATGGTCGCCAAAGCGTATGACTCATTTCGCGCCCATTTTGAGATGGTCGTAGCCGCCGATGGCGGTTAAATTTAAAAAGAAAAAAATGTATGTAATTAACTGTGACTAAATAAACTGCCGGATCTCTGCATAGACAGTTTTTGTTTTTATTGCCTATTTTATGTTCTTTTTATCAAGTGTCGGAATTTGCTACAACAGCATTATATATATATATATATATATATATATATATATATATATATATGAGATATAGATTATCGTTAAATTTACTAAATTATTACTTATTTTACTCATTTATGCAGAGGCATACGCTGTGAATCTACAAGTACCTCTTGAGTCTCTTTGATAGAGAGACAGCAGACTCGACTTCGCCATGATTGCGAGGCGGCAAAGTATGACTAAGAGAAACAAAAGAGAACAAAGAGACAAATATATTGAAATAGAGCCACTTATTTATTTGCAGACGATGTCGGCGCAGATCTTATCCAGAGCGAAAATGGATTTTTTTGCAGGGAAAGTTTTAATTAGTCCTACTGCGCAGGCGTCTTCGCCGACTGTCGCCAAACGCCGGACGAACGAACAATGTCTTCTAATTAATTCCCTACAAGAAGAACTTAGTATCTCGCGTAACGTTGAGACAGGGAGTCCACGACTGTCGGAATGTTAAAATCTGTCGACAACATCACAGATAATTATTTCATTGCGTCGGGATGGCCGGGAAAAGGGGGATTTTCGCTGGAAAGTTTACACAGACGAAATACTTACGAGATGACAGGCGTCATTTAACGAAGGAGCTTCTTAGTTTTGAAACGCTTGATAAAATAGCTGACGTTGGTCTTTACATTCATGATAGGCGTTAATGTGGGTTATATTTTGTTTTAAGCAAAGAAGGGCAACAAGAGGGTGAAAGACCTTCGTGAAAATTCTAATATCTTCGATTTTTGTAAAATCTGAACTATAGGCATTAGACATCAATTATTATATATACTCCAATTTTCAGTTTCTTTGGACTATTTTAAAGGGTTTTAGGAGTATAATATGAGAACAACCCCACATTTAAAAATATATTATTTTTTTCAGATTTGCATTAAATTTGTAGTGAGTAGACCCCAGTAAAGCAAGATTTATCGAATTTCAATATTTTTAAAGGATCCTTAAACTTAAAAAGTAGATTGTAAACATTTTCTAAAATAAAAAAATAATGTAAGGGAGTTTGATCAACATTCGAATAAAGATTTTAGGTATGAGGTTTTGTAGTGTTATGTTTATTTTAATTTTCGTAGGGAGGCATAAATATGGTGCCAAACTGATTTGTTCAGAGTGTTCTTCTAGTGTCACACATGATCGGTAGATTCAAGTGGCTTGAAATTAGAATACTCCCTCTCGGAGACAATTACAAATTGAGAGCCATATAATAAGTAGAAGAAGGTTTTAAAGAAAAGAAAAATAAACTATACATTCAACAATATATTAACCATACTTCTAAACAAGTACATAAAATTCGGACGGACTTAATAGACAAAACGGTGAGTTATGGTGATATGTAATTAATTTGTTTTCGTTATTTATTTATTACAATAGCTAAAAAAAAAGAACATATCCTAAGCTATGTATTTAGCGATGGAAATCCTTTTTAAACTTTAAGCGTGACAGATAAACGCATAGGCCGTATCTAAGATTCGTAAATTCGATCCATGCGTTTAGAAATAAAAATGCTATTTCGAAACTAAAGCGTGACAGACCAAAGAAAATTCTATTCCAAACTGAAGCGTGATAGACTAAGGCAAATATTATTTCAAACCGACCGACGGACAACGCTTCTTATAGGGGTGCGTGGACGCATCTAAACTAAGAAACGTCTATTAAATATGCACGGTTAGCGAGGAAAGTACTATTTGCAAACCGAAGACTGAGAGATTGACTGCAAACGTCTCTTATATGTTAAGATATATCTAAAAAAAAACACAAAAAAAAACAAGAGCTGAAATGTAATTTGAGAAGCCACATTTCATAATTTGTCAAGCGAATTCACGCTGGCAAAATTGTCACTTAAGATGTTCCAGCTGATATGCATCAGCCAAATATCCCCAGATTATAATTGACATGGAAACATTGTATAGGATGAAAATAAATAAAAAATAAAATACTTAACGACACCGAAAGATGGGCGTGTACACACGTCAATATATAAGTATACATACATGCACACAATAATTCCCGTTAATTTATACGTGGAATATCGGGATGAAGTGAAATCGCCACGTTATAAATACCGAGCGCGTTTTATGCTACTACAACGTGGTCTTTAAATCGAACTCCCTTCCTCAGCCATGATCAGAATTCGAACCAAGCATGCCAAATGTATTGTATGTCTAGCACTAGACTTACTCCCTATATATATATATATATATATATATATAGGTTCGAGCAAGTTCATATCTAATCTACCTAAAGCTGTTAACCAAGCATAATATTACACGTTGTGCCTCCGTTTCAGGTAAATTTAATTAAACAAACTATAAAAAAGATATACAATGCATGAGTTCAAAAAGAGAAGGTGATTGACTGACTGACATACACACACACTCTCTCTCTCTCTTTCTCTCTCTCTCTCTTTGATTATCTCCCTCTCCTTCCCTCGAGATGGCGATGGCACATGCAGATAGGCGGTGGTGACATTGCTCCCAACCTGTTAGCGACCAAGATTTTTTTTTTTAATTCAATGAACGAATTGTAAGTAAAAAAAAACACACGATCGCACAAGCAAATTGATTTCCTCCTTCTTATAATTTCTTACTAAAGATAAATATATTTGTATCAATATTATCGAAATGTTAATATCTATTTATATTAATAAATGTCAATGTTTATCTAATTATATGAATAAATGCTAAAGTTGTTGTCTTATGTTTACTGCAAACTGATAAATCAAAATTTATTATTTATATATATATATATATATATCATTTAGGCAAACATTATTAAATAACACGGAGTGGTTTTGTTTGATGCGAATTTTTTTTATTTTTTCAATTTTCCGAATTGTCCATCTAATGTTTCGTTCAAATTGATTTAAATATGATCCATGGCTTATTTGTTCCATTCTTTTTTCTTTTTTGCAAGTACTTTCGATTTGATTCGTCAAATCATCTTCAGGCGGTATTAGTTTTAGTGTCTTTACTGTTGTGCTCATTTTTGAATTATAACGGCAAGTAGTCTATATTTGAAAACGTGTCTGTAAAGTTGAAATGTACATGAGAGCGTGATGGTGTTCTACACATACGAGAGATTTAAAGTTTGACTGTTTTAACCGTTAAGAAATTGATGACGTTTAATAAAGTGCATACTATTCAAACGCATAACTACCTATTATATATAATATTTATAAATAAATATTAAATTATTTATACTTAAAGACGTTTCAAGCTTATTGCTCTCATCAGTGCAGGAATGTAACAATTTCAGACCGTCGGAAGGCGCGAACCCGGTTCACAAAGCCGGCCTTGAATCTGCAAGCAGTAGCCATAACCACTCGGCCAACGGAAACTGACAGTCTATTTTTAACATCTCCGAGAGTGCTCAACTTTAATTTCTTAGTATAATATTTAGAAATAAATATTAAATTATTAATACTTACAGACGCTAGCGTTTCAAACTTATTGCTCTCATCAGTGCAGATCTCCTTTTTTAGGGTTCCTGATTTGGGGGAAGGATTTTGGGAGAGCCTAGTTTTATAGAACATTTTAAAGAAAACAGTTTTGAGCAATATTCAAATGAGTGAAAGAGCGAGAGAAATGTTATATGATCAACAAACAAAATAATGAATTCAAAAGCATAAATTCACAAAAGAGATACTTTATATATGTTTAAAATGGAGGTCTACAAAGATAGGAAAATATAGAATAATTGTTCATATTTCAGTGTCCTTGCCAAAAAGGGGATTCATTAGTTGAGATATCGAGGAAGCCTGAGTCGATCATTTTAGAGCTGTGAATTGTTCATGGGCCTGTAAAATCGTAATCAAAACTTTCTCACTCAATTACATAAATTACATTTCATTGAAAGTTATTAAACAGAGTCAATCATTTGTTGTCATATTAGAAAGTTCAGTTAGGAATGTATGCAGTATTAAAATGGTTATGTTTATAAGTTGTTTTTTTTAAATATGCAGAAATCAGCAGACGACATTGAAAGGTGATTCAAGGAGTGTGTGTGTGTGTCGTCTTAATTGTGCGTATGCATAAGACAGAGAATGAGTTAATGCATTGTGTCTATGTGTGCGTTGATGTTAGTGTGGCTATGTGTGCGTGAGTTTATAAAAGGCATTTTTCAGCTTCTCACAGCCCTACAGAAGGGCGATGGGGCTTGTAGAAACGTCGATGTAAGCTCTCTCGTGGACTATGGCTAAACATGTATTTGAAGGAAAACTGTGGCCTTATATGGGGTCGAGGTGGCTCTCAAAGGACAATTTCTATGAATTCAGAAAAATCCTCTGATTGGTTCAAAATAGTATAATTTGGTTTTATTAATTCTGACAGATTCGTGCGCAAAGCGGTATGCGCAGAAGCGAGTTTAAGCACTTTCATTTTCTGCACCAAAGTGTACACTTCTCTACTATATATATATATATATATATATATATATATATATATATATATATGTATATATATATATATATATATATATATATATATATGTTTCTTATGTTTTCTTATACGATGTATACTTTAACTGAATAAATATTGCTTTATATTATCATTGTTTCTTATATGTATACACCCATTTAATATATACGTATATATTATCATGTTCGAATGAAAAATCAAATTGCAGTAAGTTTTGTAGAAAAGGTGCAAGTCTTAAAAGTTCAAGACAAAAAGGAATGAAAAGTGCAGATATGTTTCCTGAAAGTTTTAATAACTTTTAGAAAGTTTTTGACGTTGAACAGAGATCTGTTTACCTTGAAAAAACCCAGATCAACAGATATGCATCCATGAATATCTTCTATACTAATGTCGAAGTTTCTATATATGCACATTGATCTAGTTGCATTATATATGTGTGTGGGTGTGTTTATGTATGTGTGTGATTTGTGTGTATATTCGAACACACGTGTGCCTCTAAGTAGAAGTGTATGTAGAATGTTGATATACGATTGACAACGTGAGGATGCGAGATTCGATCGTGTTTTCTTTATCACTAACGAAACGAGCGAAGGTGATAAACAAAACGCATGAGCTGCGTTTATGTCACGCGCTGCCTTTCAGGTGGTATTTTCCCGGCAGCCATTCCAAGACAACTGATCAACAAAACATCTATAAAGGATGACGCTTACTACATCACCGCCTTTTTGTATTTGCTATCTATCTACCTATTTCAACCTTTTTATATGGGTCTTCCTCTCTCCTATATATATATATATATATATATATGAGAGAGAGAGGGAGAGAGAGAGAGAGGAGAGAGAGAAAAGAAAGAGAAAGACAAAAAGAGAAAATAAGAAAAATAATAGGTGTGGCTATTCATGCAGTTTCATGATTGATCGAATCTTCGGACGTATCGTCATAAATTCTATAACTGTTTTTACACATTTTAATGAAAATAGTTTAAATTTGTATGGAAATGTAAAAAAAAACGTCCAGAATAATTTAAGAATACACATACGAAGATTCGATGAATCATGAACGTCCAGAAAATATTTAAAAAAAAAAGAAGCTCTATGTGAAAAGATTTGTTTTAGTTTTTCTAATGTACAAAGGTTGACCCTTTCATTCGGCTCGGCTCTGATTTTTAGAGTTTAATGTTCACACATTATAATATAATATATATAAAATATATATATATATATATATATATATATATATATATATATATAGTCAGTCTAAACAATATTTGAGTCATTTTAAACAAAGACAGAAAATGCAGTTTAAATTCCGAGCAATACGAACTAAATTCAAAATATCACAGACTTAGACCTTGCACAAGACGACTTAGCGCTGGAAAATTTAGAAAAGCATTAGGGTATTAAATTATATAACAGTGAAACAAAAACAGGGGACCTTGACTTAAATTGTAGATCATCAGCTGTTTACCATGTAGCTATATATATATATATATATATATATATATATATATATATATATATATATATTATACTAAGCCCCTTTAAGAAGTTAAAGTTGAGCACTCTCGGGGAAGTTAAAAATAGACTGTCAAAAAGCTCTAATGCAAAGTTCCGAATACGTTCGTCGAACACTCTCGACTAGTCTTCTATCTGTGCCCGCTTCTACGTACATATAGATCTTAATTTCCCTAAATTCCGTGACAGTTTCCGTGGGCCGAGTGGATATGGCTGACTCTGTGTACCGGGTTTGCGCCTCCCGACCGTCTGAAATTGTTACTTCCCTGCACTGATGAGAGCAATAAGCTTGAAACGCTAGCGTCTGTAAGTATAAATAATTTAATATTTATTTATAAATATTATATATATATATATATATATATTGGTTCAGAAAAATTGGTACAACATTCGTACAGTCGGTTTCAAGAACAAAAGTACTTAGCCATCCGGCTCTCTTCAGCTTCTGTTGAGATGAAAATAAATAAATAGTACGCTCTTAATTTTTAACTTTCATTCTCAATTAATCGAGCACTCTGCTGGGAGTTTACTTTCTATACTACAAAGAAGTTTATATATATATATATATATATATATATATATATATATATATATATATATACAGGGTGTCCCAAAATAATGTATACACTCTTTGAATCGTTAAAACTCGTTCAATTTACTGATTTTGACTTGCAAACAAGGTTGATAGAACAGTAGAAGAGTAAGAATACACATTCAAAAATACTGACACTAAAATTAACAAAACCATAGAAAATTAACTTTTAATAAACGTAAAGGCTACAACGTTTAAAGCAAGAAACCTGAAGCAATTGCAAACAAATGGGAGTAGCAATTGTAGTAGAATGTGCCCAAGGAATAAATGTTGCAGGACGTTTGTAGGTACAATTCTTAACGTCTTCACTATATGGAAAGTGTATTGAGCAGAACGGGTTGGGGTTAGGGTGAGGGTTCATTTTATGAACATTCTGAAATTACCCTAAATAGCCTTTATCTTTGTTAAAAGTTAATTTTCTATGTTTTTGTTAATTTTACTGTCAGTATTTTTACGTGTATATTCTTACTCTTCTGTTTGTGTGTGAATCTTGCAAATAAAAATCAGTAATTTGAACGAGTTATAACAATTCAAAGGGTGTATACATTATTTTGGGACACCCTGTATATATATATATATATATACATACACACCAAATTACAATAGAACCATAGTACGTCTTTGGAATATGTAATGTATAGTTTGTAAAAATAAGCAATTTGTAGTTTAGCTCTCGCGTTCTTACAACCGAGCACTTTAGTGATTTCTTTTTAACATACCCCGACCGATGCACGATATACATAACAGAATACTACCGCTTGATTACAACGTTTTTATTTTTTCAATTTCTCTCATAGTCTTTTTTTGTTTCAAAATCAAAATGAATAATGAATGTTCTATAAGTATCACTAGCACTTTCGATTTTTCATCGAGTTATCTTCAGATGACAAAAACAAATAGATAAAAAATCTAGAGAAAAGTAGAGAATTAAAAAAAAAAATAGATGAGAACGCGATATGTGAAGTCGTTAGACGTCAAAACAACAAACCGGTATAGTTCTAGACGAACGTTTACAATTTAAATTCCGGGTCGCCAGAATTAGCGTTCCGGAAGTTTAATTGTAAACGTTCTTCTGGAACATTTTTAAGAGCTTGATATATGTTTTTTTTTATGTTAGTATACACTTTGAACTATAATTTAGCAAAACAATATATTTTGGGGAATAATTGATAAAAAGCCTGTATTTTAGCATTCTTTGGTTTATTTCCTGTGTCGAAAATCGCTCAATCTGCGTTTCAGGCGGATATTGCGGACCTCCTGACATTTTTGTTTTGAAAAGTTTTAGAATTTTATTTCTCAGTTAAATTTGTTCAACCATTTTAGGAGATTGACTATAGGAATTTTCAAATCCCTTATACATTGAATTTCTGAGATATGGCTTCAAATTCTTGGAAAAATCCGATAAATGGAAGTCCCCATTTTTCCGAAATTCAGAATCCTATAAAAACTGAACCACCATAGACGGCGGTACCGGGGGGGGGGGGCAGGGGGCTCAAGCCCCCACCCCCCACTTTTTGACTTGCCCCCCCCCCTATACGGTCATCAATAATGAAGTTATATATGCATGTGTTTAACCGCCCCCCCCCCCCACATTTTAGGAGATCCCCCCTACTTTTATAACTGTCCCGCCGGTCCTGACCACTTGAGCTAACGGGCTGAAATCTTCAGCAAATGCTCATTTTAATAAATACTGATGATTGGAATTTTTTTTTAGATCTTAAACTTTGTCCCCCCCCCCCCGCATAAATTGATCATATTAAGGTGGAATGCTCCCAGCGTTTAGATTGAAAATCGATCAATATCAGAAGAAGCGGTAAGGTTCGTCCTAAATTTTGTCCACAGCCAATCTTCAGGGTACAATAATTTATAATTGGCACATTATTTAGGATTTCATTCGATGTAGAGAGTACATACAGATACTTTTTTGTCTTATATATAAAATATATTAATCTACCGACACGTGTGTTGTCGTCTCTATCACTCATCGATGTAGTTTGGCGCAGCGAGATTCAAAAAGAGACCTCAGTGATTGGATCCCGATGTTCTACTAACTGGACTATTAAAATCTGCCATTCATAGTGGTGAAATTATATTGTATTTAAATGGGACTATTCATTTATTATTTCTTTTATTATTCCATTCCTTTTTACGGAAAAGTAATGCTTTAATGCTAAACTATAATTTCTTTCACCGTAGTGCTCCACACACATATATATATATATATATATATATATATATATATATATATATATATATATATATATATATATTATTATTATTATTATTATTTTATCATTATTATTTTTATTTTATGTATATATTAGTGATATTTTAAGCTGAATTATTTCGACACTTGATTATTGGGGAAATGGTCGTATAATCAGTACCATTGGAGAGCCATGAATATTAAAACTGTCCTGTTTTTAAATCTCCGAAACAGTTACATGGTAAACAGCTGATGATCCCCGTGTTAATATTAGACGCTTAAGGTTTCCTGTTTTTGTTTCACTCTTAGATAATTAACCCCTCTTTTTTATTTTTATTTTTTATTTTTTATTTATTTTTTAATTTTTATTTTACTTATATTTTTTCATTTATTAATTTTCCAACGAATGTTAAGTCTGCAATATCTTGGATTTAGTTAGTTTGTCTGGGAATTTAAACTGCATTTTACTTTTTTTAATTTTTTTTTTTTTTTAATGACTCAAAGCTTCTTTAGACTATATATATGAGAGAGAGAGAAAGAGAGAGGGAAATAAATAGAGAGAATATCTTAATGTCATTCAAATCACATGCAGGAAACAAATTATCACCAATTATACCAAAACTTCAATGTTTTACTTACAGCATACAACTGTTTCGGCCTACTACCAAAGATGTATGTAATAATGTTCAAAGTGTCAAATCATTTATTTATTGGGGTGGATATTCTCGGTGCTCGTATAAAAAGAGGTAAAATATATGTGTGTATGTCTATGTATAGCATACACGATAGCGTGCAATATGTGTTCATTTCAGTATTATAGTTAATTGATTGAGTGGATGTTCATACCTCTGGGATTTTGGGGTAGTAGCAATTGAATCGTACGCGTTTTGAAGAATGCTCGCTGCCTCACATTTACGACTGCTTTACCAACCCAGAGGTAGGAAAATCCAATCAATACTGTATAATACTGAAATTATAATAATATATATATATATATATATATATATATATATATATCTATATACTACTAAAACTCTATTGTCTTGTATGTTTGCAATCAGCTTTCAGCTTTCCGGTTTTCAACATCCGGTTGCGCATGCGTAAATAGCATCGTCTTCCAATCTGTTATTCCAATTCCGTTGAACTCTTATTATTAACGAACGCATGAAATTTTTCATTCTGGAAATGTTTATATCGCTTTAAATATAAAACAATTACATTTAATTTCATCAAATAGTTTTTTTGTTTTCTCCACGGCTAAAAACATTCAACGGCAGGACTTTGTAAAGTCTGTCGCAGTTTCAAAAAAGCTCCACCCTTTTAAAAAACAAAAACAAACAAACAAAACAACAACAATCATTATTAATATCAATAGCGGCGGTGAACGAAACCACCTCCCACTTTTCCTCTCACAGATTTCACCACTCCTACTCCCTCTGTTTTCGTTACGTACGCGAGACAGCCGGTTGTACCCCCTTCCTTTCTCACCTGTTCAGTGCATATTTACCTATAAGTATGGCCAACCACTTATAATTCAGTAACTATAATTTAAAAAAAAAACAATTATAATAAACAGAACGACGCATAGAAATCTATCTATATTCTTTTTTAAACAATTACATTTAATTTCATCAAATAGTTTTTTTGTTTTCTCCACAAGTGTCACGCACATACATGAATTCCATAGCTAATATAACAAACTGACCCAACGGGTCACGGGTGGTCTAGTATATATATATAATTGAAATAAAAGCCAAATTAGCAATACAAGATTTTTTTTTTTTTTTTTCTTACATTAATCCTATCGATTACGGAATAAAATTCCTTCTTCAGGGGTGACCAGTAAAAAAAAAAATTAAAAAAAATGACTCAATACTGGTCACCCCTGAAGAAGGAATTTTATTCCGTAATCGATAGGATTAATGTAAGAAAAAAAAAATTAATCTTGTATTGCTAATTTGGCTTTTATTTCAATTTTATCAACTTTCCATGCAATACTTTAAAACTTGAACGAAAAACACAAACACACACATATATATATATATATATATATATATATATATATATATATATGTCTGCGCATGTGTGTGTTTTGCTCTCAGGGTAAATCCACTCACTGGGTTAAGTCACGATAATTGAAAAACCTTATCCGCTTCAGCTGACCCATTATTAACAGCGGGAATGAGAGTAAGCAGGCATCACATCTTGCTAATAAAGAATCACTTGTCTTTTCAAGGCTTTATTTCATTTTTCTACAAGTTATCGCCGCTGTATAAACAACGTTATTTATCAAACGGGCAAATTTAATGAACGTATCTTATTTTAGACACATCTCGACATATCTCGAGGTGTTTCTGTCAACCAGTTGATCTGTCACACATAAGTCTGAATAGTGTCTTCATCTCTAAACAAGCCGAGTGAATTGTTGACTCGTAAGACTATCTTTTCTTGCTATTTTTAAATGCCTCGTTTTTTTTGTTTAAATACTAGTTGTTCTTAGCCGGCGTTACCCGGGATGCATCACTATGTTAATATTAAGTAATGTATTTTCCAACGGTAAAGAGCTCTTATAATGTTCAGTATGAGTGTCTACCATATGAGCTATATACAACTGCTTGGTTATTTGATAAAGTTAAGCCTTAATAATTGTAATATGCTGCCGCTTCTATTGTTTTGTCTGTTATTATTGGAAATATGTCACCATTGTAAAGTAATTTCGAGTGGGATACAATTTTAATTGACAGAAGTTGAATACAAATATAGTTTTATTGTAAATAAAATAGGCCAATTTGCGACAAAATAATACTGAAAAATCAGAATAAAATATTGAGACTGAGTTATTAATGACAATGCATGCGAGAGAGTTATCTATCTTTATTGTATAGATTATGAATATATATTATATATATATTTTTGGTACTCTTATAGCTGACGCACCATGCTTTCGTGACTTCGCGTCGTCAAGGTTCGGGCAGGTCTCAGAATCGCCCGAGAATCGACGAAACTATTAACCAAGCAGCCGATAACTTTTGGAAGAAAGTAATCGCGTTCAATAATAATAAAAAAAGTAATTTCTATAATCTCTATCAGATCGTTGAATCTCCTGAAGGTCTAATTGAGTTTTTTTGGAAAAGAATATAAAAAACAAACAAAAAAAAAAACATTGAAAAAAAAGTTAAATAAAAACAAACATTTGTTTAACAAATTAAACAAAATTATCTTTTGAAACTTTCCGGTGCACAAACAAAAAAACATTATATTTAAAAACATTTGATTTAGAATGGTTCCTTTGAGAAAAAAAACAAACAAAAAAACATTATATTTAAAAACATTTGATTTAGAATGGTTCCTTTGAGAAAAAAACCCAACAAAAAAACATTATATTTAAAAACATTTGATTTAGAATGGTTCCTTTGAGAAAAAAAACAAACAAAAAAACATTATATTTAAAAACATTTGATTTAGAATGGTTCCTTTGAGAAAAAAACCCAACAAAAAAACATTATATTTAAAAACATTTGATTTAGAATGGTTCCTTTGAGAAAAAAAACAAACAAAAAAACATTAT
Source organism: Sepiola atlantica (assembly GCA_963556195.1). Lineage (NCBI taxonomy): Eukaryota > Metazoa > Mollusca > Cephalopoda > Sepiida > Sepiolidae > Sepiola > Sepiola atlantica. The sequence continues at coordinate 112,269,790 of OY744527.1, forward strand.
ATTTAAAAACATTTGATTTAGAATGGTTCCTTTGAGAAAAAAACCCAACAAAAAAACATTATATTTAAAAACATTTGATTTAGAATGGTTCCTTTGAGAAAAAAAACAAACAAAAAAACATTATATTTAAAAACATTTGATTTAGAATGGTTCCTTTGAGAAAAAAAACAAACTAAAATAAACGTCTAATTACTAACAGTTCTTTACCTATGGTGTGTTCGTTCTTTATTTTTTAAGATGTATTTTAGTTTTGTTTTCTTCGTCGTAATTTATCGGCTGCCAGTCTTCAATTTAACGTTGACAGTTTTCGCCTTGTCAACTCTAGGGTGATTCCGTAACTTGCCCGAACGTTGACGACGCGAAGTCACGGAAACATGGTGCATCATCTATAAGAGTACCATATTATTTTAATAAATATAAATATATGAGTATACAAGTATAAGTATTTTTTTTTAGCAAATACATTTTTTTTTTACGAATTGTCTTTCTAATGTGTGGAAGAGGTACTGTCAGTGGTTTGGTAGTTTGGTAGTTTTGTTTTACGGCATATCAACCCTTTTTGGGTTATTTAATGCCGAATCTGGTCATTATAGTAAGTTTTTATGCTTCAAGTTCTTTATATCTTCAAATGTTTAATCATCGTTTTTGGTTTGGTAGTTTTGTTTTACGGCATATCAACCCTTTTTGGGTTATTTAATGCCGAATCTGGTCATTATAGTAAAAGATTTATGCTTCAAGTTCTAAAAATAAAATAAAAAAGGGGAGGGAGAAAGGGAGAGGGGCTGTTGTTTTTGTTTTTGGTTTTGTAGAACATAATTAAGTTTTACAAAAAAAAAAAAAAAAAACGTCAATGTAGGTGAATTTCGTCTCAGGGAGCCACAGGGCAGCCTGATCTGGTATCACCAGTGTACTGTCAGTGGTATTGCTTTTATTTTTCTCTTAGTCATTATGAAATATATCCAATACATAATTATATTTATTATTTTCTTTTGCTGCCACAGAACCGACAAGCAACCTGGTTTTAATTCTATAAATAACATATTAAGATATACTTTTTTTAAATAAAAACATTGGAGAGGTGCTTTTTAGTGAATAATGGTTAAGCTGATAAATACAAATCCGTGATTGGCTGAATAGATCATGTGATATGTTAGAGAAAAGGATTTTGAAATATTGAGTCAGTTAAGTTAAAGAAGTTTGCGTGATATTTATAAACTCTAAAAAGTGGCTATGCCACCTAGATTGAAAAGGAACTAACCGGCTAAAGATTTCTTTTTTAAATTTAATTGACAAATTAATAGGCATTTGTAGGCTTCACTTCCTCCCAACGGAGATACTATTCAGAGAGTTTGAAATAATTAGTCACTTAAATCAATAGCTGTCGAGAGCAAAACCTAAGTAATGAGTGACGAATGATGCCCACTTCTATGCGACCACCTAGAAAATCAATGAACAGTGAAAAGTTCTAAGAATATATAAAGCAACGAAACGGCCGGTGATTGTTTGAGTTGATACAATAAATTAATATATTAATAACAAGCGTTCATAATCACCAGTTTATCTCAATACATACACCAACAATGAAGATGAAATTTAAGATGGCGACACAATAGTCAAATTTCTGTATGAATTCTTTCCTGTTGATGTTGGATACTCGTTCGTTAAGTGACACTACTATTATTATTTAAGAATTAGTGGTAATATTAATAGTGCTATTTATGTATGAAAAAACAATATATAAAATTTGTGTTTGCGTAACTATGGTGACGACACAGCAAAGACAGACAGAAACTTGCAAAAGGTGACCATCACCCAGTGTGTAATCGAGCATCACAGATTCAGCATCCACTATGCCGCCTATTGTCAGAAAGCTCTGAGTGGCGATCACAATGGCAGACGTGGTGGAGTCGGCCGACGAGCTGAACAGATAAGATCAACACCATTGCCTGAAGGATGGACTAATGATAGACGCAGAGAGTGACTGAGTGACTGCCGATCAACATCAAGCGTCCACTCATTTAATCTACTTCAAAATGGCGTGATTCGTTGCGATGAGATCTGGAGGAAGATTGGAAGGGGCTTACCCAAGACAGAGGGTCCTGGACCATTTGTTATAATCTGCGCTGACCAGACACACACCAGCGACGATTTATCAAATAAATCCACAAATAACTTGTTGTGTGTGTGTTTAGTCATTGAATGCGAAAATCCAATTTCTAGTATTTTTGTAAGTATACTATGAAAACTAACTGTATCAAGAGGCTGGTGTGTACATTTTCTGCTAAAAAGTCACAATTAATTCTCATGAAGACTTTTCGTTTTCTGTGTCTAAAAATTGTGCTAATAATATTTTAATGTGGAAGAATGTTTCGCTGATATTCATGAAAAAAAAACTGTATCTCTCTTAAACCAGTATGGAAGCAGTGTTGAATAAAAAGATATCTTAAAATGGCTGACAATTTTACTTTAATTTAGAAAAAGAAAACACTTTTATTCTTATCCTGCACTTTAATATCATTTAATATGAATTAATGTTGAAGACGAAGATATTAGAAGCCATCTGGAAACCAGAGGATTATTTAGATTGGATATTGCAAGTATAAGTTGGTATCAATTTATTCTAGAATTGTGTGGTAAGAGATATCAGTAAAGTACACTTAAAAGACGATGCTTATGTTTTGACACAGAGACATAAATATTACATTACTGAATCATTTAATTGAAAAAAATAATTACATTTTGGAGACGCTAATGAAGTATGTACACATTTATTTACAATGTATTCTATAAGTGAAATATGTATATGTGTTTTATGAGTGGTGCAATGGATACAAAGGTATCCATTTGAACACTCATCAAATATATATATATATATATTTCACTTATAGAATACATTGTAAATAAATGGTTACACGGAGGACGACAGAATCGGTTAAACTGAGTTCAAATTCAATGGATTCAATTTGCGTTCACTTATCTATATATTAATACGATAGCGTGTGTGTTCGTGTGTCACGCTTTCGGCAAAAGCTCTGCGCATGCGTGCCACACCTAGATTCAAAAAACAGTCAAGTTGCTTTATTTTCAAGACATTTTGAATTATTTCCCTCTGGCGTCACGGTTAGCGACGTAGTTTATTTTGACTTCGGCCCTACTGGTTTATAGTTCGATCCCAACCAACCTCTAAGATTTTTTGTCTACATTTTAAGGGGAAGGGGAAGGGGAAGGGGAAGAGAGGTAGGGAGGGGAAGGGGAAGGGAGGTAGGGAGGAGACGAAGGGGAAGAGAGGTAGGGAGGGGACGACCGGGAAGACGCATATTAATAGCGTGTGTGATTTTGTGTCTCATGCTTACATCGAAAGCAACGACCTTCCGAATCTTTCACCTGGTTAAAAAGTACTTTTTTGTGTTGCTTTAAACTTAAAACTATTTTTTGTTTTTTATTTTGGCGTTTTTAAGGGCATTGTCTATTTAATTACGTTTTCTTGTTGTAGAGAGGGCCAGTATTATTATTATTTTTTTTTTGAACGGATGGCATATCAACCTTTTTTTAGTAGATTGTACACGAGTTACCATTTAAAAAAAATTATTTCACTCTTATCTAGAAGGGGGGCTCATAATAAAGCAAATGTAACTAATAAATAGAGGGTGCTTTGTTACATTAGGACCCGCGCTAACTTTGACCCCGTCGTTAGAGTTAGGGTCAGTGTGGCAGACGATAACTTCGTCACTTTTTTCAGTTTTATTTTCAAGAAATGATTTTTAAAAAAAACGTACACAATACGGTGTAAGTAAAAATTAAAATTTTAAAATTTTAAAATTCCGTGTAATTTACACGGGTCCCGCTAGTACAATAATAATATCATTGGGAAAAATTATTAACAAGACAAAATAGCTTGTATTGCATGAATCTGGTTCAATGTGTATTGTTTGAATATCCTGGCCTGCCTTGGTGCGGCACGTTACCTGGGTTGGTTCAGGGTGGAGGATGCGGTTCCCAGTCGTATGCGTATCCCGCTCTAGCGAGATCATTTTAATGACGTTTTTGCAGTTGTTTTGCAGGGCGGTTTCGCCGTCATTCCACATACTGCACCTGACACTCCCAAATGGTCACCCATCTGGCACTGACCAGGCTCAACGTCGATTTACTTCGGTGATTTGCTGAGTATGCTATACGAGTTGATATGCCGTATAATAAACAAACCAAATGAAATGCGTAAACAAAATCAACAGCACATGGCGACTGGCAGTTTCTTGCGTTGCGTTCATCAGACATATTTATTTGGTGCCAGTTTCATATGGAAAGCTACTTCATTTTCTGCGAGGATAGCTTTTCGAAACAAAACAGCAACAAGTCTAAAAAGATAAACAAAATCTATAGAAATGAATTATCCATTAGCAGAATAAAAAAAAAAATTGAAAATGGCCGATGGTCGCAGACTTGTTCTGGTTTTCTTACCCCGTTCCTTTCGGCGAAACACGAACGCAGCAAATAATAAGTAATGAGAACCACTATTCTTTAGATGCGTCCGTTCAATCTGCGCGTTTAGTGATGGAACCGCCATTTTAAAGGGAGGCGTGACAGAGCGACCAATCGCTCGATCGACCGAAGCCTACGATAGAGATACAAGAGCACATCTTAAACAAAAAGGAAGAAGCAATCGAACGAGCCTTTGTGAAAATCGTGGCCATCGCGGTGGGGTTTTCTTTTTTCGTTTGAGAAATGGCGAAATAGTTGTTGTTTACAGTTTCGCGAGACACGTTCGGTTTTCCCGCGACTTTTCTTCCGAAATCTATTTCAGGCCTTTGGCTAAACGCAATCGTGTTAGGTTTACTAAAAACACGACGATATTTTGCCCGAGGTCTGCGCTGTCAATTATATATAGTAAAATAAAATGGAAAAAAAGAACAAACCATAAAATATAAACGGCAAAAATCACATAAAAACATGCTGTAGAGTAATATCTCGCTTCTTTTAAGTAGAAGCTTCGTCGAGGTATATACAACTGGTATATTTGATACCTTATATACAGAGACAAATGGTGTTGTCTTTGTATAAAAGTAGAAGCTTCGTCGAAGTATATACAACTGGTATATTTGATACCTTATATACAGAGACAAATGGTGTTGTCTTTGTATAAAAGTAGAAGCTTCGTCGAAGTATATGCAACTGGTATATTTGATACCTTATATACAGAGACAAATGGTGTTGTCTTTGTATAAAAGTAGAAGCTTCGTCGAAGTATATACAACTGGTATATTTGATACCTTATATACAGAGACAAATGGTGTTGTCTTTGTATAAAAGTAGAAGCTTCGTCGAAGTATATACAACTGGTATATTTGATACCTTATATACAGAGACAAATGGTGTTGTCTTTGTATAAAAGTAGAAGCTTCGTCGAAGTATATACAACTGGTATATTTGATACCTTATATACAGAGACAAATGGTGTTGTCTTTGTATAAAAGTAGAAGCTTCGTCGAAGTATATACAACTGGTATATTTGATACCTTATATACAGAGACAAATGGTGTTGTCTTTGTATAAAAGTAGAAGCTTCGTCGAAGTATATACAACTGGTATATTTGATACCTTATATACAGAGACAAATGGTGTTGTCTTTGTATAAAAGTAGAAGCTTCGTCGAAGTATATACAACTGGTATATTTGATACCTTATATACAGAGACAAATGGTGTTGTCTTTGTATAAAAGTAGAAGCTTCGTCGAAGTATATACAACTGGTATATTTGATACCTTATATACAGAGACAAATGGTGTTGTCTTTGTATAAAAGTAGAAGCTTCGTCGAAGTATATACAACTGGTATATTTGATACCTTATATATAGAGAAAAATGGTGTTGTCTTTGTATAAAAGTAGAAGCTTCGTCGAAGTATATACAACTGGTATATTTGATACCTTATATACAGAGACAAATGGTGTTGTCTTTGTATAAAAAGTATCAAATATACTAGTGTGTCAAACTGAGAAAGCTTATTGTTAATATCACAAGCGACATTATATTCGTTTACCTCATGTGTTTAGGCCTTTTATATTTTGTGGTCTGTCCAACAAGCTACTTGCAATAACGACTCCTCTACATTTTTTTTAATGTGTAACTTGCTTGCCAAATTAAAGTTTTTTTTAACGCTTTTTTCCTATATGTTTAGATTACACGAATACATGTTAAAATATTCATTGGTTTTTGGATTGAGTTACTTTTGAAAAAATATCCATTTTAATTGTTCTTAATAGTCGTGAATTGCAATTTACTCACCAAGATACCCATTTCTTACAAAGATACTATCTATTACTCTCACCCCTAGCTCTATGCTGTTTGACCCCCCCCCCCGCTTTTACTTTATACAGCCTCTATCATACTCGCTTCCGTCTTTCTATTTATTAACACTCAAAGGTAATACAGAAGATTGGAATAGTCCATTATAAACAAAAAGAAAATATCACGACAGGAAAATAGAAGGATTTATAGCGACCAATATTGGATTTCGTCTTCATTTTTTTTGTAAAGTGGATAACGACACGGACTAACGACCTGGGTGTGCCAAGTTCGAATCCAGTCGATTCCATAATACCACTTTCACTTAGGGATGTAGGCAACCATTACGTGGTCCCTCCTGCAAGAATGCCAAAAACAGAATCAAGCCGGTCAACAAAGTTGTACCATTCGTATTCATACGAATTTACTTAATAGGTCGTAAACTAAAAAATCTATCCTGATCTTAATGGATGAGAAAACGGGTCATATTATTCCAGTATATGTATATATATATATACATATATATTATTCACGCACAGCTGCTTCGTTTTTTTACGAATCATCAGTGTGGCTAGACGTAAATAGTGTATTCACGCAGAGATTCAAAACGCGAACGGTCGGTCACATACAAATGCGACTTCGTAAAAAAAACATCACCACAAAAAAACTTTTTTCTATATAAGGGAAAATTGATATTCCTAACGTAAAAAAATAGAAAATAAATTGTGAAAATATATAAAAATATATTTTTCACATTGACTTTTTATACACACACACACACATTATATATATATATATATATATATATATATATATATATATATATATATATATATATATATATATATATATATATATAAAGTAATCCAACAAAAGATAAGGCGTCAACTAATATCTTATAATTAGTGCAACATCCGGATAAACAGTCAACCTTCTGGATATCTTTCCTGATTATGTTTTTTTGAATTGTATGACTTGGATGGATTGTATAGATTCAACAAAAAAGTATGTTTTTGGGTTGATATATTTGATGTTATATATTTTTATGTATTTTTGTATATATTTTTATATATTTTCAAAGTGTAATTTTATTACCGGTAGTAATACCACTGCGGTAATGGTCCTCTGAGGAGAAGAATTATCTTTGAAAACTCATGAGCTAAGGACGTTAAGATACTTTGCTTGAACTTTGAATTATAATCAAATTTGATTGACACCTTATTTTATTATTTCGTTTTATATTATAATATACATTATATATATATATATATATATATATATATATATATATATATATATATATATATATAATGTATGTCGGTTACTTGAGAAATCTATTCTTTACACTGGTGATACCAGATCAGGCTGCCCTGTGGCTCCCTGAGACGAAATTCACCTACATTGACGTTTTTTTTTTGTTTTGTTTTTTTTTGTAAAACTTAATTATGTTCTACAAAACCAAAAACAAAAACAACAGCCCCTCTCCCTTTCTCCCTCCCCTTTTTTATTTTATTTTTAGAACTTGAAGCATAAATCTTTTACTATAATGACCAGATTCGGCATTAAATAACCCAAAAAGGGTTGATATGCCGTAAAACAAAACTACCAAACCAAACCTATTCTTTACAGAAGATTATTGTGTAACGCGAATGGGAAAACAACAATTATTCCCTCTACCAATAGATAGAGTGCATTATGACCTCCGTTCAACCGAGAGACAACGGATACCCTCTGTTAGAGTAATTGCGAAGCAACGCCTCTCCTGAATCGGCTATGCTTGATTCTAGTGGAAAGGAGAACTCCAGGACGACTGGAACCAATTTCGAGATAAACGGAGAGCACCTTCAGAACCTTGTATTGTAAAATGGTCACCCATTTTAGTACTGACTAGGCTCAATGTCCCTTAACTTCGACGATCTAACGAAGACAGCTGTGCCGTAAATCAGTGAAACAAAATTCAGACGTAAAGATGCATACATATATATATATACATACATATATATATATATATATATATATATATATATGTATATATATATATATATATATATATATATATATATATATATATATATATATATATTTGTGTGTGTGTATCAGTCTCACAATCTATGAATCATTTCTGATTACTTTCTATACGTACGCACATATTTCACTTCATGTATGCGTTTATACATACATGTTTTTATTCTCGTTTCAGAGAGAAGTCAAACATTTTCTGGAGTAAGTGTTAGTCTTGCTTGTCGCTATAAAGTAGTTTATTCTCTGAATATGTAATAATATTAAAATTCCTTAGTTTGGTTTTTAATTATCTAGCAAAATGTTTTCTTAGAAAAATGGCTGGTTTACCGCATGGAATCAATAAAATGTTCGCTGCCAACGCCTTTCTCTTCATCTTTTTAGAAGCGATTTAAGTGTAAAATCCAGTTTATGGCAAATGGAAATTGGTCTTTTTCATGCCAACATTTTACACCGGAAATTGGACTCGCAAAGATCGACTGCCAGTTGATCCAAGTATTCATTCCGTCGATAGAATCAGCGAACCAAAATACAGACGAAAGGACACGAAGAGCCTGGAAATTCTTCAAACTGGCACTTCCGAATCCGATTAAAGAAAAGCCGCAAAGTTAGATGAAAGATGTGAAGAAACGTGTCTCCTAATATTGCAGCGGCCTTTGATGCTGTTCCACGTGAAATCATTCTAAGATATATTGGTATTTACTGAACCCGCTTGAAAGCGACTCGTAGTTAAATGCGATTACATCACATTAGATTACATTGCGTTAGTTCTCCAAAACGAGTCAGCAGAATTTCAAAATCAGCATTTAAATGATATTGTTGAACATTGGTTTGAACACGAACCAAAAGGGCGCAAAATATACGATCCATTTGAAATTTTAAAAAAATCAGCCTCATTAGAATAAAAATGAAAAATAAGTGAAAATAAAATAAATTAACTGCAAAGAGTTAGGGATAAAAAGAATTTAGAACACACAGAAAAAAATCCCATTCAAAAATGTTTTTCAAAAGTCATTTTAGTTAGATAATCCAAAAATCATTTTAGTTAGATAATCCAAAAAATCATTTTAGTTAGATAATCCAAAAATCATTTTAGTTAGATAATCCAAAAATCATTTTAGTTAGATAATCCAAAAATCATTTTAGTTAGATAATCCAAAAATCATTTTAGTTAGATAATCCAAAAAAATCATTTTAGTTAGATAATCCAAAAAACATTTTAGTTAGTTAATCCAAAAAATTGGTATGATGTGCACTTTGTTTCTAGTAGAGTAAGAAAAAATAAAGATTTGCGAATGTTTTTTTTTAAAAAATCCACTTAATTTCGATAAACATAAAAACAAGGGAACGTATTTCATTTTATAGCATAACAACATTGAAACATCAATTCCATGTGTTGTGATTAAACAATCGGTAAGAAGAAATCAATACTCGCGAGAGCATATGAAAAGCCACTGAAATAAAAAGAATAATTCGGCACTTATCGAACTTGTACAACGAAAGCTGAACTAAACAGATATCTCAAATCCTTAATATATATAGAAATATGAGTGGGCCATAAGTTTTGATCAACCATATATATATATATATATATATATATATATATATATATATATATATATATATATATATATATTAATTTAAACCACATCAAATATAGGGAAGCACAGACTCACACCATTTAACTAAAAGTCTGTTTTTATTCCTAGCATACACTTGTTTCGGCCTACCACCAAGATATTCATCAAATGTTCCTGTATCCAATGCATTTATTTCTTAGTGTGCCTATCTTCAGTGCTCGTATAAAAAAAAGAAAATAAGGACATTTTCTAGGCAGGTAAAACCTCGATAACACTCCGTACTAATTTTTTTCTTTATACAAATGGAGCAGTTCTCTCCCATAGGCCATGTGCGTTTTCCGTTGTTAGTTAATGTAATCTTTAAGACATTTATTTGTTTTTTTTTTTTGGGGGGGGGGGGGGGGGTTAAGATGAATATCTAAGTCGATGGCGAACGATGAACAAAACTAACAACGGAAAACGCACCTGGCGTATGGATGTCGCGACTTGGTCTTATGAGAGAGAACTGCTCTATTTGTATTTAAAAAAATGAGTACAAATTTTAATCCAGGTTTTACCTGCCTGGAAAATGTCGTTATTGTCTTCTTTTATGTAAACAATGAAAATAGCAACCCCAAGGTATAATAGTATTGGGTCCACGAACATTTTTTAAATATATTGGTGGTAGGCCGAAACAATTGTATGCTAGTAATAAAAAAAACAGATTTTTAGTGAAATAGTGTGAATCTGTGTTTCCTTTACAATTGATATGTTTTAAATTAAATAAAAATATTATTCTACCATAGCTCTATCCTCACACTATTGAAATATCACAATTGGTTTATGTTATGATTTTATATTTTAAATACTAAAATGTTTAATATAAATACATATCTATATTTATTAATATATGTATTACAGAATATCAGAACAATATCTATACCGTCGGTACTGATCTTCTGTAATACTTATATTGATAACTAGTATGCTCTTATGTTTGAATTCTCTTAATAATCGAGCACTCTGCTAGGGTTCTCTCTCACTAACCTTTATATATATATATATATATATATATATATATATATATATATATACAGGGTGGGCAAAAATAAGGGTCCTATTTTTAAAAATTCATAACTTTTTTATTTATTGATTTTTTTTTTTCTTTTAGAATAAGTAAAGGACCCCTTCCGAAGCAAGCATGAGCCGTATTAGCCCTAAGGAACGTACCCTCATTTAGAAAACATTATTTTTGCTTAAAAAACTCAAAACAGTGTAAAAAACAATACTTTAGTTTTTGTAAGTTTTAAGAAGTGTTTTCGGCTTAAATTTGTTTTGTTTATTTCAAAAAATCTCGGAAGGGTCAGTCTACACACACATAAAGTTTGGTGAGTTTAACTTTTATTTTGTGGAAGTTATTCAAATTCAAGTTATTCAATTTTAAAGATAGGACCCTTATTTTGGCTCACCCTGTATATATGTTTAAAAAAGGAAAAAAGACGTTTTAACAGGTCTAGTATACTATTAAAAGTCTGGATTTTGCTTGTTTGGTTGTATCCGTGCATATGGGTGACGAATAAATGAATGATCTCATCCATTATGAAGTTGAAAAGATTTGTAATGATGTCACAAATGTTTGACGTCATTCATTAAAACAGAGGGGGAGGAAAGTGTTGAATACGATAAATACTTATCTAACAGGTCACGGGTCGTCTATATCTAAGCCTACTGCTATCTATGTATCCCCATCTTAACGAAGTTACGGTTTACACTGCTAAGTTGTTGACTTTTATTGCGTCTTAGAAAATGTACTAAGGTTAATGTTGACAATTAAATTGTGTAATAAATGTTTAAAAATGGTTAAGAACAGAGAAAAACATGAACGTTGAATAAAGAGATAAATCCTATTTAACTAACAATATATATATATATATATATATATATATATATATATATATATATATATATATATATACAAAAATATTACACCTGGTTTAAAGTTATTTTATGTAGGTTCATTGTTTAAAGTTTAGACTGAGAAAAGTTATGAGTGTCAAAAGTGAACGTGTGTATACGTATTTTCTGTCAGTGTGCATATGTGTGTTAAAGTGTGAGAGAATTAGGCATTTTGTTTGTTACTTCTCGTCAGTGTGCGTATGCTTATGGCTGTGTGTGAATCGCTTTAGTAGGCGTTGTGGGCGCGCTGTTTTTTTCTCGGTGTGCGTATGCGTGTAACAGTATGCGCATGAGTTGAAAATTGTGATAGCTCTCCGTTGCCCCTTTAGGGTCAGACGAGCTGAGCGTGATATTGCGTTAGCACTGTTCCGGCCTTAAATACTTCGTAATCGCCTTGAAACAAATGATTTTACTTCGATTTCGAGCGCAAAGGGTGATTTTGATGTACGGCGGACGTAGTTAAAAACTAGGTAACTTGACCACTTTTTTGCACATATTTCTGTTCAGCCAATTTTGTACGGAAAATGTAAATTTTTTTTCAGATATAATTTTGGGCGTTGATTGTGTATTTGTGCACACGCCGTTGGTCAATGTATAGAGGATTGAGATATATGTCAATC